>OY821521.1:80572229-81172229 GCA_963682025.1 Cordilura impudica | reverse complement strand
ATTAATATTATAGATGTATAACAGCTAAGATGACAAAAAAGCATAAAAAGTTGGTTATTTGAATTAGAAATCTATGCTTCTTTTGAAATTTATAATTTTTTCCTTCATCTGCAAAGATTTTATTGACAAACTGTATATAAAAATCTTTTTTCACCTCCTTTAAGGTGTTTATTTTTTTTTAGAGGAATTTTATTTTTATTTGTTTATTTAGTTTTTTTAAAAACAAAATCACAACCTTAATATTATAGAGATAACTTAATCGTGCGTATATTGTTTTCAAAACAAAACACTGATAAGGCAGGTGATACTCGTACATACTTAAATTTAATTTAATAAATTTCATTTAATACAATTCTTAAAAAACTTACTATTCGAAACATGCATTTTCTTTTCATTATTCACTACAATATTAAGTAATAAGTTTAATTAACATTGTGTTTCTGGCAATGTGTGATAACAAAAGTCGTAAATAATTGTCAATAACAAAACAAACATAGTGCATCATCTGGAATAACAATGCATAATTTACACTAAACTAGTTTTAAATGAGACCATTTCCCAATTAGAATAATTAACGATTTTGCAAATTGAAGGCCTTTTTTGTAATAATTTGAAATTTATTTATTTATACAATTGTGATGAAGTGACCTTAGACAAATATTAATTTCTTTGTTTATAAAAATTTTATATAAATTTAGTTAAATTTTTAACGTTAAATCTGTGACAATTGTACGACATGTTGTTTATTTAAGAGCTTATTATAAAAAAAGGATATGTAGTCATTATCTGTTATAATATAAATCTGCATTATATAGTCTTTGTATATTGTTTTATTCTCTTTTGTTTTCGTTAAGTTTATTTGTTTGTTTGTTAAAGTAAATAGATTTGTTAATATTTTAAACAAATAAATAGAAAGACATTCATGTATGCGTGAAGTAATACTCATAATAAAAATTTTTAGATAATAATGATTATCCTATCTGTATTGGAATTGGGTAATAAAGGATAATTTCAGTTTTGTATTATTTTCAAAAACATTGAATAATATTCTAACAATCGATTAGTAATAAAACTTGATATTGTCGCAATTAAAAAGAATTTTGTGTTTGAAAAAATGCATTATATTTTTTTTTAAATAAAGAACGTTTTAATTTTTTAAAAAATTAAAAAAAAAAATTCCTTTTATAATCACATTAAATCACGTACACTTTCCTTTAGTTTTTTTTTGTTTTTATTAAAATTCCTGAAATTAATAACATCTATAATCACAGTTGATTTTTTATTTTTTTATGATGAAATAAGAGATATTTTTTAATAAAAAAAAATGGAACAAAAAACAAACATACAGTGTTTAAAAACTAACTTCATACACCAACCCTTTTTATACCCTATGCCAACTATTATAACTACCGAAATTATCTGATCAAGACCCGATCGACTTTGAATGTGATTTAGCTATGTCCGTTCGTCCGCCCGCCCGTCCGTCAGTCTATCTGTCTGGCTGGACACACATAAACTTTGTAATCAAACTGTAGGTCGCAAATATGAATATATTTTAATGAAATAAGAAAGAATTCTGGTTATCCAAGAAACATTTTTTATGGCAATACTGTTTCAAATAATAATATTGAATCTTGCAACTTGTTTGCGTCGTTTTTCCAGACTATTTTTACTACGCAATGTAACTAACTATACACGTGTAGATCAGTCAGGTGTTCCATTTCTAAGCAACCTCGTCTTAGGTAATAAAATGGCAAATTTCCAGATCAGTGGAAAAACTGTTGTGTAATTCCTATATTTAAATCTGGTGATTAATCTAATGTTTTTAATTATAGGCCCATTGTTAAACAGTGTGCTCTGGCCAAAGTCTTTGATAAGATTGTGCATAATAAACTTTTGCATCATATTTCATAAAAAATTTCAGTTTCTCAATATGTTTTTTTACCCGGTCGATCTACATGTACAAATTTAGTAGTATTCACTAATCAGATTATAGTATCCATGGAGAACAGAAAACAAGTTGATGTTATATATTTTGACTTTTCTAAGGCTTTTGATTCAGATAATCATGATATATTATTAAGTAAACTTCAGGCATTTTATATTAATTGAAATTTTTTGCAGTTTTTTAAAAGTTTTTGATGTGTAAACATCTATGCGCTCAGAGGGGGTAAAATCTAATTTCACAATACAATCACAAAAACAGCATAAGAGAAAAACGGTGTGTGGTATATGTAAGTGTATTGGTGTATTTAGTAAGCAGAACCGCCGAGTTCGCTGTCTGGTTAGCAAAATCACAAATCTTTTTCGTTAATTTTAAATATTCAAGCTATTGACCGCTAGGTGTACTGTGAGTTTAACATGTTCACAAACTTACAGAGTTGTTTTTCTTTTAATATTCAAGTAAATATTTGCTATTGACAGAATTTTTTAGTAAGCAGAACCGCCGAGTTCGCTGTCTGGTTAACAAAATCACA
Source organism: Cordilura impudica (assembly GCA_963682025.1). Lineage (NCBI taxonomy): Eukaryota > Metazoa > Arthropoda > Insecta > Diptera > Scathophagidae > Cordilura > Cordilura impudica. The sequence continues at coordinate 81,169,752 of OY821521.1, read as the reverse complement.
AATCTTTTTCGTTAATTTTAAATATTCAAGCTATTGACCGCTAGGTGTACTGTGAGTTTAACATGTTCACAAACTTACAGAGTTGTTTTTTCTTTTAATATTCAATTATATATTTGCTATTGACAGAACTTTTTTAGTAAGCAGAACCGCTAGGTGTGCTGCGAGTTTAAAAAGCTAAATACTAGGAAAACTTTGAAGAAGTCGAAAATAATTAATTACTACACCTTTTCCAATTGTATTTCAGAAAACATCAAATGAATTTCAGAAAGTATCAATTGTGTTTCAGAAAACATCAATTGACTTTCAGAAAGTATCAATTGAATTTCAGAAAACATCAATTGATTTTCAGTAATAATCAATTGTATTTCAGAAAGCATCAATTGATTTTCAGAAAGTATCATTTGTATTTCAGAAAATATCAATTGAATTTCAGAAAATATCAATTGAGTTTCAGAAATTATCACATGTATTTCAGAAAATATCAAATGTATTTCCGAAATTATCAAATGTATTTCCGAAATTATCAAATGTATTTCAGAAAATATCAACTGTATTTCAGAAACCATCAAATATATTTAAGAAAATTTTAAATATATTTCAGAAAACAGCAAATGTATTTCTGAGATTATCAAATGTATTTCTGAGATTATCAAATGTATTTCAGAAAACATAAAATGTATTTCTGAAATTATTAAATGAATTTCAGAAAATATCAAATGTATTGCAGAAAACATCAAATGTGTTTCAGAATTTATTAAATTTACTTCAGAAAATATGAATTGAATTTCAGAAAATATCATTTGATTCTCAGAAAAATAGTCAGTATTACACTGGGTTTGTAATATATCTTGAAAACTACATATCGTCACCTAAAATGCAAAAGGCCGTAATTAATATTTTTATTTTTTACAGGAGAAGCAAAAAACATCATAAAACAAAAACTACTTTAAACTTAATACCCAAATTTTAGAATCAAGATGAAAAATAAAGATGGATTTTTATTTATGAAAACAAATTTATGGTAAAATAGTAGTTTTTAGGTAAAAGGCCGTAACTACAATACAAAACGTCAATTTTGAACTTTTTGTTAGTTACGACCTTTTGCATTTTAGGTGACGATATAAACGTGTTTTTTTCAAAATGATGACTTCAAAATCGCTCAAAATTCTATCCTGGTGTTTATATTGTAGGTGATTAACAAATGAAGTCCTCATCCTCTTTCGATTAAAAGGCCGCCCTTGATAGTTTATTTTCCAGTCCATAACAAATAAGTCCAAATATTGCTAAATATTTTCTGCGATGTGTGATTTAAACAGGCTTGTTTTGAATATTTATAAATGTCATAATCCAGTTTTTTTTATAACTACACTTTAAGTGAAGCCATTCTTGAGAGATTTGGTGAAGTAAAAGATTTAAGAGTTATTTCTAATTCCAAGTTTAAATTTAATAATCATATAAATTACATGACATCTAAATCGTATGCAGTGTTGGGGTTCAGAGAACAAAATGCTGTGACCCTGTCGCATTAAAATCATTGTATGTTTCTTTTGTTAGAAGTAATTTGGAGTATTGTTCTTTAATTTGAAGACCTTATTATGAAAACCATTCGGGCAGAATAGAAAAACTTCAGAAACTATTTACCAAATTTTGCATTTAGGAAAATAAATTGGTCCGTCGATGTTCTTTCTTTAAGATATCGTAGATCATCACTTGCTACGAGTATAATGTTTATAATCAATATTTTAACAAATAATCTATGTTGTGATGCTTTGTCTGATTTATTGAGGGTACATACCCCTCGTAGTGATTTACGTCACGAGCGTTTATTTTATGAAGATTTTCATCGTACGAATTATGGGGTTAATGAACAAAAAATAATTTAAAATTGAACTTATTTAAGGTTTTCAATTAATTCATATTTAAAGTTTTTAATTACTAAAAATGTTAATTATTGTACAAATAATATAATATTCTTGTAGTCTGTAAGATGTAAATCAGTAGTCTGGATAGATAATTATATAAATAAATAAAATTTGGTATATAAGCTTTTACCAGCCATAATCGGTGCATGTTCAGACCTACTCCCCATACAAATGAGATCGATTCAAGATTCAGATTATCTTAGGTTTATGCTTATTTTCTATATCAAATTATGACCGTTTATTGAGAAATACTTTTTAGTATTTCTAGTTTTTATACCCAATACCAATATTTAGTCAGGGTATAATGAGTTTCTGCTGGTGGTTATAACTACCAAAAAAAAAAAAACTGTTCAAGACCAATCATTTTCATTTTCTGGGTCCACTTAGCGATCACTGTCCGACCGGCAGTCTCTTTGTGTCCGTGTAAACCTTGTAATCAAACTACAGGTCGCAAATATAAAATTTTACGAGTGCAATTTCTAAGCAACTTTATTTTTCAACTTAGTCAATTCACAAATCAACACTTTTTTGGTTTATTACTATTGTGAGCGAAGAAAAAAAAAACTCATTAACAAACACATTAACAAATTTAATAAACACACACATAGCATATGTATAATTTTATGTCACATATATTGGCAATTTTTCGAATTTGGGGAATGCTACATTTTTACTTTTAAGGTTATCAAAGTGGCCCTATATTCATAAAAATTAGTGAAAATAAAACAGAGAAAACCTATTTTTTCAAATAAAATCGATTTAGTGACTCCGTATCGACCTCTAAAAGATATGAAAAAATTTTTAAAAAGCTTGTGCTATAAGTTCATAGTTTTAGTGAAACGTCCGTCCCAAAGCTCATAGTATACATGAATATAAAAATTCACTAAAAAATATGGTTGTTATCGGACCTTTTTGAACCTAGCCGATCCACATATAAAAATTATATATAATAGACTATTTATCTCTAAATCGTAATTATATTTTACTAGCAGACTCCAGCGTCGTAATTCGAGTGCAATTTCTAGGCAACTTTAGTTTTCAACATAGCCAATTCACAAACCAACATTTTTTTGGTTTATTATTATTGTGAATGAGATAACAAATTCATTAACAAACACGTTAACAAATTTAATAAACACACACATAGCATTGTATAACTTTATGTATGTGTTAGTAGCAACTTTAAATGCAATTAACTTAAAATAAAGGAAAAAATTTAAAAATCTGTAAATCTGGTGAACAGCTAAAAAGAAATACCTTTCAAATAATATACGTTTGGTCAAAATCGGGATAAAACGGTAGAACAAAACATCGATAACAAGAAATCGCCTAGCCTAGTATGATCTCTGAATAATGTAAAATAATAGGGATTCTAACGGTTTTTTGTATTGTATGTTCTGTTTTTGATGTTTGTTCTGAAAAATAAAACTAGATCTACAAAAGATTAGAAAATAAGAAAAAGGCTGGAAAAATAATAGTGACGTAATACTAAAAATTTTTTATAAACAATATACCTGACCTTGAACTTTAAATTTGTAGTAAAACGAAAATAAATGTTTAAATATAATAGTAAAAAATAATTTCTTATAATATGATTTTACTTTTTAAATAGAATTATTTGAATTAGTGTTTAATGTTTAAAAATGGGTCGAGGTGTTCCCAGTACTCAAGCTGAGAAAGATTTTATTCTTCGCTTCAAAAAAGGCAGAAAATCTATTTGTGAGATTGCAAAAAATATTAAAATGCTCCACGCTAAAAAAAGACAGGAAACTCGAGCAAGAAAGCGAAAAACATCAGGCCAGCTCATGGAATAGTAAGAATTTCCAAAAAAAAAAAAAACCTTTTAAGTCATCAAGTGAAATCAAAAATGATTTATGTGTACCAGTAACCAGTTGTACAATAAGAAATAGACTAATAGAAGCTTGATTCAAGAAAATTACCGTTACTGAGTACACAAAACTTAAAACAGGTTATCATTCGCCAGTCAATACCTCAGTCGCACAGTGGGACTTTTTGACTTTCTTTGTTGCAAAAATCATAACTTTTAAACAAATAAAGATATTTTAAAAGTTAGAAATGATTTTGAAAGATGACTTCCTTATCTTTAAAATTAATGCTGGCGGAGGGTGCTAGGTCCACATCCTATCAAATTTCAATATTATTTTGGTGGTAATATTACATGTTACAAATATGAAGATAATGTGCTGAAATTTGGTGTTTTTAATCCAAAGGCAAACCCTACTTAAATTTTCTGGAATCGGCCCATGTTTGGACCTAGTCTCCAAACAAATTTTCCTTAAAAATTGGTTCTAATGCCACTGAATGTAGCAAATGTTATTCTGTTGCGATGAAATTTGAATCATAACGGTTTATTAGAGATCTATAAAAAATCTTTGAAATCGGTCCACGTTTGGACCTAGTCCAAATAACAAATATTCATATATTAATTAATAAAGTTATATTTAACTGTATATTTATTTTGTTAAAATAGATATTTTTGTTTACATATTTTCTTCAAAATAATTGATATCATTTGAAGTGATATCCAATAAACTTTTCATTTCGCTACTATAATTATTTTCCTCCAAATCCTTTTGCGATTTCACGTGTCTTAAAGATGAAATTAATGGATGGGAAGAAGCCGCCAAGATGTTGAAGAGGGTCTCATTCTGTCTTATACGGGAAATTTTGCATGTATTCGCGTATCTAAATTTTTTATAATCCTTGTATCTACATTCTTGAGCTTTTTCCGATAACTCTCCGATTGGCAAGACTTGGTATTCAATTAAGTGTCTTCCATGAGCTAAAATCTTATGAACCGTGGGAGTAGGTTTTTTAGTTGGATGCATTTGACGTAACAGCTGTGCTGTTTTTGCAGCATATTCTTCAAACTTAGTGCCGTTAACCTTTTCCTTGCAGTTGATTACATTTAAAATAATGGCGAATCTTCTTATAATGCCTCTATCGACACCAGTAATCTGGGCTGTTACTTCATCATTCTCAAAAAATTTTCTTGAAGTGTTTCCGTCATTACTATTTCCATATCCACATTTTGGAAAATCTATTTTGAGTCCAAACCTCTTGAAAAATTCATTTTGTATAATTTTTTTTCGAACATTTTGTTTTTCTTTTGGTGGCGTATTCTCACCAAGAACTTCCCCCTTTCGAGGAATAGTATACGCCAGCTTCTCAATGAATTCCATACATCCAATTCTAGCGTGCAATGGAGAAATTTCATATTCGTAGTTGTCAGTATTTGTTGGTTCATCTATGTTTTGAAAGTCTTTCTGTAACTTTTTACATATTGCACATGTCAATGTTGACGTTGTATTGGTAATTTCGTACTTTGCCGTCAATCATTGTGAGAAAAAAAATTCATAATCAACAATTACAGTTTTTCCATTCTTCATTTCCACTACTGAAGGATTCAATTTATCAATTTGATTTCTTATATTTCTAACTGTAGATTTTATTATTTCTGCAGACTTTTATCGTAATAACATGCAAATAGGCAGGAATATGCAGCCAATTTGAATTGAATACGGTAGAGCAATGAGTACTTAATAACACTGAAGTAACTGCCGAAAGTAATCGAAACTTTTTTTTAGTTCTATTCTATCAAAGTTGGAAAATGGTCCAAATATAGTGTTTTTTAAAAACTGTGATTTTTGACTAACTAAGACTCGGAAAATCCCCATTTTTATTTTATTTGATTGGATTCGTACGTACCTTTCAAACAACACCATAATGATTGGTTCTATAGTTTGTCTGTAATTAAATTGTAAAACTGATAATTTCTTTCACTTTTTTTTTGTACATTGAAGAAATTAATCAACTGCGACTTTTATTCGATTTTGTAATGGGTTTCGGATTCTTGATCCACAATTAGTTCTATATCCACTAGAATCATTAAATTTACCAAAAGCTTTTATATTTTTTGATTTTTGCCACGGATTCCAGAAAAATTCCCCACAGTGCGTCGTGTAAATTGGATGAAACAAAGATACATTTATTTGCCTCTGATGCTAAAATGTTTGTCTGAAAACCAAAATATAAGCGTTCGACTCCAGATATACAAAAAAGACCGTCAAACATGGTGGAGGTTCCTTAATGTTTTGGGTTATTTGCGTCATCTGGTGTCGGCCCAATTTTTTGAATAAGAGACGTAGAGATACTTATAAATCAAATACTACCATGCAGGAACCACTCGAAACATCCCACTACACTTGTTAAGTCATAGTTTCAAAAGAATAAAGTGTGTGTCTTAGATTGGCCCTCCCAGTCTCCGGACTTAATTCCCATTGAGCATTTGTGGGGGTTCATTAAAAACAAAATAGGAGCATATAAGTCTAAAAACAAAGATGATTTGTGGCAAAATATCCAGGATGCGTGGTATTCCATACCCCCGGAAACCTGTGCTAATCTATTTGGAACTGTGGAACGCAGATGCAAGGATTTAATAAAAATGAAGGGGGCATTTTGGTAGCTTAATCTATAATATTAATAGGCTAGGCGATTTCTTGTGTCTGATGTTTTGTTCAACCGTTTTATCCCGATTTTCACCAAACGTATATTATTTGAAAGGTATTTCTTTTTAGCCGTTTTGCAGATTTACAAATTTTTAAAATTTTCCCTTTGTTTTGAGTAAATTGTATTTAAAGTTGCTACTAACACATACATAAAATTATACAATGCTATGTGTGTGTTTATTAAATTTGTTAATGCGTTTGTAACAAAAATTAATTTTTTTTGTGTTGATTTGTGAATTGGCTATAATTGATTTGCATACCTTTAGGGTCTTTATTTAATGAAAAAATAAAATTTCCTAGAATTTGCACTCGAATTTCGAGGGCTGGAATCTGCTAGTATTATATTAATATTACATTAAACATGAACATGAACATGAACATGAACATGAACATGAACATGAATTATTATTACATTAAACATGAACATGAACTAAATCGTCGCTATTATTTTTTCTAGCCTGTTTTCTTTACAATTAAAGTTTTTTGTTGCAAATTAATGGAATATAATAAATTTTAATTCGTTTTTTGTTAGTCCTATTGAAATACCTTATATTTATGTATAAACTTCATATTATTTGGGCAATTCACAACAGGTGTTGTATGTTGTATTTTGTATTAAAATACACCATACAATCATTTGTTGTGAACAGACAGTTGTATTTTCTTTGTGTAAAACGTTTTCTTTAGTAATTATCAATCCAACGAGGAAAGGTCGCTTCGTCGCTTCTGTTATTTCGTATAATTTTATATAAATAAACTTACCGATGTATTTGCGTTATTTGCATTATTTGCCATTTTTTATTTTATAATTATTTATGCTAATTGTATTTATTTGTTTTTTCTTTTTCATAAAAACTGGCATTCACTTGGGATTGATATGTTAACATACAATATACAACATTTACTAAACACAGCAAATGAAGTTGTATCGTTGTATCAGATTTTTCAATGAAAATTACCAATAACAATTTTACACTATTGTAAAGTTATATACGATACAACAGATACAACGATACAATACCCATTGTGAATTGCCCAATTGTAAATTCAAATTTAAGAAAAACTGAAAAAAATGCCTTCCCTATTATGTTTTAATAAGTTAAGTTTGTAAAGTTGATTTTGTATTACGCCATTAAAAAATTTCAAACAAATCTTAGGCATTGAATGTTGATATTGAACCATTTGGTGTAAGGTATCATCTGGTCGGGCTTGCCAAACTATGCCTCATTGCAAACTTGTTTATTATTATTGTAATTGTTATACCCTATACCACTATGTGGTTTGGGTATAATGACTTTGTGCTGCTGTTTGTAACAACCAAAAATATTTGACCTAGACCCATCTTTAATTATACCGATCGAATCAGAATCACTTTCTGAGTTGATTTAACAATGTCCGTCCGTCCGTCCGTCCGTCCGTCCGTCTGTGTGTCCATGTAAAGCTTGTAATCAAACTGCAGGTCGCAAATATGAATATATTTTGATGAAATTTGGTATGTAAGCTTTTATCGGTCATGGGATGAACGCTATTGAAATTGGTGAGAATCGGTCCATGTTCAGACCTAGCCCCCATACAAATTACCCATATGAAATCGACATAAATTGCCATAAGATCCAAATTGTCATATATATCTTACTCAAATTGGGTTTATATGCATTCATTACATCCACTAATGAGTAGTCCAAAAATGTTCCCTTTGACCCCATATATAGCTGCTTCCCGATCTTCACTTAAATCTATTAAAAAACAAAAATATTGCACTGATTCTTCTCAAATTTTGTTTGTACATATTTTTGCAAAGTACAAGAGACTTTACCAAACATGATCAGGATCGGTCCATTTTTGGACCTAGTCCCTTTATAGATATAACATCCGATATGAACTTTTTCATATCTGCAGCCAAAAAATTTAATAAAAATCCCACTCAAATTTGGTTTTTGCTTATTTTCAATGTCCAGTTAGTTGGGCCTAAGAGATAGGGTTTCTAAACGCATGGTATAGGGTATCGTATAGTCGGTCTAGACCGACTATAATTTTGTTTCTTGTTTTTTGTTGTTGTTTTTTTTTCAAAAAGCGGAAGCGCAGTTTGACTGCAAAAAAATCGTTGTTTGCAAATTGAATTTTTAAGTATGATGAGAATAATTTCATACATGTCTGTCTGGTATACTGTATATCAATTCCATTCTATTTAAATAAAATGTGTATTGTATAAACAATTCTTATAAATTTTTAAGTTAGCAGTAAAATATAACACACACACACACACACACCGACACATACACACAGCCATATACACACTCAGCCACTCTCTAATACAACCGAGTAGAAGAAGAGAAGTAGTATCAAGGACGTTTGAATGACAAATGAATGTTTCCGTAAACAGCCGGACTTTTCCATCGTACAAAATGTTGTTGCCCCAAAACACCCACCTGTGTTAACTCGCAACTCATAAAAATATACAAATTTGTGTCAATGAACGAAGGAAAGTATTTGGGACTAAATTTAGAGTTGGTTTTATTGTAGATATGTAGTCCATGTATATATTTCAGTTGTGTTTGTGTATTTTAGGCAAAGTATTTGTTGTGAGAAATAAAATATTGAATATGCATTAAAGTAAGAGGGTCGTTATCAACAAATTTGGGTCTTAACCGGTTCTTCATGCTCTTTAAATCAAATACTAAGATTTTTATTCTGTTAGGCTAAATTTAGGTTGAGTAGGTTATGCATGGGGTTTGGATTTCGGGAAAACATTTTCGAAAATTCTACAGGGTGCACCATATTTTATGTTGGAATGACTACATTTAATAACTTTGACATTTGTAAAGCGATTGACTTAATAGTGAGTTTACATCTGAGGAAAATCTAGTAGATTTTAGTTGAAATCTATTTCAAAATCTATACCGTTTATACCTAACTTTTTTGACATTTTGTGAGATTTTGTTTCCACAACAATAAACAGCTGATTAAAATAAAACATATAAACTAGAAATACCAAAAAATCAACAAAACAATAGGAAAATGGAAATATGAAAACTTCTAAAAAGGAACAAACTTTTATGCATCAAAAATGAAAAAAGGGCAAACTGAAATATAAATTTTGCGAAAAAATCAGCATTTGTTAAATGTATTGTTTGAACAGCAAAAACAAATTCATTTTCCACAATTATTATTTAGCAGATTGGAATGGGCACATGTCAGTACAAAATGTTATAACTTTGTAATTACTAAATATTTTTTTTTTATTATAGATTCGTAATTTTTTTGTTAATAATTAATATTTTATTTCCTTTTTATTCAACTTGTTTTCTTTTGTTTTTAAATGTAAATTTTTCAGTCACTGCGTTGTAATTTTCTACTACAATATTAAAAAACACAGTAGTATCATTTGGTAGTGTCCAGGTTTGACAAGATTTTGTGAGATTTTGCACAAATCTAGTAACAAGCTAGATTTTGTTTTGTATGGGAAATCTATTAAAAATGAACTAGATTTCGCTCGAAATCTCGTTTATACTAAATTTTGCTGAGATGTAAACGCACTATAAGAGAACACGTTTTTGAAACATAAATTCAGTACAATTTTGATGTAATAGTGACACTGTACATTGAAGATAATCGTTCAGTTGTGTTAACTCAACATGCATATTGTCGAAAACACCGTGGACAAATAAAAATAACACACATGTGGAAATATGTTTTTTTAAAGTTATTCAATATTCACATATGTTTTTCACTTCCCGATTCCCTATAAAATCAAGTTATTAAAAAAAGCTTGAAAAATTTCCTGCCAGTATTTAAAAGCTCTAGAAGTATTTGAAAAAAAAAACTTTCAGCGTTTATTAAGAAAATTTTAAAGTTTCAAAATTTTTCGTATTTTCCATTTTCAAAAAATGGAATATTCGAGAAATGAAAATATTCCATATTTTGATCAATTAAAAGTGGGTGTGTCGAACAGAATTAAATATTACCAATGGAGTTCCAAAGTAGAAGAAAATCTATAGATATTCGATATTTTGATCACTTAAAAGTGGGTTTGTCGAATAGAATAAAACATCACCACACTGCCTTAAACAATATCGGAGCTTTGGCTTTTAAAAATTTATATATATGAAATTTGGTATTTAAGCTTATATCGGCCATGGGGACGAACGCTTTTGAAATTGGTGAACATCGGTGCATGTTCAGACCTAGTCCCCATACAAATGACCCCTATGAGTTCGACTTAAATTGCCATAAGATCCAAATTATCATATAGATATCGGTTAAATTGGGTTTGTGTATGTTAATTACATGCAGTAGTCCAAAAATTAACCCTATAGCACAATTCTCTGTCATAGTCACAGCTGATTTCCGATATCTATAATATTAATAGGCTAGGCGATTTTTTGTTACCAATCTTTTGCTCTACCGTTTTATCCCGATTTTGACCAAATGTATATTATTTGAAAGATATTTTTTTGTAGCTGTTCACCAGATTTACAGATTTTTAAATTTTTTCCTTTATTTTGAGTAAATTGCATTTAAAATTGCTACTAATACATACATAAAATTATACATATGTTATGTGTGTGTTTATTAAATTTGTTGTGTTTGTTAATGAGTTTGTTATCTTCATTCACAATAATAATAAACCTAAAGGGTGTTGGTTTGTGAATTGGATAAGTTGAAAAATAAAGTTGCCTAGAAATTGCACTCGGTTTTCGAGTGCTGGAATCTGCCAGTTCACTTAAATCTATAAAAAAATACAAATTTTTCTCAAATTTGGTTTGTATATGTTTTTGCAAAACAAAATAAGAGATCTTACCAAATATGGTCAGGATGGGTCCATTTTTCGATCTAGGCCCCATATAAATTTTGCATCCAATCAGATTTGGTTTATGCTTATTTTCTATACCAATTTGTTAAACGCATGGTATAGGGTATCGCATAGTCGATCTAGACCTATAATTTTCTTTCTTTTTTTGTGTTGATGTTCAAAAACACAAATTGCCAGGTTATCCCACAAGCAAATACCAGGGGAATACACAATTAAAATTGGGCACTGAAAAATGTCTACTTCCTCAGTATAAGTACGTAAGGGGTTGTGTTCTTACATAAGATAAAAAGTGAAATGTAGAAATTAAATGTAATAATAAAATATGAGTAATTTTGTACTCTTTATTAAAATTAATTAAATCAAAAAATGCATGTATTTGTTAAAAAAAATTTAAAATTAGTATCATAATATGTTTTACAAAAAACGACAAGGTGAAATAATTTACCTTTATAAACTAAAAATATTTTGAGATATTTCAGAGTAGGTTTTATTCCAATCTTCCCTCAACGAATGACGGATCAATACAAGTGCCCAATCGGTCCCTCTGCAACAGGTGCCAGCATGAATTGGCACACAAATCAAATGAAATGATTCAATATCAGAGCTATTAAAAATCTGAATAATCTCAGATATTACAAAATTATTGTATTTATTATCCCTTGTCGCAATTCACGCATTTCGATTATCAGTGAAAATAACAAATTGTCCAACATTATATTGAACAGTAGCCAATATCGCAATTAGTTCAGCAAACAGCGAACACAGGCGCATAGGACATTTAAATAAAATTAGCGATTTATTAACACAAGAAACAAGAAACAACCAGAAGCAGAATCAAACAGAAAAACATCTCTAGCCATAATGGTGAGTGAAGAAGACTCGTATTCGTTAAAAAAAAATTCAGTAAAATAAGCTCTGATAGACTCTTTGGAAATACTATGTTTGCTGCCAAAGGGATGATAAATCCAAAAGGTGACTCTCGCAGACACTTTGGACTTAACACACTTAACAAGTTTATCAATTTTATGTCTTAATTTAGAGTAAGCAGAGGAATAACTACCAATAACATTACTATGATCAGAAATCATTTGTAACAGAGAAGGATTGTAGATAGAAAACAGAAGCAATTCTTTGGCGGTCAATTCTTTACATAATTCTTTACAAGTTAACATGCAGGAGTACAAATTATCTGTAGCGGAGTACATGGTGTTCAATCAAGACATCTTCTAAGCCTGGCATACTGAGGCGATTGAATATTACGATCAATGTACTTAGGAGGTTGTGAAGTGGTAGTAGTTCTAGCATATTCTTAGAGTGGGTCAAATTTTTGATGTGTAAACATCTATGCGCTCAGAATGGCTAAAATCTAATATCACAATACAATCACAAAAACAGCGTAAGAGAAAAACGGTGTGTGGTATATGTAACTGTATTGGTGTATTTAGTAAGCAGAACCACCAAGTTCGCTGTCTGTTTTGCAAAATCACAAACCTTTTACGTTAATTTTAAATATTCAAGCTATTGACCGCTAGGTGTCCTGTGAGTTTAACATGTTCACAAACACAGAGTTGTTTTTTCTTTTAATATTCAAGTATATATTTGCTATTGACAGAACTTTTTTAGTAAGCAGAACCGCTAGGTGTGCTGTGAGAGTAAAAAGCTAAATACTAGGAAAACTTTGAAGTCAAAAATAAACTTAGGTGTTTTTATACCCTATACCACTATGTGGTTTGGGTATAATGACTTTGTGCTGCTGTTTGTAACAACCAAAAGTATTTGACCTAGACCCATCTTTAATTATACCGATCGAATCAGAATCACTTTCTGAGTTGATTTAACAATGTCCGTCCGTCCGTCCGTCCGTCCGTCTGTGTGTCCATGTAAAGCTTGTAATCAAACTGCAGGTCGCAAATATGAATATATTTTGATGAAATTTGGTATATAAGCTTTTATCGGCCATGGGATGAACGCTATTGAAATTGGTGAGAATCGGTCCATGTTCAGACCTAGCCCCCATACAAATTACCCCTATGAAATCGACATAAATTGCCATAAGATCCAAATTGTCATATAGATCTTACTCAAATTGGTTTTGTATGCGTTCATTACATCCACTATTGAGTAGTCCAAAAATGATCCCTTTGACCCCATATAGAGCTGCTTCCCGATCTTCAGTTAAATCTATTAAAAAACAAAAATATTGCACTGATTCTTCTCAAATTTTGTTTGTACATATTTTTGCAAGATACAAGAGACTTTACCAAACATGATCAGGATCGGTCCATTTTTGGACCTAGCCCCTTTATAGATATAGCATCCGATATGAACTTTTTTATATCTGCAGCCAAAAAAATTAATAAAAATCCCACTCAAATTTGGTTTTTGCTTATTTTCTATGTCCAGTTAGTTGGGCCTAAGAGATAGGGTTTCTAAACGCATGGTATAGGGTATCGTATAGTCGGTCTAGACCGACTATAATTTTCTTACTTGTTTTAATTGCTACACCTTTTCCAATTGTATTTCAGAAAACATCAATTGAATTTCAGAAATTGCGTTTCAGAAAACATTAATTGATTTTCAGAAAATATCAATTGTGTTTCAGAAAGTATCAATTGTATTTCAGAAAACATCAATTGACTTTCAGAAAGTATCCATTGAATTTCAGAAAACATAAATTGATTTTCAGTAATAATCAATTGTATTTCAGAAAGCATCAATTGATTTTCAGAAAGTATCATTTGTATTTCATAAAATATCAATTGAATTTCAGAAAATATCAATTGAGTATTTCCGAAAATATCAAATGTATTTCAGAAAACATAAAATGTATTTCTGAAATTATGAAATGTATTTCAGAAAACATCAAATTCATTTCAGAAAACATAAAATGTATTTCTGAAATTATCAAATGTATTTCAGAAAATATCAAACGTATTGCAGAAAACATCAAATGTATTTCAGAAATTATTAAATTTACTTCAGAAAATATGAATTGAATTTCAGAAAATATCAATTGAGTCTCAGAAAAATAGTCAGTATTACACTGGGTTTGTAATATTTCTTGAAAACTACATATAGTCACCTAAAATGCAAAAGGCCGTAACTAATATTTTTATTTTTTTTTACAGGAGAAGCAAAAAACATCATAAAACAAAAACTGCTTTAAACTTCATACCCAAATTTTAGAATCAAGCTGAAAAATAAAGATGGACTTTTATTTATGAAAACAAATTTATGGTAAAATAGTAGTTTTTAGGTAAAAGGCCGTAACTACAATACAAAAGGTCAATTTTGAACTTTTTGTTAGTTACGGCCTTTTGAATTTTAGGTGACGATATAAACGTGTTTTTTTCAAAATGATGACTTCAAAATCGATGAAAATTCTATCCTGGTGTTTATAATGTAGCTGATTAACAAATGAAGTCCTCATCTTCTTTCGATTAAAAGGCCGCCCTTGATAGTTTATTTTCCAGTGCGTAACAAATAAATCCAAATATTGCTAAACATTTTCTGCGACTCCAAATCACTAATAGAAACAATAATAACTTTTCTGTATTGTAGGGTAAACTACTTTTTAATTCTGAATTTCAGTAGATATTTTCTGAAATTCAATTGATATTTTCTGAAATACATTTGATAATTTCTGAAACACATTTGATGTTTTCTGAAATATATTTGATACTTTCTGAAATACATTTAATGTTTTCTGAAATACATTTGATTCTTTCTGAAATACAATTGAAAAGGTGTAGATGTTTACACATCTCCCCTGTGATCGGACTCACAATAATTTTTTTCCCTGTGAATCGTATAGCGAAAACATAATCTACGGAAAATTTTTAGAAAAATTTGCCAAAAAACCATGGGTCTTAAATCAAATCCTACCAGTCGATATAAAGATTTTCTGCTCACATTCTTCTAAAAACTGTATTAGTTCAGTCAAATAAGGGTTTAACCTCGGAATGAGAGATAAGAAGCTCGAATTTTGTACACACTCTTGTTATGGAATTTTATAAGTTGTCTCAAAAGTCTTATATAATCTCGTGTTGGCGTCACGAGATATCTGAGGCCAAAGGACACAAAGGCCGTTTTTTTTTTTTTTTTTGAATAACTCGTTTCGTGTCTGGAAACCGACTTTTAATGTTATTATGAAAGTTGTAGAAAATAAAATTTCGTACCACTTTTGTTTACAGCTTTTTGTACGAAACAGCTCGAAGCGTGGAAAACGGTTAGTCCATGTTATTATATATTATTTTTATAAAAAGTTTTTATAATAAAAGCAAAATATTTTCACTATTTTACTAGAGACCCGTGCTGCTCCGCAGCATTATATTATATTAATTTTTATGAGGAGCCGTGAGTGTTCTTAGACTTGTGTCAACAGCCTACGTGAATTAGAACTCTAGTTATAGAGGTTTGAGTGAAGGAAAATATTGAAAAAATCTTGAAAAAATTGAATGTAAAGTTGATTGTGCACGCATAACTTTCCTCAAACTCAACGAATTTAAACTGTTAATCTGTACGTTAACTTTCGTATTACATTACATAATTACATAATGTAAAGTTGATTGTCCACGCATAACTTTCCTCAAACCCAACGAATTTAAACAGTTAATAGCTCAAAAGAAAGAGCTGAATGGTCTTTGACTTATGTCAACAGCCTACGTTAACTAGAACTGTAGTTATAGAGGTTTGAGTTTGAGTGAAGAAAAATATTGAAAAAATCTTGAAAAAAGTATAACTTGAGTAAGGAGGGAGTTGAGTAAATTCCAATGCTTGATGACATATCTGTGTCTAAGTACCTTTTATTTAAAACTAATGAAGGAATTTTCATAAATTCTTTTAATATATAGGATGATTTTTATTTATATATGACTACATTTCAACGTTTTTAACTTTTTATCGATTGAAAAACAACACAAAAATGGTTGTCGTTAAGATAACAACAACAGCTCACTTTAACAATAGCGAATATCGTTTAAAAATTTTACTGAATACCAAAATCGATAATTTTGTTATTTTCTTTTTCTAACGATACGATTATCGTTAAAAAGAAGTTACTGAATCGCGCCACAGATTGACAAAACAAAGAAAAGCCATTTTTTTTTGCCATTTTTATTCTTTGCGCTCGGAAAACAACTAAAAATTAGAACAAGTTCTATTCCTGAGCGGCACCGCTTAGACGCTCAGAAATGCCGCTCACATGCCGCTCATTGTGTGGCCACTTCAGTAGTATTTCATGTTTTAATTTTTTCCGCTCATCGCTCTGCCGCTCATTGCGTGGCCTCGGCCTAACGCGAAAATGTACGGACTTCCACGTTACATGTTGGACTGCCACGTTACATCGTTCGAATTTTTCAATTAAAGAGAGAGTGTATAGTTAAACAAGCCTGGATTATAATACACATACTTTATATTCGGATTTGTTCATAGAAAGTGGGTGTGGCCATTCGACATAAATACTCAATTTTTAACTTTTTTTTTTTTTTTTTAACAATAATAAAAAAAGTCTTATTCTGGACTTTTAAAACATTTTGAATACAAACATAAAAACTTAGGCATTTTGATACCCTTGCATCGAGATTGTGTATGCAACGGCCTTGCCACAAATTTCTTGAATTTGATGAGCCGATGATATATTCGGAACTTGTTGAGAATTAGCAAATATTAGAATAGTGTCTAAGTGCTCATTTATTTTATCGAAGTCTTTGCTTGTAAAATCTTCAAGATCAATTCTGGATTACGTGCGCTTAGATGTGCTTACAAACTCTAGTGCGCTGTTAACAATAACATGCCGTGCTTTAATGTGTTTTCGCACAACAGTCTTAACAGTGGCACCGATTCCGTCAACACAACCCTTACGTGTGAAGCTGCGAAGAAGTACCAAAATATCTTCACTCCAAATTCTTTATCTAGGTGTGGTGATATATTTATTTTTAAATTGGGATGGTTGTACACCACTCTATATTTTTAAAATTTTTACTCATGTTGGCATATCCGATGCCAGCTTGTAAACGAAAGGAATGATCGTATCCTTAGTGTGTTGCAAATTGTCTGTAACGAAAACTTTGGAACAAAGAATACCGTTGTATATAAAAGCCGATGTGAACAGGCTGAGTTGCCGTTGATTCCAATGAGCGCTCTGAACTTCATCTTGGCCTTCGCAAACAAAATTTTCGGCAAAATCAATTTAGAGCCACGCTTCTTCCTTACATTGCAAACTAAGGGCTTGAGGTCGGTCTTCAAGATTAAACATCCGTGATTGTTCCCGCTTAACAAAGCTGTGCTTCAGAAATTGTGGCGAAAGGCTTGCAATATGTCCGATAAGATCTTCAATCGATTCGTTTGCTTTTTTTCCGTTCTTTTAGATACAAGGCTTTTTTTCCAAACTTTCCATGTTACGTTGTTGTTTAGGATTGCTCCACTAAGGCCTTCAATCTTTCTTCATTGACGCCAACACAACTTTGACATCTTCCAAAGCAGCAATCGATAGTTGAGTCTTTACATAAGAATTTGTTGGCAAATCCTTGTTTGTAGCTTGGAATTGAAAAACAAAATATGTCGATAAAAGTGACACTTTGTTATATTCGAAGAACCATGCATAGTTATATCGGTCAATTTCTCACACATACTTACCTTTTTCTGCACCATTTCTTTCTTCTACAAATATACGTGAGCTTTCCTCAAACTTAAGACCATATATCTTAAAGCTATTCGAACTTCTTGCCCATCCGCAATGAAAGATTTCACGTCTCGGGCTTTAGGTAAAATCTGAAACCACTGTATTTAATTTTGCTTGACTTAGTATACATTCCTCATTCTTTTCCTTTAAACGGTATGCTCGCGAAACCGCTGCTCTTTTCTTTGTATATTCATCAAACTTTCCGTTATCTTTCAGTTTGTTGATATAATTTGTATTTTTTGCTGTTTTTGTTAAACGAACCTGTATTCAAAGCAAATTGCTCATAGTCGGGACAAACACTGCCACGTTACACACTTTAAATTGCTCATAATTTAGCAACTGTAACTATTTTTGCAAAATATGAATAAAAATCGAAATAAATACCAGAAATGCTTTTAGGAAATAGACTTTATATTTTTTTACGACGTATGTCGAAAAAACAAACATTATGTTTTTCGGACTCTGTGGCACTATTCAAAAGCCTTTTTTAGCTTACTCAAAATACTGCCTTGGAATTTATTCCTTGGGTTAGTTTAAGTAAGGAATTCTTTTCACGAAAAGTGCAATAAAAAAAAAATAACACTCACATTATAATTTTATTTACCTTTTTGCCGCAGCCTTCATTTCCTTCCATTATTCTTGCAAACGTGCTCAAATGTCAAAATCTTTTACAATTTTTGCAAATTTCTTATTGTTGCCAGACTGTTAAAAGTCCATTATTTTAAAAAATATTAAAAAAATTCCAACATTTAGGAAAACAGATTTCTTGCTACGGTTGACATTTTCGCATTTTTGACCATATGTTATTCTATCTTATCATTCAAAAAAGAAATAAAAAAAATAAAAAAATAAAACTACATTATACAAAAAAATTTTACGAATAGCCTTTTAAATATAACTTTTACAATATTTCGTAAAGTATTTAAAAACAAATTCACTTGGAAAAAGGACCACTATCATTTCACTAAATTCAACTAGCATTTTCATTTGTTAATAAAAATGAACCACAAATTAGTCAAAACAATAAATAATTTTTTGTAACAAAAACAACTTAAATTTATTGTGTTTACTTTTTTTAACGTAATATCAAAACTACTGCATATAATGAGTAATACGTTTTCTCAGTAATTCAATGTGGTTTGTTTTTTAAATTAACTTACGTATTTAGAAATACTAGTATAGCCCAGCACACGAAATTCGAGCCAAAATTCTAGAAAATATTATTTTTAAATTTAAAAATTTATGAATATTTAAATGAGCCTAAATGTATGCTAATCAATTTAAGCAATTCACAATTCAACACAGGGCGTGTCATATACAATTTAAATCATTCTCATTAACAGGGTGTAGCGAATTATTAGAAATATTTAATTTAATTTCATATATTATTAAGACAGATTAAACATAAATTTTATCATTCTCAGCTTCTCCTCCATATGAGCTATAACTATGCCAATTTTCACACTCCTCCGTGCCCACATATTGCTTAAAAAGGGAACTAAAAATTTACCTTCACGTATTAATATATAGATAATAAAAATATAATAAATATAATGGCAATATCATTAAAAAATTAATACGGCAGTTACTGATTCAAAGGAAGATAAAGTTCCAGTTTTTTAAGTCTTTTTTCTCCACTCGGGATGTTCTGGTACGACTTTCTGTAGTCACTAGCATAACATCATCTCTATTATTTTGTATAACGCATCCTGCAACATCGGTTAGTAGCTGCACATATCGCTCAGTTCCTTGAATGTGCAATGGAATTTCTGGATCAGGCAGTGGTGGATCATCAAACTATATAATCCAACAAGTGTTCGTATGGAATTCTTGCTGTAAGTGGTGTCTCGGATAATATTCTGTCATCATCTAAGCCAACCAAATTAACTCAATCTGTGTAATCGAAGTTAATTGAATAATTCTTATAAACCCTAAATTTAATAGAGTCCCAAACTGCTTTTGATTTATTCATAATAAATGGTTCCCCATTTTGATCTTTAAAGGCCGAAATCTTTAAGCCAAGCCGTAGCCAAACACGAAGCAACTCTGTCAGAAATTCCGAAAAATTTAAGGCATCTAACCTTTCGGTATTCCACTTCCATATGCGCTGACTGAACCAGGCCAATATGGTGGATCTGAGCCAATTGGCGGTTGCGTTGATTGTTGCTCAACGATGTTTAGCACGCATTCGGGTATCATAAACTCATAATCATAAACTCTTGTAGGTGATACAGAATCAATGCACAGCAGCATGGTGTTGTTATTGTGCATTTTTACATTTGCCGATGTACAATATTTTATTTAAGGTATTTAAGAATTTTAAACATTTACAGAATTCAGATTTGTTTCTGATTTCTCTAAGATACTTCTTAATCAAACTGTTTAACTTTTTCAGTACACTTTTTCCATTGATTAATGCAACATTATTATATATTTTTCTTAAAGTAAAGATAAAAAAACACATTCCTTTCCGAATTAGAAGAATCGACGGACAGTACTGATGTTTCCATAATAATATTTTATTTATTTCAAAAGAATTAGTGCAACATAGAAATACGAACACACGTGTGCTTTTTAAATTCAAAGTGCAAAAATCGATCAAAACAAAAATGTTTTTATAAAATACTAGCAGATTCCAGCCCTCGAAATTCGAGTGCAAATTATAGGAAATTTTATTTTTTCATTAAATAAAAACCCTATAGGTATGCTAATCAATTATAGCCAATTCGCAAATCAACACAAAAAAACAAACTCATTTTTATTACAAACACATTAACAAATTTGATGAACACACTCATAGCATTGTTTAATTTTATGTATGGCTTAGTAGCAACTTTAAATGCAATTTACTCAAAATAAAGGAAAAATTTAAAAATCTGTAAATCTGCAAAACGGCTAAAAAGAAATACCTTTCAAATAATATACATTTGGTCAAAATCGGGATAAAACGGTAGAACAAAACATTGGTCACAAGAAATCGCCTAGCCTATTAATATTATAGATAATTATCCCATTATATTAATTACTTAACATATGGCTACTAACAACAAAACGAAAACATTTTTTTCTTATCTATGCAACCTTCATGTCGATTGGCGCACAATACGAATTCATTTTAGACCTTTAGTTTCTTGGTAAAAGATTCTTAGAATTATCCAAAGTTTATATTTTTGCTATAAACATTTTTTAGTTTTATTTGCATCCATTCAATTTGACCCACCCTAATATTCATATGTATATCGGCTCCGGATGAAGTTCCTATAGAATTTCAAGGAAACCTCCTTAATATAATTTAATATATTTTTTTAAAATATTTTTTTTTTGTTTATAAAAACACTAACCACCTCAAAAATAATGAAATAAGAAATAATGAGTTTCTGTACTAAGAAAACCCGCCAACAAGTGAACTTCGTCGGAATTTTTAATTGGCATCAATTATTATAACAAAAAAAAAAAAAAAAAAACATTTGATAACTGTTTTTTCTGCTCGAAAAAATCAAAATCAAAAAATAATTTTTATTTCTGCTCGGAGAAATAAAAATCAAAATTATGGAAAGCAAAACATTTTCTAAAAGACTAATTCATAATGCTCAAAATTATATAATTGAATCAGTTTACTGACATTTATTTCTACAGGGTGGTCCTTCTAGTGTTTGAATTTTGAAGTACTGGTTATATTGGGTATGGCAGCTGCGTTATGACAAGAAGTTAAGATAGCATAATATATGCGGTTTATTAAACGAGTCGATTTCGTTGGGAAATATTTAAAAGTTATGTCCAAAGTTGTGAATCTTCTACCGAAAGTACAAGCAAATTACGTTAAAAATTCGGTAAAAAAGAAGCACCTTCCAAGCTATATGTGAAGAATTTTGTCAAAGATGTACATGAAACTGTATTATCTCGCACTCGTACAGTGCGTACAAACGAAAACATTACTGCTGTTGCCCAAAGTGTGTAAGAACAACAACAACTCGCGATCGTTCTCAGGAATTGAACATTTCACGCATTTATTTCATGCGAATTTTGCATAAAAAATCTCGGTATGATGCCATACAAAGTTCAATTAGTGCAAGAACTGAAGCCGCACGATCATCCGCAACGTTTTCGGTTATCTAATTGGGCTACGAAACGTTTGGAAGAAGATGAGAATTTGTACCGAAAAATCAATCATCTTTTTTGACGAAGCTCATTTTCATTTCGGTGGTTACGTCAACAAGCCAAAGCCAATGCACTGATTGGTATGGTTTTTGGGCCGGCGATATCATTGGGCCATTTCTCTTCGAAGATGCGGAAGTCAAATGCGTCGCCTGTTTTCGAATATATGGATCTGGACATCATTTGGTTTCAACAGGATTGTGCGCCGTGCACACAAGCCGTGTGCCGTGTACGATTAAAGTTTCTTCTTAGTCGCGTTCTTAGCCGTTTTGGCGATGTGCATTGGCCACTGGACACCTGCGATTTGGATTGTTAAGGAGCTGTTAAGGATGAATGTTACGCTAATCATTCAGCGTCGACTGAGTCACTGAAAAGAGAAATTTGTGTACTCATCGGTAAAATACAGCTCCATACTGTCGAAAATGTACTGAAAAATTGGGTTGTTCTTATGATCTCTATAAATAACTGTTGTTTTCGAACCCTGACAGAAAAATTAAAAACGCTTTTGAGCGCTTTTACAATTTTACATATTTTTTGGCCAGTTTTTATATCATTACTGTTATTGAAGTTATATTTTTATAAATTTAATTTTTCATGAATCTGCTATAATTAACTAACATTAATCAATAAATAAATCACCAATAGATATTTCATTAATAGATAATTGATGGAGTATCTTTTTAACTACCACACCACTTGGCCTATTCTATATTTCTCTTTAAAAAATTGATGTCAAATCATTGCATTTGTTTATTTTTATTATTTTTTTGTTTACTGTTTTGTATCTCGATTAAAATCATTCATTCTCTTTTTCAATGCCATTCCCTCACACAAAGAATATGTACCGTTACCGGCAGGTTTATACAGATGTTGTCATTTTTTATACAAAATTAAAGAATGCGTACGAAAAAATGTTTACTTTTTATTTATTAACTCAATGAATAAAAAAAAATTTTTTTTTTAAATCAAATTCAAATCAAATGTGAAACTAAAATGAACTTCCCCAGCCAATCCGTGGAATATTATCGTCTGGATCTTTTTATGCCATGACTTCCATAGGTTTTGCATACCTAAGATATTAAAAATGGGTTTTATTTTTTCTTGGGCCTCAATTTCGATAGATATTGAGATGTATAATCACTAAAATATGGAAAATTTTAAAAAGCGTTATGAAACAACACATTTTTTTTCTGAAAATATAACTCTAGTATCTAGTTGGAATTTTGGAATTCTAAACTGAAGCCATGTTGTTTTCTGATCAATAAGTAGTAGAGCGTCGTAAAATAATTTATACATTTTTTGAAGGAAATCCGTTCAAAACCACAAATGTAATTCTTAGCCATTTGAAGTATATGAGCAGGAAATGTTGGTTACAGTGCTTGAAAGTTTCGAATAAATTGAATACTAAAGCCATGGGCCATATAGTGGAATATCATACCGAGGTTTGGAAAGAATATTCAAATGACACAGAAACACAATCAAAAAATATCTACGAGAAAATCTAAGAAAATTTAAAAAATGGATGATCGTCGGAATGATGATGGGCAGTTCGAAAAGTACATCGCATATTGACAGAAAATTTGGAGATAAGAAAGCTGTCCGCGAGATGGGTGCGCGTTTGCTCACAATAGAACAAAAACAGCATCGTGAAGATGTTTCAATAGAGTGTTTGGCACTGTTTCACCGCAATAAAGCCGACTTTTTGCGTCGATTCGTAACCTCACACCTGAGGCAAAGGGAGAATAGCAGCGGACTGAAATGGGAGAATAGTGTCCAAAGAAGGCGAAGATAGTTCTATCTGTAGGCAAGGTTATGGAGTCTATTTGGTTGGAGCGCGTGGGATAATTTTTATTGATTGATGTTCGAAATAGTAAAACAATCAACTGCTAATATTATATTAACTTATTGCAGTGTTTAAGTGATGAAATTAAGGTAAAAAGGGCACATTTGGCGAAAAAGTGCTGTTTCTTCAAGACAATACACTAGTTCACTATTGCGATAACATCATATCTACGATTACTAACAATACATAGCACTAAAATTTGGTTAATACTTATTGTCTGTATACAGTTATTGGCACAGCAAAGTTGGATCCAAGAACTCATGGTATGGGGTATTGTATGGTCGGTGTAGACCGACTATAATTTCCTTACTTGCTTGAGCTGCTTTTCTCCCCGAAATAGGCGGATTATTCTTAAAAAATGCCAATATTTTTCTAACTTAGTTAGGGTCAGTGTAGCCATCTTTAATGCCACTTCCCGGACTTCTTTTAATAGTAAAACTAACATGATATAAAACAAGTAAGAGTGTTAAATTCCGCTTGTCGAATCTTTGATAGCCCCCACCTGTGTCTTAAACTCAATATTATAACCAATGTTGATTACAGTTACCATTTTAATACAGTTACTTAACCTTTATTTTCTTATTGTTTTTCGTATAAAGACGATGATGGTTCTTTCATAGAAAGAATTAACTTCTCAAAAATTTTATTATTTTTCTATTATTAGAGTAGGCTTTCCATTGCTTTGTCATGCGTAAATGAGAAAAGAAATTGGCCACTCCCCAGTATTTTTATTTTTAATGTTTTGATTTAAATACATTTTCTCATGACACCGGCGCACAGTGTCGCGAGTGCGGCCAAAAATGCCAAAATCGAAGATTGGAATTGTTAAAGTATTTTAAAGAAATTCGATAGATAATATTCCAATTAATAAAAATCAAAATGAAGTATTTCAATATCTTAAACCATTTAAGCACAGCATGGATCCAAAGTTTGATTTTCTGTTGCTTGTATGTTGAACTTAATAAATTGCTCTAAAATCGCTTGTACTTAAGACGCTCTGTACTGTTCAGTTGTAGTTCTACCATTATGTTTTATATGTCAAATTAAAATATAGTTTTTATATTTGATGGTAACCCTATTTCTTTGTTTATATTTATTACATATGATTAATGACATTACTTAAAAGTATACAATAAACAAGAACAGAGTTTAAATTAAAAACTAAATATTCAAACCCGATTTAAAAAAAAAAAAAACATTCAATAACATATCTCCAATTTTTTGATATATTCTTCCGAAAAGTATGTATAATAAAATACCAAAATATAAATTGCCTATATTTGCCTATTTGTTTTTTATGCTAATTTAACTTTAGTGGCAGCAGTTGTTGTAAAAGACCTTTTTGGAATTTGGATGTCAAGTGAACTTACAACATATGATAAAAAAAAAATAATTTAATGGTTGAATTTATTAAAAAAGCAGTTCTTTTTGGTCTAAATGAAGCGAAGCTAAGGAAAAAGATCAGTTTTTTAAATGCGCAAAAGAAATGGGAAGTTTCTAATAGAACCCGCTCAATTTTTGAAAAGAAAAATTTTGTTTGGCTGGCTTCCATAATGGATTTTAAGTCATGTGAAGATGTAACTCCGCTTAATGACGAGGTAAGCTATTAGCGTACTCCTGTCTTCTTACCTAAACTTTTTCGTATTTAGCAACCAATTACCAGTAAAGGTAGACCGCGAAAAAGTTATGAAGAGTCGAGTGAGAGAGGAAAGCGGCGTAAAGTTCAAGAACTGCTAACTTTATCTTCGTCAGAAGAAATTAAAGGTGCTGCAGAATCAATAAAGAAGCGGGAATTGGTATATAGTTAATTACTCGTGGTATTTACTATATGCCAGTTACTGTGCACAAGATTTTGTGTCATGGAGTAGAAATTATAAAAAACGTTCTTTACCAATTGGAATGTTGTCTGAAGAGGCTCTAGAAGCACAACACAAAAATTTTAGAAATGCTAGATTAAATAGTGCAAGAAAGTGTTCTGGGGAAGCCACAAATAGAGATATTTTGAAACATTTGTTATTATATTCGGAGCCAAAAATTCATCGCAAATTGTGTAAAAAACAAAGTCAATCAAACGAGGAAATCAAAACATATATTTTACTTGATGAAGTTGATGTGGAGAGTGAAAGTTTTCTTGATACTGATTTTGAGGCTTTCTTTTCAGAAGATTCTGACAGTAAATAAATCAATAAATCAATAAAATTTAAGTGGGTGTAGTATAAAAAATGGGCGTGGCAGCCTCCCCCATTGTTAGTTTTTTAATAACGGTCTGTAGTCCTTTTAGGTCCCATAAAAACTCTAAGTCAAAAATTAAAAATGTTATGATTTCCCTTTATATGGAAGGTGGATAAATGTACATTGATTTTTCAGTGATTTTTTGTATTTTTTTGAGATTTGATTTAATTTAGTGGAAACGAGGAACAATTTTTTTTTTTAATTTTGTTATTGATATAAATTTTTGTATTGCATCTAATACAAAATTTTAAATTTTTTATAAGTATATCATTAAATTTGCATAGGGGTACAAAACTGATTTATTGTGCAAGTTTGAGTGGGCGTAGCGGAAAAAGTAGGCATGGCAACTTACTCATTTTTCTTTTTCTTACTTTTAGGGTGCCTGATAAGTTGTGTGCAATATTTCATGACTGTGGATTTAGAATGTACCTTTATATGGGAGATGGGCGTGGCAGTGGGCAGATTTTTACGCTTTTTCTAAAATATCTTAATTACGTCGAAATAGGTGTCCATACCAAATTTTTTTCCTCTACAAGCACTCTCTCTATTTTTGGCCAAGAAATGTATGGGCTCGTTACACTGTGCAGCGGCGGCGCAAAGCTGCCTTTAATGTCTGGTTTTCATTATGTCATTTTCAATGGCAATTGTTGTCAATGATTGTCAGTTGTATGAAAACGGGTTTTAATGTCTTTTCATTGTCAACCCCCGGCAACATATGACATCTAAAATTAAATTGCCAGCATGTTGGTAATTTATTTGTGTTTGACAGCCTGATTTTTTTGTTAGTTTATAAGATGTAATGCAAACGTAATGAATAGAAAATTACGAGATGTCAGTTGAGGCAATTGTTTGTTGTCAGTTTTTATGACATAGTGAAAACCAGGCATAAGCCGCACATCTTGGACCTCTTTGCAACGTGGAGTATAACTAAACCTATACACTAATATACATAAAACAAAAACATTTACAGCTTTCACACACAAGAAGCAAAAATTAAAGTAACGACATGTTGTGGTTGTTAATGAAATTGAATTTTTCTGCCAATTCATATTCCAAATTACAGATACTTTTGAGATAGTTCAAAATTCTGTAAACTGATTTATAACATTTCTAGTAGTGGCCCGGAAAGCATCTACTTGTCTGCCTAATGCTGCAAATAAAGTCCTTGGCTCTTCAAGATAACTGCACAATTTTGTTCTCTAAATTTTTTTTTTTTTTTCTTGTTATCACTGTGGTATATAGGCATCAAGTAAGTACGTGTTTCAAGGTAAACGAGTTATTCACGTCCAAATTTGTAAAAACAAAATCGTCAGCAAACTTTATATGTAGGTAGTGTTTTTTCTTTCTGTTCACATAGAAACTTATGTATGTATGTATTTAGTCATGGAATAAAGTCTTGTGTTGAAAATTATCGACGTCACCAAATTAATTTTTCCTTTATAAAACACACATTTTTTCTTTGTTTTCTTTTCTTATTTTGGTTTTTATGGGGGCTGGTTTGTTTTAATATTTAATGATTGTTTATTTATAATGTTTATAAAATTGTTTCACAATTTCCATTACGTACTTTCTTAAGAGTATAATTTTTGATAATTTTCCAAATAATAAATCGACTGCTCTGTACCTTTTTGGAAAATTCATTAATATTTCAGAAATGTTTGTCTAGTACAAAAGATCAAGTTTAATGTTCAATGTCCACATTCCACAGTACAAATATGACTCGAAGCACGTACTAATTGGCAAACAAATACGTACGTACAAACGTATTTCGAAATGTTTTCTTAAAATTTTTAAAATTCTTTATTAACCTAAATTCCATCCTGGGGTCATATATGATTCAAATGGGGATTTCAGAAAATCAGATGATGTACATGTACATCAAATGTATAATCTTTTAAATATAGCAGTGTGGAATGCAAATGTTTCAATACACCATATATTAGAGTTAAGATCATTTATTTCTCAAAAAAATATTGACATTACGTTAATATCGGAAACATATTTCACCAATAAAAGCTTTGTTAGAATACAAGGCTACACAATTTATACTACAAATCACCCCGCGGGTACTGCAAGAGGTGGAACAGCAATTATAATCAAAAGTAATATAAAACATGAACTATCAAAATATTAGTGTAAAGCATTTATCCAATCAACTGCAATTAGGATTCTGAGTCCAATCAAAATAGCCTCCATTTACTGTCCCCCTTCGTGCACGTTAACAAAGGAACAGTTTAAGCACTACTTCTCAAGTCCTGGCCCCACATTTTTGGTTGGTGGCGATTTTAATGCAAAAAATTAACAATGGGAGTCTAGACTACGTAATCCCAGAGGAAAAGAACTCTTCGATGTAATTAAAACTACAAATCTTCAACATTTATCAACTGGAGAATCAACTTTTTGGCCATCAAATATAAACAAAATTCTAGATCTTATCGATTTTTGTGTTCTTAAGAATATAAATAAAAACTGTTTTATTATGTTTTGACTTGTCCTCAGATCCTTCGCCCAATTTAATAACTTTAAAATCGTAAATAGTTAAAAACTGGCCTTTTCTACACTCTAGAAAAGCAAATTGTAGTTTATTTAAGGAATGTTGTATGATTTACAATTTACGATGTTGTCGGGTTGAGTGTTATTCCCTCCTGCACTGCGACCAAGTAGATCTATTGTGCACCCCTTTCAGATTCTTGTTCTCTCCTGTTTTATTAGTCCATTGCAGCGT
Organism: Cordilura impudica; assembly: GCA_963682025.1. NCBI lineage: Eukaryota > Metazoa > Arthropoda > Insecta > Diptera > Scathophagidae > Cordilura > Cordilura impudica. The sequence continues at coordinate 81,140,851 of OY821521.1, read as the reverse complement.
TTAGGAACTTGATGATATCCTTCACCGCCAATGTTTTGTATGCCTCCTCCCTGATTTCAGATTTGCCAAAAAGTTTGTGCCTTAGATATGCAAACGCTGTTCTTTTTGCCAGTATATGCTCCATGGTTTCATCATCCTCCAGGCACGTTTCATTTTCAGCCAAATGCATTTTATATAGGATGTAGTTGCACGCATATTGCCCTGTGAGTGCCCCACATAGCGGTCTTAGATTGGATCTGTTCAATATTAGGGCATCTCTGCTCCTTTTTTTGAGTGTTGAAGTATTACTTGTCCATTCCAATACTCCACTGATTCGTCTTTAATCCATCTGTCGATTTTCTCGGTTATGTCTTTTCTGGTGAATCCGAATTGAGGGTCTTTCCGCTCCTCGTCTTGCCTGTTCATCGGCCTTCTCATTTCCTTCGTACCTTTTGTGACCTGGTACCCATATAAGCGTTACTTTATTAAGTTCAGCTAGTTTATTTAGGGCTCTATTGCTTTCGAGTACGGATTTATGGTGGTATACGGATTTGTCCAATGCTTTTAGAACAGCCTGGCTATCTGACATTAGATTTATCTTCGTCCTTGTCAAGTTTCTTTCCAATAGTTTAGCAGTAGCAGCATTTAGTGCGTATAGTTCCGCTGTAAATATTGTGGATTCATTACATAGGGGGATATGGAGTTTGCACCTTGGTCCGTAAACCCCCGCTCCTACTCCTTCTGTTGTTTTCCGTCAGTGTACCATTTCTGGGCATCTTCATGCAGCCATGTTGGATTAGATTCCCACTCGAATCTACTCGGGATATGAACAGTGTAGTTCTTTTTAAGTTCCAAAACAGGATCTATCTGATCACTACATAAAGTCATATCTTTGATGCTTTTGGCTTTATCAAGGATCTTCAGGTGTCCCATATGATCGCCTTCATTAAATTTTTATAGTCTGTGAAGGTCAATAGCTTGTTTAAAAGCTTCTCCTTGGATCGATAAATGCAGCGGGATGAGATTTAGGATAACCTCCATAGCTGCCGTAGGAGTTGTTCTCATTGCTCCCGTGATGTTCAAACATGCCAATCTCTGTATTTTGGATAATTTTAAACGTGCTCCAGTCTGGTTAGTCTTCTGCCACAATATAACTGAGCCATATAAAGTACCCGGAAGGATCATTTGTTTATATATCCACAATGACATTTTAGGGTTTAGACCCACGATCTGCCTAGAAGTTGTTTGCTGGCCCATATTGACTTTATAGGCTTATTCGTTATCGACTCTAGGCTATCAAGTAATATACTCAGATATTTTACCTCCTCCTTGAGCTGGACCTCCGTGTTCCTTATATGAAGTAATGGAATATAAAGATTCCTTCTTCTAGTGCACGGGATAATTGTGGTTTTATTGGGATTTGTGGAAAGTCTTCCTCGTCTTCGCACCATTCCCATGTAAGCCTTAGTGCTTCTTGCATTTGTTCCCCAATTGTCTGGTCATGTGTTCCACCTATAAACACTGTGATATCATCTGTATAACCCAGAGTGGTAAAACCATTATTGTTTAGTTTTACAATGAGGTCATCCACCAAGATTGACCATAGTAATGGGGAAAGTACGCCTCCCTGAGGGCATCCTTTTATAATGCTAATCCTTCTCTCTTCATCTCCAAGATTAGCCACTAGTTGTCTTCTAGAGAGCAACTTTTTTATCCACCCTGTCACAATTGGGTCCGAGTCCAATCTGATCAGCGCTCCTTCCATAGATTGAAAGCTGGTATTGTCAAAAGCGCCTTCTATGTTGTGACAATAGCTTACAATTACATATTTCCCTAAAAAACCGTCATGAAGTAGAATACACACTTCATATTTTTACAACAACAATCCAACAGTCAGACTGGTATTCCATTCTTAAAACAGAGAACTCAATAACAAAAAACCGCGTATTTATTAGTACAGATATCAAAAAAATGATCTCCGATAAACGGCAATTACGGAAAATTTGGCAAAATCCGAATGACAAAAAAAAAAAAACTAAACAAAGCTTGCAATGAGCTAAAACATGCACTAAATGTACAAGAAAACAACGAGTTTGAAAATTATGTATCAAATCTCACACCGACAAATGCGACAAATTACTCTCAATGGAAATCAGCTAAAAGCTTTGATAGGGCTACAGCTCGAATACATCCATTAAAAAAATTAAATGGCTTATGGGCAAAAACCAATATTGAAAAAGCTGAATTATTTGCTACTCACTTGTCAGACGTTCTTCAACCACACAGTGCATCCATACGAATTGATGATTCAAAACTATATGAATTTTTAGACTCTTCCGGTCAAATGGATTTGCCCATTAAGCCCATACAAACAGCAACAACCAAATAAAATAAAATCTCCCAGATATGACCTTATATCAGTTAAAATTTTAAAAGAATTGCCTTTACTCGGATTAAAGTATTTAACGCTCAAATTCAATGCTATGTTAAAACATGGATATTTCCCAGCCCAAATAATATTAATTCCAAAGCCTGCCAAACCACCTGAAGAAGAAACGTCGCACAGTGGCGCCATTTGAGTTTTTTCATTGCAAAAATCAATCTTTTGAACCGAATAACATAATTGAACAGTTTAAACAGCATATGATAGATAACAGTTCAGCCTCCGAAATGAGTGTTTGGAAAGGGTGGTACGCTTTGTAGGGGCCTACTTATGGGTTATCAAAGTTAAAATTTGTAGAAAAATCAATTTTATTGTAATTAAAAAAAATTATTTTTGCATTTTTAGATTGTTTTTATTTTTTTTCTTTGGGGTTTTATGTTTTAAATTATTACCCAACAAATTAAAAAAAAAATTACTTCTTTTTTAAATTTATTTTTTCAATTTTCTGTAAAATATTCATCACAATTCGTAAGAGAAGGTATATCTAAAAGACTAATCATTTCTAAACTATAATTATTTTCTAACTCTCTTCGTGACTTCACATGCCGCAGGGAAGAAATAAGTGGAACGGAAGATGCTGCCAACATGTTGAAGAGGTCCTCATTTTGCCTTACCCTTGATGCTTTGAATGTGTTCTGCAATCTATATTTTTTATAAAATTTGTTAAGAGACTCCTGTGCTTCTTCAGAAAGCTCTCCAATTGGCAAAGACTGGTACTCAATTATATCTTTGCCATGCGCCAATATTTTATGGACGGTCGGGGTCAACTTCTTCTGTGGATACATTTCTGCTAAAAGAGATGCAGTTTTCGATGCATATTCTCCATATTTTGTAGAATTGACATTTTCTTTGCAGTTTAAAACATTCAAGATCGTTCCCAATCTTTTCACGATTTGATTGTCAATTCCAGTGATTCTAGTTACTGCCTCATCATTTTCAAAAAATCTCCTAGAAGTGTTTCCATCGTTTGAGTTACCATATCCGTGCTTGGGACAGTCTACTTTTAGTCCAACTTGTTTAAAAAAAGCATCCTGTATTTGCTTCTTTCTGATCTTTTCCTTATCCTTTATTGATGTATTTTCATCGAAGTTTTCCTCCTCTTGTGGTAGGGTATACGCCAGTTTTAGCAAGAACTCCATACACCTTATCCTTGCGTGCAATAGTGACATTCCATATTCGTAATTCTCCTCGTTTGTAGAATCGTTTAAATTATCAAAGTTCTTCTGACTCTTTTTGCAAATCGGGCATGACAATGTTGAGGTTGTTCCTGTCAGTTCGTTTACGACTTTTCCGTCAACCATGGTCAGGTGGAACTCGTAATTGCATTCAATATATTTTCCTTCTCCAATTTGCAGCTTTGTACGCTTAATCTTGCTTATTTGTTCTTCAATGTCCTTCATCGTGGTCCTTATGAGTTCTGCCGATTACCTTGCAAACTAAAACATTATTGGTCGGCAATAATGCACTGATGACGGACGTGGATTTTTCCAGTGTAGGGAAACATCAGATTTTAGCCGCAAAGGAACAACAAATGCCATAAACATCTTTCCGTCCGATATTGTAGCGTCATCGGAAGATATCCTTTGCTTATAAACGCTTTGTCCGGATGATCCATCGCAGCCCCATTTGCTGATCAATGTCAGTTTCTCAGGAAGAATTTTCACCTCATTTTCAGGAAGACTCTCCAACAACCGTTTTGCTGTATGGCCCATGAGATCTTGCATATTGGCTTTCACAGAGACTTCCGTAAACTCCGTATGCAGTGGTCGTGAATTTATTTTGGCTTGCGTAATATGCTTGTATCCTGGTAAAACGTCAGCCCCGTATCGCATCAAGGATGCCCGTAGTATCTCATATTTTTCTTTGGAAAGTTGTAAGTCCATAAACAAGGCCAAGGCTTCTTCGGAACCATACTTTTTAATGTGTGCGTTTGTGGGCGTGGGAATGCTTTCCTTAATCCTTTTTAGTCGCAGTGGGCTTGCATCAGCAACAGATTTTGTAATCTGCGACCTAACTCTTTCACTATCCTTTGTATATTTAATAGACAGCGCGTCAGATAAATGCTTCGCGGTCAAGTGGCATCGGCAAGTTTCCTCTTTCTTGTGAAAATTGAACACTCCTCAATACTTTTTTTTGGCCTTCCTTTTGCTCCTCTGGTTGATGTGGTGGGTTTATCTACTGCCAGGATGGTGTCTTCATTAAGCCAGTCCTCGTATTTGGAGTTGAAGTTCTGAATGGTTCGATTAGATTTCACCCATTTTGCCTTAATATTTGCATATATCAGATAAAAATTATTTTTTATAATTTCACTTCTCTCAATATTTCCGTATAAGCTATCAAGTTCTTCTAAAGCAGCTTCCGTGAAAAACTTTGGTATGGTTGACCTTCTAAACAGTTCAAATAATTTTAACGCCATGGTTTCAGTACTTGTTGCTCCAACTTTCAGTCGTAGACTAATCCAGGCATTATGCTTATTTTGCAATATATAGGCTTATGCTACCATGCCTAAAAATTTACCTGTTCCCTGCATACATATGGATTTAGGCTGAATTATGGCTGGACCATAAGTCAATATTGTTCTTGACCATTTGTACTCCAAAGTAATTTTTAAGTGAGGTGCGTACCTGCAAATTTCAATGAGTAGTTTTTTGTGCATCCTGTGTCTGTAACAGAATATTGGGAGTAGTCTTTGGCAGAGGCTCACAGGTAGACAACCGACTTAAAATGCAATTTTCAAACTATTAGATCAAACTACTGTCAGTCAAAACATGTAAGGGATGCACGCCATACAATTTCTGCAACCATGCCTTTTTAACCTTTTTTACCTCTAGAAGCCAAACGGGCACGTACGGGCAGATAAAACCTTTTGAATTATGTAAAGAAATAATCAAAGAACATGTTTTGCAAATATGGTAAATATAGAAAAATATAGATTTTTTTATTTTCCGTCAAAGTTGAAAAATAGTGAAAAAAACGGATAATTTTTAAATAGTGATTTACCAGGAGAAACACAAAGCAAACAGTTAATTTTTTTTTTATCATTATACATATAACAAATACATCAATCAATACAAACAGAAAATAAGGCGATTTTTTACCTATTTTTCGTGATATTACACCTGAAATCGCAACAAATTGACTAAAAATTGTGTCTTTTTTTTGAAAACCGAAAGTCGGTCAACTTTGAACGGTTATATCTTCTAAACTAAAAATGTGATATTATTAAGAGTAGCATATTTGAAATCGTTGAAAATTTTCGTCGGCGCACATGAAAATTTTGATTTTTGCAACCTCGTTTGCTCTACGGGCGCCACTGTGCGTCGTACAAACCAATGAGTCTTCTGCCAGTTCTAAGCAAAATATTTCAAAAACTGCTACTGTTCAGACTAAAGCCTATCTTTCAAGCAAATGAACTCATCCCAAGCCATCAATTTGGCTTTAGAGAACAACATTCTACTGTTGAACAAGTTCACAGGGTGGTTAAGTTAATAAGAACAGCATTTGAAAAGAAACTATTATATTGTTCAGCTGTATTTTTTGACATTACGCAGGCCTTCGATAAAGTGTGGCCTTTTATACAAGTTAAAAAAACAATTGCCATATCCTTATTTCGAACTACTGAAGTCGTATTTGGAAGATATATATTTTTCTAGTCAAGTTCAATGACGAACCTACGCAGCTGCATAAAAGACATCCCGACATTCTTTATACCTTATATACTGCTGATCTACCCACAAATACACACCTCCATCGCAACTTTTGCTGATGACACAGCAAAACGATATAACTGCGTCAATAAACCTTCAAGTACACCTCAATAAAATTCACGAAGGGCTCGAAACGTGGAGAATGAAAGCTAATCTTAGTAACTCAGTCCATGTAACTTTTACCTTAAGAAAACACAATTGTCCTAATGTAATGATGGGAGTTGATACTCTTCCTCAATCCAACAACACTAAATACCTAGGAATCCACCTAGATAGGCGGCTCAAATGGCAAAAACATATTTTAACCAAACGCAAACAACTTGGTATAAAATTAACCTCTTTGTACTGGCTCATAGGAAGAAACTCAAAACTTTCCATAGACAATAAGTTCTCATATATAAAACTATCATTAAACCCATATGGACATATGGTATACAAATTTGGGGGTCTTCCGCAAAAACACAACGTTTTCAGTCTAAAGCTTTACGCACAATTTCAAACGGGCCAACTTGCCACTTGTCACAAAGAGATCAATACAAGTAACGAACGCTATTTACACCGCCTATCACAGCACCGAAATACCTTAGCTGCAGATCTGTTGCATATATCTTCTACCCAAAGAAGACTAAGAAGATTTCCGCTAACACAGCTAATTGTTACAAGATAATCTAAAATGATGTAACACTTATATAGAGGTGCAACAATGATTGTTTCCTTTGTATGCCTTTTTTACTTAGTTTAATTACTTATGTACATATCTATAATATTAATAGGCTAGGCGATTTCTTGTGACCGATGTTTTGTTCTCCATTTTATCCTGATTTTGACCAAACGTATATTATTTGAAAGGTATTTCCTTTTAGCTGTTCACCAGACTTACAGATTTTTACATTTTTTCCTTTATTTTGAGTAAATTGCATTTAAAGTTGCTACTAACACATACATAAAATTATACAATGCTATGTGTGTATTTATTAAATTTGTTAATGTGTTTGTAATAAAAATGAGTTTGTTTTTTGTGTTGATTTGTGAATTGGCTATAATTGATTAGCATACCTTTAGGGTCTTTATTTAATGAAAAAATAAAATTTCCTAGAATTTGCACTCGAATTTCGAGGGCTGGAATCTGCTAGTTTTTAAAGAAAATGCAAATAATCTTTATATATAGATTGCAAAATAAATAGCCACAACAAGACTATGGTCCAAGTTTGAGATCAATTGGATGAGGGGGAATGGAATAAAAAAATATTGCTTCTTAAGAAAGTACCTTTTCTTAAAAAATACAATTTCGTAAAACAAGCATTTCTTCAAAAAGTATCCTTCTTAAAAAAAATAAGTTTTTTAAAAAGTGCATTTTCTTAAAAAATAGCATTTTTTTAAAACTACGTTTTCATAAAGAGTACTTTTTAAGAAAATATACTTTTTTACAAAAAGCTATATTTTTAAGAAAAAGTACTTTTACTTTATAAGGGAATTTTTAAAAAAAAATTAAAATTTTCAAAAAAGTAATTTTTCCTAAAATTACTTTTTCTTAAAAAAGTACTTTTACTTAATAAAGTACACTTTCTTAAAAAAGAAAATTATCTTCCTTAAAGGAGTATATTTTTGAAAAATTTATTTTTTCTTAAAAAAAGTATTTTTTAGTACATTTTCTAAAATACACAGCTTCTTGTTAATAAGGTATCATTACTGAAAAAGTATATGAAATACGTATCTATCCTAAAAATAGTACCTTTTCTCATAAGGTAAATTTGCTGTAAAAAGTACGTTTTCTTAAAAAAAAACATTTATTTTTTAAAATAAATTTTCAGTTATTAAAAAAGTAAATTATATTAAAAGAAAATGTACTTTCTTTAAAAAGTACCCCTTCTTAAAAAGTAAATTTTCTTTAAGAATACCTCCTCTTAAAAAATTACTCTTTCTAAAAAAGTACATTCTCCTAAAAAAGTACTACCATTTCTAAAAAATTACCTTATCTTAAGAAAGTACCGTTTCTTAAAAAAGCAAATTTTCTTTTTAATTAAAAAGTACTTTAACTTAAGAAAATAGTTATTTTAAATTTTAATAAACAACTTCAAAATTAATTAATCGATAAAATCGTTTGTTATTTCACGTCAAAAGTTTTCAAGTTTAACAAAAAAAAAAAAAAAAAAAAAAAATTAAAAAAGAAATGATGTCTGACACTACAGTTCATTTAGAGGTTATTTTGTTGTTTTTATTCTTTTATTTGTTTGGGTTGTTCTTTGTTCTCATTTATTCTTTATTAAAGATAAAAGTTGTATGTGCACATAAATATATTTTTATACCCTATACCACTATGTGGTTTGGGTATAATGACTTTGTGCTGCTGTTTGTAACAACCAAAAATATTTGACCTAGACCCATCTTTAATTATACCGATCGAATCAGAATAACTTTCTGAGTTGATTTAACAATGTCCGTCCGTCCGTCTGTGTGTCCATGTAAAGCTTGTAATCAAACTGCAGGTCGCAAATATGAATATATTTTGATGAAATTTGGTATATAAGCTTTAGGATGAACGCTATTGAAATTGGTGAGAATCGGTCCATGTTCAGACCTAGCCCCCATACAAATGACCCCTATGAAATCGACTTAAATTGCCATAAGATCCAAATTATCATATAAATCTTAGTCAAATTGGGTTTGTATGTGTTTATTACATCCATTAATCAGTAGGCCAAAAATGATCCCTTTGGCCCCATATAGCGCTGCTTCCCGATCTTCACTTAAATCTATTAAAAAACAAAAATATTGCACTGATTCTTCTCAGATTTTGTTTGTATATATTTTTGCAAAATACAAGAGACTTTAGTAAACATAATCAGGATCGGTCCATTTTTGGACCTAGTCTTCATATAGATATAGCATCCGATATGAACTTTTTCATATCTTCAGCCAAAAAAATTAATAAAAATCAGACTCAAATTTGGGGTTTGCTTATTTTCTATGTCCAGTTAGTTGGGCCTAAGTGATAGGGCATGGTATAGGGTATCGTATAGTCGGTCTAGACCGACTATAATTTTCTTACTTGTTTTAATATAAATTTCATTTCAAGTCTCACAGCAGCTCCTTCGCTTTTGAGTACATTGTCCAATAACAAGGTCAATGTGTTAAATTTCTTAGAATTGTTGTTACCTTTTTTTTATTGATTGCTGTTTAGTCATTTCTTCGTAAACAAATATTCAATTTTATCTAATTGTTAAAATTTTATGGACTTTCAAAAGTAAAATATTTACCCATTGAGATAATTTTAATCAGATTGTTGTTGATTATAATTATTGAAAAGTTAATAAAGTACACATCAACAATAATAATAACGAAAAATATTTATATATATTTTGGCACAAATTAAATTTTTATCCAAACGTTTTAAAAAATTAATTCTTTTTAAAATACCTTTGAAATGTGATTTTCTCATAATTCAGAGGAAATTTTCTTAATTGAAATTCAAAAAATGTTTTATCCACTCAATGGGAATTGACAATACGAATGATCAGCAAATATTTAAAGAAGTCTAAGAAGATTCGACAAACTTTTATCTTTAAAACCATCTTTACAAGTTTATTCTTTTCACCTTAATAAAAAGTTTTTATCATATCAGCAGGCTTTTGTTGGCCTGGTAACAGTAAATATTATTTGTTGTCACTGTATACTTTTTTTTTTAAATTACTTATTATTATGCACTTGAACCAATATAAATACACATAACTCTCGTTTTACGAAATACTTGTGTAAAATAAGCGATTTCAAAATTTTGTTCATTAACAAATTTGTGCGAATTTTATTTGAGTGGAACGTTATGTTACTTGATGTATTGTTTATTATTTAATTGCGATAATCGAGGATTGCAAGTATGCATTTATGTATGTATACTTTTTGATAAAACCTTCAAATAAACAATATAATTAATTTGTTATTAAAACGATTCAGTGACCGCATTAAATAATAGAATGACAAAGAATGAAAACTAATTTTAAAGCTGGGTGTCTTAAATTCACATTTAAATATTTTTTGATATTCTATAACACTCTGTGGTTAGGATATAATGAGTTTGGCTGATGTTTGTAAGAACTTAACCTAGACCCACCGTTTTGTATACCGATTGAAAGTGATCCGATATTGAAATTGTTAAAAATCGGTGAATGTTCAGACCTAGCCACCATATAGATGGGATCGACTTAAATTCCCTATCTTTATCTTGAACAAATTTGGTTGACTTGTGTCATTTAGGTTCATTATTATTATTTAATCCTATTCCTAAAGCAGCCTTATGATATTCACTTAAATCTATCTAAAGACTTACAAGTGAAATATATGTTATTCTTGTATCCGGATGTTGTGAAAATTGGATCGGAACCAATGAATTGTTATGTATCCTGTGAATTACATTTTAACTAGTTCTTACGAAGTCATCATTCTTCTAAATAATTTTTTTCTAAAACAATTTTAAGAGAAATTCATGATACATAGTTCAATTTCAATTTTTAGTTTTCAATATAAATTTTTCTTTTTCCAATATAAAGACCTAGTTAGCCACACGTAACCTTAACCAAACGTGTCAGCTGTTTTTTTCTGTTACATGAAAAAGCATTTAGAGCAGTTACCTAACTCAACTGTCACGTAACCGGAACATCCCAATCTGTTGAAAATATATTTTTGCTACGTTTTACGTGACATTTGTGAACAGCTGATAAAGTTTGGTTAATTTTACACAGCAACATGCTGGTTCGTTTTTTACGTTCTATAATTGCAGCAAATGCCAACGTTACATTTACGGTACAGATACATTTTAACAACGTGTGTCTAACTAGGTCTTAAACTTTTATTAACTCAAAATCAATTCATCATACTTTAATAACAACTAGCAGATTCGAGCTCTCGAAATTCGAGTGCAATTTCTAGGCAGCTTTATTTTTCAACTTAGCCAATTCACAAACCAACACTTTTATGGTTTATTATTATTGTGAATGAAGATAACAAACTCATTAACGAACACATTAACAACCCTGCCGGCAACTCAACTAACTTTTAATGCACTTATATCTAACTATTACGCAAGTAGTGGTGGTTGATACTTGGATTTCTTTCAATGAAGCAAACTGACTATTTTAACATTGCGCTGTCCTAGACGGTAGTCAATTGTCGGACTCTACATGACCTTTCAACTAACTGAAAGTTACGTAATTTATAGTTAGCTACAAACTAATTATGTTTTATATATTATAGTTGGCTATAAGTTGACTTAATTAAAATCAAATATTAGTTATAATAGTCTTTACTTTAGTCAAAAGTAGGCAGAACCCCCAAAAGAAATTTAAATGTAAAAATAACACAAAATTTAGTATTAAGTTATTAAATTGTTTACTTTTTCAAATATTTTGTTTACATATGTTATAAATAATTAGTGAAATATGTAGAAACGTAAAACTAAGGTAGAGGGTATCAAAGGTTCGGCATAGCCCAATTTAACAATTTTATTTTTTTTATTTTTAACGCATTCAGCATGGATATGCCGTTTTTTAATGACTCTTAGAGCATCTCTGATGTCGTTTTCCACCTCATAAGAGCCAAGCGATCGACAGGCATTTGTTTAAAATATAAATGTCCTATATTATGTGAAAGCAATTTGTTTTTAATATATAGGTTACCCGTTAAAGCTTAGAAGAAAACTTTGAAGTCCCTTAGTTTCTTCTTGCCATGGATTCCATCCATATTAATTTCTAGACAGATATTCATAGAAATTACCTCTGTTAAAGTTTTTGACAGACGTCCTTTTAACAATGACTTCATCATATTAACCTGTACAAAGCATTAAATCGTGGAGTTATTTGAAATCTATAATATTAATAGGCTAGACGATTTCTTGTGACCGAAGTTTTGTTCTACCGTTTTATCCCGATTTTGAGCAAACATATATTATTTGAAAGGTATTTCTTTTTAGCAGTTTTGCAGATTTACGGATTTTTTAATTTTTTCCTTTATTTTGAGTAAATTGCATTTAAAGTTGCAACTAACACATACATAAAAGTATACTAGGCTATGTGTGTATTTATTAAATTTGTTAATGTGTTTGTAATAAAAATTAGTTTGTTTTTTGCGTTAATTTGCGAATTGGCTATAATTGATTAGTATGCCTTTAGGGTCTATATTTAATGAAAAAATACAATTTCCTAGAATTTGCACTCGAATTTCAAGGGCTGCAATCTGCTAGTATATAGAATATTAGGGAGGTGTAATTGTATATTAGGGAGGTATTAAATTTGTGAAATAAAATTTTAGGGAGGTATTAAATTTGTGAAATTAAATTTTGAAAACCTACATAAAGTTCGTGATTGTCCTCACTAATTGTGTTGCTTAGCTCAGTCAAATCACCTATACTTCTTATGGGGAAAACTGTGCGCACATTATTGTTTGTTACTTCTTGGTGAAGAACCGTTTCAGTCAAAACTTTCTCCTCAGCCAGGGACTTCATTATAACATCATTTTGCTTGACTATAATTTCTGTAATTAAATATGTTAAGGAATAAGCAAGGTGAAATTAGTAGGTAAAACTAGGAAAATGTGTTGCAAAAAGTTAGTTACCTTGAAGCTTTTGTATAGGATCTGAAAATTATATATGTAAATATTTATTAATTTAAGCTTTGTGCAAATTTTACTCTTTGAATATCTTACTGTTCACTTCCTTAAATCTTTCTTCAAACAGTTGTTTGAGGTTGGAACAACCTTCGCAGTGACCTGCGTCCTTGATATCTATAAAATCATTATTTATTAGAGCAAATTATGTACATTTTTAGTTAATACTTACATTGAGGAACTGCTTTGAAACTTAGCTTGGTGACACGATTAGCATTTGGAAGTGACATCTATATTTATAGGTTTTTTATTACTAGCAGATTCCAGCGCTCGATTTGCGAGTGCAATTTCTAGGCAGCTTTATTTTTCAACTTAGCCACATGTGAATGAAGATAGCAAACTCACTAACAAACACATTAACAAATTTAATAAAACACACATAGCATATGTGTAATTTTATGTATGTGTTAGTAGCAACTTTAAATGCAATTTACTCAAAATAAAGGAAAAAACTTAAAAATCTGTAAATCTGCAAAACGGCCAAAAAGAAATATCTTTCAAATAATATACGTTTGGTCAAAATCGGGATAAGACGGTAGAACAAAACTTCGGTCACAAGAAATCGACTTGCCTATTAATATTAAAGATTATATTTTGAATTTTATGTTTGTGAATTCTTTAAATTTCAATTATTTGCAACCGTGTAAGAGTGGCGCTAAAAGAAATTGATTACCACTTGCAAACTTCAATTCAATATCTTCTATAGCAAATGCCTCTTCAACACCCATGTTATTCTGACCAACTATCTAAATTTTTAGATGAATCAAATGGCTCCAAAAAAAAAACGTTCGATACTTCTGAATCGGCGATCTAATATTGATTTTGATCCAATAGATGAGAGGCCTATTATCTGTATGGCTATAATTGGTCGAATTGCACAGAAGTTATTAGAAAAAAAATATTAAATCTTAAATTAAATCTTTTAACTCCGTGACCAAATCACTTAGGAAAATATCGATATTACACGGTTTACTCTTTCCAACGTAAACGCCAATAGGGAAAATAGAGATGTGAGGAAAGTCAACAATTTTTGCCAAAATCGGCCACAATTGCGTTCTGGAACTTTTAAACAATGGTAGTCCGTCAATATTTATCCTTTAGGATATCCTTTAGGATATTTGAAATATTCGATAGTTGTTTCTTTACGCTAAAATGACAATACACACCAGAAAAATAGTTTTTAAGCACAAGCGATCCCGTTTTCCAATAAATGTTTTTGCACTCAAAGGCACATCAAAATTTTCTTCAACTAAAATACTTAACAACTCTTCGAAACACTTGCGAGATGGCCTATTTTTATAGTACCAATCACAGATTTTTTCTTTTAATGTTTTTTTTTTATTACAGGTTCTCCTTCTAAAATATTGCTAATACTATTATTTTCAGTACGACTTTCACTTTGACACTGCAAATCGGCAACGGAGCAGGTGGCTTCAACTACATTATTTGAAATTAGTTTATTTGAATAAATTTCATTTTTAAGTAGGCTCCTTAAATTTCTCTTATTTGTGCCACTCATTTTAGTTTTAATAATTAAAATTTTAAAAATTTTAAAAATATTTTACTTTAACCTTTCTAACTGCACCCACGAACACTGATTTTTGTAATGAAAATTTCAAAAACAAGTGAAAAAGTCACTAAACAAATGTCAACATATATGCAAGCTTCTATTTAGGGAAAGCACACAATATGCATGTTTCTATTTTTGGGGAAGTTCTGCATTACATTGTAGTTAGCTTATAGTTAGTTCATAAAAGTTAATTAGAAGTGTGTTTTTTTTTTGTAGTCGACTACCGATTTGCTTATAGGGAAATTTAATAAAACACACGTAGCATATGTATAATTTTATGTATGTGCTAGTAGCAACTTCAAATGCAATTTACTCAAAATAAAGGAAACAATTTTAAAATCTGTAAATCTGCAAAACGGTTAAAAAGAAATACCTTTCAAATAATATACGTTTGGTCAAAATCGGGATAAAACGATAGAACAAAACATCAGTCACAAGAAATCTTATTAATATTATAACAATTATCATTTTCCCAATATCCATTCCTTTTTATTTACTTTATGCTTATGTTTGTAACTATGAAAAATACTTGACCTAGACCCACGTTTTATTACACCGATCGACTCAGAATCACCTTTTGAGTGATTCTGATTTAGCGACCTCCGTCCGTCGGTCTGTCTGTCTGTCTGTCCGTCCGTCTGTCCGTGTATGTGTCCATGTAAACCTTATAAACAACCTACAGGTCGCAAATTTGAGTATATTTCGGTAAAATTTTATATATATAAGCTTTTATCGGTTATTGGATCGCTATTGAAATTGTTGTCATGGTATGTTCAGTCTTAGCCCCCCATATAAATGGCCCCCATGAGATCGACTAAAATTGTAGTAAGATCCAGATTGTGTGCGTATTATAACCACTAAACCTATCAAGAAACAAAACTATTGCATATATATTTTTTTTAATTTGGTGTATACTCGTATATGTTTCTGAGAAACGTAAGTGAGCTTACTAATAATGATCGGTCCAATATCCGACTTAGTCCCCATATAAACATGAAGTATATATTAACTTTTTCATTTCTGCACCTCACAAATTAATAAGAATAGCACTAAAATTTAGTTTGTACTTATTTTCTAAATATATCCAGTTATTATCTTAGTAAAGTTGGATCCAAAACCCTCTCCCTAAACGCATGGTATTGTATAGTCCGTCTAGACCGACCATAATTTTCTTATTTGATCTATTTTACATAGTAATTTTTTTATTGAATCTTAATGTATTGCTAATATTTAAATGTAAATGCAGTTTTGAAGTGTATTTTTTCATTTTTTTTAACTGTCATCTTTGGAGAATTTAACATTTTCACTAAACATGCATTTAAAGCTTTAAAACTATACTTAGATCATCATGAATAATTTTATGATTGTAAAATGCTTGAAATTATTAAAAAAGCACATACATATACATTTGGTGTCATATTTCTGAGAGCAATTATCGTACCCTAACTATTTAAACGACTTATAAAAAATATACTTGTATGCATTTAAATTCGATATGCCGTAACAATGTTTTTGTTTCCCAAATGCCCTTCAAATGCAGATGCAATTTTAAACTGATGATACTTGTATATATAAAAGTTTTTTTTTTGTGCTGATAATAAATATTTACTGCGTCACACTAACATGGAAGTTATCAGGGGCGTCACCTGCAGATTGCTATGAAATTAAATAAGTTATCGAACACTAAAAAATAAGTCACCTGTATTTTTAGCTGCCCAATGTCTTTTTGGGAGGTAAAAAAGGTACTTTTTCGTTTACTATGAACTATGGAGCAAAAGTTATTAACCGTTTGTCACCCTTGAAAATTAAAAAAAAAAATAAAATCAAAAAACAAAACAATAAATTCATTAGTACTAGTAATTTACATTAATTAATGTATTTTAATATTGTAGTATTGAAAAGAAGTGCATATGTTAACTTATGCACCTTTTGAAAAACAAAAACAGGTAAGAGTGTTAAATTCTGCTGTGCCGAATCTTTGATACCCTAAAGGCATACCTAAAGCATAAGAAAATGTCCATCTGTACTTTTCGGCATTCCGGAACCAGGACATGTATAGATAAAAGTCTTGGGAGGTGTCCTTGCCTTCTTTAAAACCAAACTGAGAGTGAATTATTCTGAGGAATATTTTGTAATAAGTCTATAATCATTGCATAATCATTGGTTTTATAAATGTTGATTTAAGCCAATCTTGCGGGAATTCGCCCGTGTCGTAAATGAAATTAAACAGCTCTGTTAGAAGTTGGATCTTATCGTTGTCTATTAATTTCAGTATTTCAGACGGAATTTCATTAGGGCCACATGCTTTTTTATACCCTATACCACTATGTGGTTTGGGTATAATGACTTTGTGCTGCTGTTTGTAACAACCAAAAATATTTGACCTACATCCATCTCTAATTATACCGATCGAATCAGAATCACCATCTGATTCGATTTAACGATGTCCGTCCGTTCGTCCATCCGTCCGAATATATTTTAATGAAATTTGGTATTTAATCTTTTATCGGCCATGGGATGAACGCTATTGAAATTGGTGAGAATCGGTCCATGTTCAGACCTAGCCCCTATACAAATGACCCCTATGAAATCAACATATATTGCCATAAGATCCAAATTATCATACAAATTTAGTCAAATTGGGTTTGTATGTATATATTACATCCATTAATCAGTAGTCCAAAAATGATCCCTATTGGACAGCTCTTAGTCATAGTCCCCATATAGAGCTGCTTCCCGATCTTCACTTAAATCTATAAAAAAAACAAAAATATTGCACTGATTCTTCTCAAATTTTGCTTGTATATATTTTTGCAAAATCAGTCCATTTTTGGGCCTAGTCCCCATATAGATATAGCATCCGATATGAACTTTTTCATATCTGCAGCCGAAAAAATTAATAAAAATCCGACTCGAATTTGGTTTATGCTTATTTACTATATCCAGTTAGTTGGGCCTGAGAGATAGGGTCTCTAAACGCATGGTATAGGGTATGGTATAGTCGGTCTAACCCAATTATAATTTTCTTACTTGTTTTTCTCTTAGGGACTTTATTGCTGACTCCACCTCCTGTAAGTGGTTGTTGTGACCTCATTTCATAGCCCGATCGGCTGCTATCAGTAAATACTTATCTAATTTAGTCATTCCGGATCATCTTCTTTTCTGTAATATTGAAAACATCTTCGATGTTTTGTTCTAGTATAAAACTTTTGGGGTTGTTCTACGGTATATCCCGGTAGCTTCCTTTAGATTTCTATAGAAATTAAAGTCGTCATGTAAGTTCTATAATTTTTCCATCTGACATTGACTATTTAGGTGTTCGTTCTTTGTAATGCGTATTGGTCTTAGAATCTCTCTATTTAATTCATAATATTGGTCATAATTTGAATTTTTATATTTGCGACGTTCTTCCATTAGCATCAATATTTCGTTTGTCATCCATTATTTTCCTTGAGGTCTTTTGCTTTTTCACAGGGTATTGTTTGCTATAGATTTTATGGTATCTTCAACATCTTCTCGATTAACATTCGTGCTATTAAATGCGCCCCAAACAGTGAAATATGTTGGAAAAAATAAATAAAACAAGTAAGAAAATTATAGTCGGTCTAGACCAACTATGCGATGCCCTATACCATGCGTTTAGAGACCCTATCTCTTAGGTTCAACTAATTAGACACAGAAAATAAGCATAAACCGAATTTGAAAAAAATCTGTGCAATATATAATTTTTTTTATACCCTATACCACTATGTGGTTTGGGTATAATGACTTTGTGCTGCTGTTTGTAACAACCAAAAATATTTGACCTAGACCCATCTTTAATTATACCGATCGAATCAGAATCACTTTCTGAGTTGATTTAACAATGTCCGTCCGTCCGTCCGTCCGTCCGTCCGTCTGTGTGTCCATGTAAAGTTTGTAATCAAACTGCAGGTCGCAAATATGAATATATTTTGATGAAATTTGGTATATAAGCTTTTATCGGCCATGGGATGAACGCTATTGAAATTGGTGAGAATCGGTCCATGTTCAGACCTAGCCCCCATACAAATTACCCATATGAAATCGACATAAATTGATATAAGATCCAAATTGTCATATAGATCTTACTCAAATTGGGTTTGTATGCGTTCATTACATCCACTAATGAGTAGTCCAAAAATGATCCCTTTGACCCCGTATAGAGCTGCTTCCCGATCTTCACTTAAATCTATTAAAAAACAAAAATATTGCACTGATTCTTCTCAAATTTTGTTTGTACATATTTTTGCAAAATACAAGAGACTTTACCAAACATGATCAGAATCGGTCCATTTTTGGACCTAGTCCCTTTATAGATATAGCATCCGATATGAACTTTTTCATATCTGCGGCCAAAAAAATTAATAAAAATCCCACTCAAATTTGGTTTTTGCTTATTTTCAATGTCCAGTTAGTTGGGCCTAAGAGATAGGGTTTCTAAACGCATGGTATAGGGTATCATATAGTCGGTCTAGACCGACTATAATTTTCTCACTTGTTTTGATTAATTTAAGTGAATATCGGGAATCAGCTATGACTATGACTGAGAATTGTCCTATAGGGGTTATTTTTGGACTACTGATAAATGGATGTAATAAACATACACAAAACCAATTTGACCCAATATGATAATTTGGATTATGGCATTTTAAGTCGAAATCGTAAGGGTCATTTGTATGGGGCCTAGGTCTGAACATGAACCGATTTTCACAAATTTCAATAGCGTTCGTTCTACGGCCGATAGAAGTTTATATACTAAATGTTATCAAAATATTTTCATATTTGCGACCTGTAGTTTGATTACAAGGTTTACATGGACACACAGACGGACGGACGGGCAGACTAACGGACAGACATGCTAAATCGACTCAGAATGTGATTCTCAGAATGTGATTCTGAGTCGATCTGTATAATAAAAGAGGGGTCTAGGTCAAATATTTTTGGTAATCATAAGCATCAGCACAGTCATTATAACCTGACCACATAGTGGTATAGGGTATAAATCAGGGATGGGCGTTTACGCGTAAACAGATGCTGTTTACGTTTACTATGTAAACAGACGTAAACAGACGTAAACAGACGTAAACAGTCGTAAACAGACGTAAACACGTAAACGAAACAGCTGATTCCTTTGACGAAATGTGAAAGAGCTGCCACAACTTAAGTTTAAATTTAAACAAAGTATATAACAATACAAATAATACATCATTATAATAAAAATAATACTGAAAATAATAAAAAAAAAATATAGTATAAAATAATTTATTCATTTATTTTTAGCTTGTTAACAAATATATGGTAATAATTTTATTGAAAGTTATCATCAACATGGCAACACTTTTCAACAATTACAAAGCATTCAGTAAAGTTTAATAAAAACGTCGGCCTGCAATAACGCCAAATGAGATATTTTTGTGGATTTAAGCTTTGAGTTGCACAAAAATGGAAGAAAATATACAGCGCTATGCTTGTTTTGCAGAAAAACGCTAGCAAACATTGCAACAGAAAGATTAAAGGCGCATAGGTGAGCTTTATTACTTTTTAAATATTTGTGCTAAATGTGGTTAATATTTACCTACCATTATGAACAGAAATCGTTGTAAAAAAGTCTAATGAGGACAACAACAAGGATGATATGAACATGAGTTGTATAATGGATCTAGATAGCAGTGTTGATATTTCCTTAATGGATATTTCACAAAATGAAGATTGTGAAATAATATTGATTTCAAATCTTTCCAAGACATCATCGACATACACACCGTCAGCAACTCCAACAACATCGTCATCATTATCTTCAGTTTCCACAATATCATCATCATTATCCAGATTCTTTTTCGGATGCAACATTCCACTCAACGTTATTGAATCAAAACATTTTAAAGATCTTCTACAGAAATTAAGACCAGCTTATTCCAAAGTTTTACCAAGCAGAAAAACACTTTCAACAACTTTATTGGATAAAGAATATGAGAGGCAGATTGTAAAAGCCAGCAACCAAATTGGATTAGACTCAGTTCTTCTAATCGATGGCTGGAAAAATACTGCGAATAATAGCAAGCTAGTAGTTACCATGCTTCATAATGCTGGTGGAGAAAAGTTATTTTTAAATGCGTGGGACTTATCAAGCGAAAGTGAGACGTCAGAGAAGCTATCAGAGACCATTGATGAATCAATTGAACTAGCAAAGAAAATGTACGGCACTGAAGTGTATGCAGTTGTTTCAGACAACGCTGCTAATATGATCAGGATGGGCAAAATCGTTAATATCTGGCGTAACAACTGCAATGCCCACGTCGCTAATCTGCTTGCTAAAAATATAATGGATAAAGAAACCGCAGACAAAGTTACAAAAATTTTGAAAGAGTTTCGCCACCCAGACCTTGAAAAATTAATCATTGAAAAAGGTGGTACTAAAATCAAAATCACTGCAGAAACTCGTTGGTGCTCTATGCGCGATTGTTTCCTGTGTTTGAAAAATAACGTAAAATTCATGCGCCAGTTGGTTGCAGACTCATCGCGAAAAGTTAAAAACGACATAAAAAATCTCCTATTTGATGATATGCTTTTTGAAAGGGTGGAGGAGGAAATTGCTTTACTGGACCCAGTTTGCGAGTTATTAAATAATGTACAATCCTCAAATTGCTGTGTAGTCGAAGCAGTTAATTACTGGTTATCATTAAATGAACCTAATAGTTTGAAAAAAATATTTTGTGACCGCAAAGATCAAGCGCTTAATGTATATGCCCTCAGTGCATATATCTTAAATCCTTTTTATGATAGAGAGAAGCTCTCTACAAATTAAACAAATTCAGTAACAAGTTTCCTTTTCGCAGAGTTGGCTGGTGAAGGTTTGCGTGAATTGGATTTCTTTTTGAATCGCAAAGATTATTTCAATGTGTTGTTCTCAAAAGATTGGGCAATGACGCTGGATTGTTTTGGCGCATGGCGTCTTTAAAATTTCCATCATTGTCTTCTCTGGCTTGTAAACTTATAAACATACCGGCTTCATCTGCTCAAATAGAAAGGGTTTTCTCAAACTGGAGCAACATACATTCTGATATAAGAAACCGACTAACTTTTGAGCGTTCAAAAAAATTGATACACATTTATTATAGCTTGAAAATGAATAACATCCCTTGTGATGATGATTAAATATGTATATTTTCTTAACAATAAGGATTTCTTTTGTGTTTTTGCTGTAATTATATACACATGTTATATTTATGTTTTTCTTAAATAAAAAAAAATTTATGAACAAATTCTTTGATTTCTTCTTAATTCTAGTAAGAAAAACAGAAAAATATGAACTTATTTACGTTTACTTGTCTGTTTACGTTTACATCAATTGAAATCTGTTTACGTTTACGTTTGTTTACGCGTAAACAGCAGTCGTAAACAGCGTAAACAGTTTACGCGCCCATCCATGGTATAAATACAGAGTCTATGGAGTTTTTGGATTTGCAGCAACTTTATCCGGAAAGAAGAAAGATAACTTCTAGAAAATACGAAGAATTGCAATTTTTAAAGTCAACTTTACTCAAAGACAACCACACGATTTACATATAATGATTTACCTCACAAATTATTTGTTTTTCATTCATTGACCATATAAATAATCGTACCAAAAATTTTTATGAATTAAATTAGTTATTTTTCTTAACAGCAATGAAATAAGACTGTACTTAGTTATTATTTATGTATGTTAAAACAATAAAGTAAAAAAAAAACAAAGAAAAAAAACTTTAAACAATAAAAAAGAAATCAACACTGGTTGCGAGAATTTGTACTAATAGTGCGTTTACATCTAAGCAAAATCTAGTATATACGAGATTTCGAGCGAAATCTAGCTCATTTTTAGTAGATTTCCCATACAAAACAAAATCTAATTCGTTACTAGATTTGTGGAAAATCTCACAAAATCTTGTCAAACTTGGGCACTACCAAATGATACTACTGTGTTTTTTTGAATATTGTAGTAGAAAATTACAACGCAGTGTCTTAAAAATTGACAGTTAAAAACAAAAGCAAACAAGTTGAATAAAAAGGAAATGAAATATTAATTATTAACAAAAAAATTACGAATATATAATAAAAAAATATTTAGTAATTTCAAAGTTATAACTTTTTGTACTGACATGTGCCCATTCCAATCTGCTAAATAATAATTGTGGAAAGTGTATTGTTTTTGTTGTTCAAACAATACATTTAACAAATGCTGATTTTTTTTCGCAAAATTTCTATTTCAGTTTGGTCTATTTTCATTTTTGATGCATAATATAGTTATAAAATCTGTTCCTATTTAGAATTTTCCATATATCTATTTTCCTATTGTTTTGTTTATTTTTGGTATTTCCAGTTTATATGTTTTATTTTAATGCGCTCTTTATTGTTGTGGAAACAAAATATATTTCAACTAAAATCTACTAGATTTTCCTCAGATGTAAACGCACTATAAGTCCAATTTAAAAAAAAAAAAAACAAAATCATAAAGAGCAAATGTGCTCAGCGACAAAAATCAGTTTTGTCTACGACAACTTTATTTTAGAATTGTTCGGTTATCAGTATTTAAATAGGGCAGACAATAGAAAAAGCTGTGTTTACAGATTTAATAAAATTTAAAAATAAAAAAGTTATAATGTTTTTATTGTCTATTTTTTAACTCTAAAAAGAGAAATTCTCCGAATTTTTTTTTAAATTTTATCTGATATAATTATAGTTTGAAAGCAACAAAACGGAATAATTTAGTTTTTTTTTAAATAAAAATATAGTAAATTGGCTTATGAAATACTCGTACTAATATTTTCCCACGACTTGATTATAATAAATCCAAATTTTATTAATTGAAATTTGCAATAGACGAGACAACAAAAATTTACAAAAACAATTTAAATAATTAAAAAAAATTACGAACTTACTTGGAATTAAAATAACGTTTTTTTTATAAGAAATAGGAAATAGATTCTTTCTTTATTGCCGACCGAATTGCAATGAAGTTAATAACCGAATTTTGGGTTGGTTAACATTGCAATTCTGTTGCCTTCATAGTAAATATTTTTTTTTTTATCAGAATAGAATATTGTTAGCTGCTATTAAATTTCTGTTAAAGACTCTACATCAAGTTCTTCTTTTGTCATCTTGTTTACATTTTTTGTTTTCTACTCTAACAATTTATAGCCAACGATTTTAGTTTTTTTAGCAGATGAAATTTTTTCTGGCTCGATATTTAGATGATTTCAATAGTATGATAGCAAATGTGATAAATTTTTAATAACGATAGAATCATTCAAAAAAAAAAAAAAAAAAACAAGTATAAAGTCCATTGATAAACGTGTTTGCGGCATATCTAGGCATTGGTAGCTAGCTAGCACAGCTAACAATGAACAATAACAAAACAAAATAATAAAAAAACAATATGGAAAAAAAAGCTCATAATAATATCGCAAATACATATTTAGCGTTCTCGCAGGTTCATGTTATGAATATTTATGAAAAAAAAAAAAAAAATAAACAATAACATTGAATTTGAGAGAGAGTGTATAAAAATATCAACATTAATATTTTATTTGCCCACTTGTTATTGTTTATATTTGTATATTTAAGGCCTGGCTAGTGTTTGTTATTGTTCTTTCACATACACACCCTCTTATCTATTGGGGTTTGTATTTCTAGAAATTATAGAATCAAATACATACATATATAATTGTTATTGTAAGTTTTGTTTTTGCTTGATTTGTTTTAAAATCGGATGAGACGTTGTCCTAAATTTTAAATTTAATTCAATTTGTTTTTAAATTCATTTTATTATAATATTATAAGCAACATTTTGGTTTAAAAAAAAATATGACAAAACTTTATATTATTAGAGAAAGAAAATATTAAATAAATAATAACTCATTTGAACAAAATTATTTTAAATTTTAATTTATTATAATTTAATGACCCTACCAGCCAATAAGTGAAGAAAATTAAAACTAGGAATTACAAACAGCCATAAGCTCTAATGACAGGCGAGAAACGTATGTGCTAAAGTACTAAGGCGCGAAAAGTTTATTCACGATCAGCGTCTTCGTGCTAAAGTTCTTTCTGCTCCTCGGGGCAGCAAGAGCTTTTGGTCATTTGTTAAAAGAGTAAAGAATAATGCTAGTTCTGCTATCCCAACTCTTATAATGAATGACCAAATATTCACTGACCCGGTTGATAAGGCTAACCTTTTAGCTGAACTTTTTGCAAAAAATTCACTTTTGCCGGATAGCGATCAACCACTGCCCGAACTCGAAAGAGTATCTTGTACTATGCCTAAAATATCTTCCGAGCACG
Source organism: Cordilura impudica (assembly GCA_963682025.1). Classification (NCBI taxonomy): domain Eukaryota; kingdom Metazoa; phylum Arthropoda; class Insecta; order Diptera; family Scathophagidae; genus Cordilura; species Cordilura impudica. The sequence continues at coordinate 81,116,157 of OY821521.1, read as the reverse complement.
TGCAGTTCAAAAGGTTCTTTCGGATCTCAACATTAATAAGTCTCCGGGACCGGATGGTATACCAGCACTGGTGCTGAAACAGTTGGCCAACCTTTTTAACCTTTCATACCGTGCGGGAGTCTTTGCCTCTTGCGGCTAATAACCCTGAAAATTACCGTCCAATAGCAATCTGCTCTGCACTCTCAAAGGTAATGGAAGCATGATCAATTTCCATCTTGTGAACTACCTAGAGGCCAACTCACTTCTTCCGTATGGCTTCCGTAGGAATCGTTCCACGGGAGACTTGTTAGCTCTACTTTCTGAGAGCTGGAGTCGATCCAGTCGCAATTTTGGCGAAAGTAAAGTGGTTGCTCTAGATATTTCCAAGGCATTCGATCGTGTGTGGCACGGTGCACTGATATCAAAGCTTATTGCATTTGGGGTAGGTAATGACTTCTCGATTTTCTCACAGATCGAACAATACGTGTTTGTATTGATGGGTTCTCATCCAATGAGTTTCAGCTTAATTCAGGGGTACCCCAAGATTCCGTTCTTTCTCCGTCTCTTTTCCTTATCTTTCTGAACGACCTTCTTGGTAAAACTTTTAACTCTATATACTCTTTCGCAGATGGCAGCAGCATTTGTCATTCATTTTCCTTTAATTGTAGGCCAAGCCTCTTGGAGGTTGGGGGGCAAAAGGCGGACAATGAATGACACACTCAATCAAGACCTGTTAACAATCTCCAAGTGGGGTAAAGCGAAGAGGGTTGATTTTAATGCGCTGAAGACTCAATGTTATATGTTGACCCATAGGGCCATGATTTCAACAATATGATCTGTATATATGAGTGGTATAGGTATTGAGGAATCAGATACTCTTGATGTTCTATGCATGAGAATTCAATGTGATGTTGGTTGGAATGAGCATGTTTTTCAAGTGTCGAAAGAAACATTCAAGTGTCTTGGTTTTCTAAAACGGTGTAAAAATTACTTCACTCCCTCTGATCTCCTTAAAATCTATACCACTTACATCCGACCGAAAATGGAATACAACTCCCATATATGGGCAGGAGCTTCAAAGTCTATTTTGGAGCTACTGGACCGTGTGTAAAGGAGGGCGTTGATGCTCGTCAATGACAGTAGGGTATCCAATTCTATTGACTCATTGGAACATCGTCGGAATGTGGGTTGTGTATCACTGTTCTATAAATTCTACCATGGGAAATGTTCTTCTGAGATTAGCGAACTTATTCCAAGTGCCCGAGTTTCGGTTCGCTCTACTCGCTTCTCTAGTAGATCACATCCGTTTGTAGGTTATTGTGCAGTTGACCGCACAACGCATTACAGAGAGAATTCATTTATCAGTCGAACTAGCCGTATGTAGAATAAACTCCCCGCAGAGGTTTTTCCTGACAGTTATAATCTAATAAAATTTAAGTCAAATATCCACCATCACTACTCCCTCTTTTCTCCTTCCCATAACCTATTTTCCTGAGATCAGCACAATGCACTGCATCTGTAGGGGGCATCTCCTGAGTGTTGGTTAATAAAAAAAAAAAAAAAAATATAAAAAATTTGGGTTTCGATTAGTGATTACAAAATATAATGAAAACTAAATTTTCGATAATTCGATAAAAAATATTCAATAATATTCCTCCGTTTGTAACTCATCGAAATAAATTCCGGAGACCCCTTAAACTATGTATATATATTCCTGATTCTTATTATCTATTCTATTTGTTACCAAAGGATTTCCAATTATGTTTTCTGTTTTTGTTACATTTCCCCACAGGGGGACGGAAAAGAACTGTTTCGCATTTATTTAGATTGACTTTCATTTGCCCGTCTATTGTATATTTTTCTTTACAATAAAATTACTTTTGTAATTTTTTGTTAATTTCTCCAATTTAACATCGGAGTGATAGATAATGATATCATCAGCAAAATCAATAATGTTTTCAATTTTGTTTAAAAGATCATGTATGTATTTATTATTAAATAGAATTGGTGCATTTACAGTTCCCTGTTGCAATCCATTAACAATGAGAAATTTCTTGGAACTTAATGTTTTTGAAAACATTTATTGTTTAGCATATTATGTATTAAAATAATTAAATATATTGGAAATCCATAATTCAGCAGCTTTGAAATTAATCCAGGGATCCAGATATTATCAAAGGCCTTTTCGAAATCCACTAAGCAGGCTCCGGTAACTAAGGACTTATTTAAGTTCCATTGTATATTTGAAACTAACAAATGTATCACATGGAATGTAGAATGTTTGAACTGAAAACCGAATTGCCTATGATTTATTACACTCTTTTCTTTACATTATTTTAGTATGTTATTATTATTGATGCAAACCTCAAAAACTTTGCTTATGTTTGAAAGTAAGCTAATTGCTCGCAAGTTACTTGACAACCACTTTACCTATTTTCCACGCATGAGGGAAGTATGAGTTATTTATCATATTGTTAAAAGGAGTAGAATACTGTAAGATAATTTCATGTGGCATATTTTTTAATACAATGTTAGGAATATTATCAACACCTGATGACATGAAGTGTACAGTAGACAAATGGAAACAAAGCAGCAGTAAAAAACAAGTCTAGAGAACTCGACCTAATCATGGGTTAACCACCTAAGTGAAGGTGGGCTTAGTAAGCCATCAATTATTTAATGGAAACGCTGAAATCGTGTGTTGCAATATTTTAAAAATTAAATGGCGAAAATTTTTGCAAAAATATTTGTTAGAAAATGATTCTGAGTCGATCGGTATACTAAAAGATTGGTCTAGGTCAAATATCAGCGCAAAGTCATTGATTTAATTCGTTTTTTTTTGGTATGTGCGTTAACTAATCCTTAACTCATAAGAATAATTCTTCCTTAACTTGTTTTTGAGTAGTAAGCAATTCCGAATCAATTAATAATTAACCCCCGAATTCATAATGAAAAGTTTGTTGCTGTTTACATGTCGCGCTCAACGAGGTTCTCACTAGTCAACCGATTAGCCTTGGTTTTTAGTTAGCACATAGTTTATTTATAATTAATTTTTTGTTGCCATCTAATAGCTTTAAAAACAACTCTGAAATTTGTAATGCTACCATATTTTTTGCATTAATGCCACCTGATATAGTGAAAATCAACTCTGTTTACATTTCAATTTGTGTGATTTCACTCCTTCAATTTTTATACCCTGTACCACTATATGGTTTGGGTATAATGATTTTGTGCTGCTGTTTGTAACTACCAAAAATATTTGACCTAGGCCCATCTTTTATTATACCGATCGACTCAGAATCACTTTCTGAGTCGATTTAGCGATGCCCGTCCGTCCGTCCGTCCGTCTGTGTGTCCATGTAAACCTTGTAATCAAACTACAGGTCGCAAATTTGAATATATTTTAATGAAATTTGGTATATAAGCTTTTGTCGGCCATAGGATGAACGCTATAGAAATTGGTGAAATTCGGTCCATGTTCAGACCTAGTCCCCATACAAATTACCCCTATGAAATCGACTAAAATTGCCATAAGATCCAAATTATCATATAGATCTTAGTCAAATTGGGTTAGTGTGTGTTTATTACATCTATTAATCACTTGTCTAAAAATAATCGCTACAGGACAATTCTTAGTCATAGGCCCCATATAGAACTGCTTTACGATCTTCACTTTTATCTATCAAAAAACAAAAATATTGCACAGATTATTCTCAAATTTGGTTCGTATATATTTTTTCAAAATATAAGTGACTCTAACAAATATGGTCAGGATCGATCTATTTGTGGACCTAGTTCCCATATAAATATAGCACCCGTTATGGACTTTTTCATATCTGTAGCAAAAAAAATTAATAACACTGCCACTCAAATATGGTTTATGCTTATTTTCTATATCCAGTTAGTTGGACCGAACAGATAGGGTCTCTAAACCATGGTATAGGGTATCATATATTCGGTCTAGACCGACTATAATTATCTTACTTGTTTAAATTTATATTTACAAAATTATTTTAATTTGAAAATTATGTAAAAAAAATGCTTAAAAGAACCGCAAAGTAAAAAATATTTGTGTTTGCACTTAAAAATAATTTATATATTTTGTTTTGCTTAGTTTGACACACATCAGCTGTTTTAAACACACTTAGTCAGTGTTTGAAAGATTGTTGATCTGAGTTTAGCAAACGCAGCAGCAAGTGCATTATAAATAATACTCATGCTAGATACTGCATAAGTTTTCATTAGCCCGTAAATATCTAAAATATTTTTGTTATTTTTTTTATAATTTATTGGCTTCAGATAACGATTGAGGCCGGTGTTATAGCGATAACTTTTGTAGTTTCACACCCATATTTAAAACGACATACGCACAAATATAACACCATCTAATCGATAATGGCGTATATAAAGATAAATATCTAAGTGCTTTATTTTAGAATAGGCATGAGGTTAAATTTTTAAAAAACCTCTCAAAATTTTTTATTATAGGTTTATAAACTATTAACACACGTTTTTGAAAAAAAAGAAACATATTTTCTATGACTTTAATACTTTCTGCGTTTGACAATAAGAAAAAAATATTGTCGAAATGATAATTTCATTCGCCCAAAAATCGATGCTTCCATAGCTGATAATTGACATTATTTAAAATAGACCCGCTGCAGATGTATTGTCATCGGTCACGTAAAATTTGTTAAAATTTTTCATTTCTGGAAAATTATGGTTTAAGAAAATAATAACATATGTATTAAAGAATATGTATATACAAAAATGTAGAGCTTGGTGCCACTAAAATTCAAATTCAATATATATTTAAAAAACACATTGTTAAGTTAGCAGACTTTGAAAATATATCTTTAAATTTTTAAAAATCTGCAATATAAATGAGTATTACATTAGTATTCAATTTATATTTGCGAAATGTTATCTTATATATAACAAGTAAGAAAATTATAGTCGGTCCAGACCGACTATCCATTACCCTATACCATGGTTTAGACACCCTATCTCTTCGGTCCATATAGATATAGAAAATAAGCATAAACCAAATTTGAGTGGCAATGTTATTAATTTTTTTGGCTTCAGATATGAAAAAGTACATATCGGGTGCTATATATATATGGGAACTAGGTCGAAAAGTAAACCGATCCTGACCATATTTGTTAGAGTCACTTATATTTTGAAAAAATATATACGAACGAAATTTGAAAAAATCTGTGCAATATTTTTGTTTTTTGATAGATTTAAGTGAATATCGGGAAGACTAAGAATTGGCCTATAGGGATTATTTTTGGTCTACTGATTAATGGATATAATAAACACACACAAACCCAATTTGACTGAAATCTATATGATAATTTGGATCTTAAGGCAATTTATGTCGATTTCATATTGGTCATTTGTATGGGGACTAGGTCTAAACATGGACCGTATTTTACCAATTTCATCCTATGGCCGATAAAAGCTTATATACCAACTTTCATCAAAATATATTCATATCAGAAAGTGATTCTGAGTCGATCGGTATAATAAAAGAAGGGTCTAGGTCAATTCTTTTTGGTAGTTAAAATGGGAGGGATCAGATCAGTAGGCGTGGTACCCCCTATGCAAAGTAAATATATAATGCCATATATCTGGAGTACTGTACAGTCAACAGTCTTGATACTAGGTGTGAAATCACGAATGATGAGTGTGAGAAGTTATGTTAAAAATGGGCGGGATCAAACCAGTGGGCGTGGCACCTTCCACACATGGGAAATATCTAGACTACTATAATGGGCAGAGTCTTGGAACTTTCTGCACGCCAATTGGTTTTTAATGTAAGTAGTCGTACCAAAAATGGGCGGGATTGGGTTAGTGAGCGTGGCACCTCTCATACAAAAAACTATCTGGAGTACTATAAACCCGAAACCAGGTGTGAGTTCACGAATGATGAGTGTGAGAAGTTATGAGAAAAATGGGCGGGATCAAACCATTAGGCATGGTACCTCAAATACATAGAAATAAGTTATATGGCAACCAACGTTTGGCGGGTCAGCTAGTTAAAGAATTTTTTTTTAAACTTACTTTACAATCGCAATGAGTGCACAAAAAAAAATCAAAAAGTATAATATTAATGAAGAGTTGCAAGTTGAGTTTTTCTTCAACATGTTGGTAACAAATCAATATGTTTAATTTGCTACTTTTTAGCAGCCTTATTAAAAGAGGAAATCTCTAAAGGCATTTTACTACAAAGCTTGAAAATATTAATACAAATATTCCACGTAATAGTAAAACTAGAAGAAGGAAATGAGTAGAGTCAAAAGGAACTCTTAAAGGCCAGCAAGTAATGGTTTCAAGGCAGCTAAATAAAAATAAAACAAAACAAAATCAAAGAATTGCATATTAATTACAGTATTAATTGTAATATGTCTAAAAAATTATGTAAAAATCTAACGAATTATTAAAACAATTAATGTTGAAGCATTTCTTGTCTGTAAAATGTTGTCCATGAAGAAAACCCCACTTCAATATGAGGAATACGGAGTCAGATCGAATATACATAAAATGTAATTATAAGGAAACCATTTAACCTACAGTTTTGATATTTTTTTTTTAATTGAAATTATGTTAAAGTTTATAAAAAAAGATAACTTTTATAGTTTTAATCACTACTTTTACTGGAACACTTCCATTAGATTTTGTAGTGGTTTCTGTCACTCCGTTTATAATCTTCCATATTTTAATACACCTTTTTCTTGCTCTTCCAATCTCTTTGCAAAAGCCTTCTTAGATACAGTTTGGAGGATTTGCCTCCCTTGTACTTGTATCACTCAAGAGCTTTCTTACCGTAGTGACAATATTCGAAATCGGGTCAAAAATACGTGAACTCATTGTGTTGGCTTATAAAAGGAAATTGTTTTCTTTGCAAACACTCCTTAATATAAATTTCGGCATTTTAGAGCTCGTTGTAACAAATGATTAAATTGTTTTTGCCGCAATTGCTTATTGTTACCAGGAGCTTTTTTTTTAAAGATACCTTGATCAAATAATGCTTGCAAAAAAATTTAAAAGGAAAAACATATGTTAAGATTTTTCGATTTCGCTCTTTAAATACACATTTAAATTTATAAAGTCGTATCACTTTCAACTTTATCTGAGTTGATCGTCTGCCGACCTCTGGTGCTCGTGTATATGATTTGGCATAAATTAGATTTATAATCTCCACATAATGTGTAAATAAATAAAAAAAAAAAACAAAATGATTAATTAGAATTTGATAACTTAATTATGTGTTTATTTTTCAGTATTCTTCTATTTTTGTATGAACTCGAGGACATCTTAATTAACGTCAAAGTTTTTTCTTTTTTGTTTCTATTGAGAAATGTGAATCTTAAAATGGTTTCGCTAAGATTGTGCAGAATGTAGAAATTTATACAACCTCTCGTTTAACTTTATTTTTAGAAATTTAAAGCTATAATATGGTGTTCACACTACGATATTTTGAGGTGTTTTAGCTCATGGTTTGCAAAACAAAACACAGTCGTTCACACTTGATTTAGTGTGTTTAAGTTAAACATTTCAGCAGATTGAACAGCTGTTTCAAAAATAAAAAAACAATTGAAAAGTTATAAAATTTTGAAAATTGATAAAAATAATATCATTAAATTGGCGGCCAACTACTTAAATTATATTAATGATGAAATTATCAATATATGTAGATGCGTTATTTTCATTTTTGTATTGTATTTTGTATTGTATTTTTTTGATTGTAATGCCACTTTAATAGTAATGTTAAAAAACAAGGATGCCAACTTGGCAAAAATGAGAAATATTGCACTGAACATGCGCAAAGTTAAATACAACTCTGTCATATTTTCGGTTTTTGAGGTGTTTAAGATTTAAACATCTCAATTGAGATGTTAAGCCAAACGAAAAAATGTATGGGAAAACATCTCAATTTGACTTGTTTATCGCATAAACACTAAACACTTCGCTAAACACTTAAGTGTGAACGCCATATAAAAGCCATTTGAGTAGATTTGTTTTTCCTGTTTTCAGTACTAACAACGGGGATTGCCCAGGTCACAGGACACGAGCAATGCCATCGAAAGATTTTGTTTGAAAGGTAGAGGTCGCAATATTCCATTCGACTAAACGATATGAAAGAAATTGTATTAATATAATAATTTCTCAAGTATTTTATTTTTAGATTTTTTTTAACGAATATTCACACTGACATTAGCACTATATTGTCAAAAAAATAATGTACTGGCGCTGTAAATTTATTAACTTTTCAATAACAAAAATCAAGTTAACCTTCAACCAGGGCTGCGAAGCCGAAGTTATATTGGCTGAAGCTACGATACCGAAGTTAATTTTTAAAGATATGGCTGCGGCTCCGGCTCCTGCGCTGCCTCCTATATATGAACCAAATTTATACATCAATTTAAGAAACATAATTTACATAATTAACATGTTACATTAAATATTTCCTACTTTTTAATAAACTCAAATCATTTTTTGTATATGTAAGCAAATTATATTTTTTTATACCCTATACCACTCTGTGGTCAGGGTATAATGAGTTTGTACTGATATTTTTAACTATCAAAAATATTTGACCAAGAACCACCATTAATTATTCTGATTGACTGTCTGTCCGTGTAATATAATAATATAAAATTAAAGAAAAGCAATACTTATTGCAAGTCGTAAGTGATTACAGAAAACAATTTGAATCGCACACTTAATCATCCTTAAATACACCAAAATATATAGAATTAATTTTATATTTCATATTCCTTTGAATAAATTGTCTTTTATTAGTTAATTTTGGGTCTTCTTATTGTATTTGGAAAAATATAGTTTTTATACATAAACTAATATTATAACAAAATTGGTTAAAAGTTGTTTTAATTTATATTCGCGAGCAATAAGCAGATAATTTCACCAAATGTATGTATATCACAATGGATTATTTTGATCCCAGGAGCACTGAAGGGTTAAATAAATAAAAATTAGCGAATTATTTTTAGTAGAAAAACTCGTTTTCGGTAATTTTTAACGAAAATATATTAAAATCCAAAGCTGGCCTTGGCAAATAATGGGTTAACGTTCTCGGATTTATCCCAAATTTTAGGAGCGGAAGTTCATCACATTTGGTTATTATATTTTAAGCATCGCATCTAAAAATTTAACAGCACTTACAAAATATTTGAATTTTTTGAATAAATTGTCTTTTATTAGCTTGGGGTCATATGTGACCCCAATTACAAAAGGGTTAATTGGGTCATATTATTTTTTTCCAAAACCATAGGCTTTAAGATAAAATATAGCATTTAAAAGTAGAAAAATTATGAATTTTTGATACAAAGTATTTAGAAAGAGTACATTTTCACAATATTTTACTAAAATCCCATTTTTCTCGAAATTCGTAAAAATAAAATCCTTGTCAAAAAAATTACGGCGCAGGGATTTACTCAAAAATTCACACAGTTAATCTGTGACATATGTTTAACAAAACCCTAAAGTTTTAGGTCCAGTTTTTAAAATTTTGTTTAAGAAAATTTTTTAAAACTTAAAAAAGGAGTTTTCAAAATTTTATCAAAAAAATTTCCCATTTTCGGTCTCAATGGGCAATAGGTTACCAACGTGGTAATAAAACAATACTTCACATCTGAGTCCTTATAAGTATAGAAACCAAAAAGAAATTATGGCTTTAATCAATTTCTCAAAGTCGGAAAAAATGCCATCAATTTCATGAGCTAGTTCTTTTTAGTTCTTTCTTTCTGGGGCATTTGCTATTTCTTGGCGATGTTTTATTCGATTTTGAAGTTTTGTAGCTTTTTGAAAGGATAATTTAATACTCATCCCGAATTATATAACAACTTGTCGGAAATATTAAACTATAGAACGAAATTTGCGCAAAATCTGAAAAAATTCATATTTTCCCCATATAAACACACTTGAAATTTTCAATCGCGTTGATTCACGACTAAATGTTTTTTGATTGGCCCAAAACTTTGTATTTCTCAGTTTTTTTTGCTATTCGCATATTTCTAGGGGGTTTGACCGAGAGTTTGAACACTTTTTATGAAGGCATAATTGGCATACACGAATTTATTATTTTATGGATTGAATCTTATCTCACATTCAGATCTCAAAGGGTCATGTTTCGCAATATTGAATCTAAAATTATAAGAGTTACTTCCGGCGTTCCCCAAGGTAGTAATTTGGGAACTGCAATTTTAAATTGCAACGTCATAATGCAGGTGATGTTAAGTTATTTCACAGTTTCAATGAAATAAATGGTCATATTACTCTTCAGCGTGAGCTTGATTTATCAGTTGAATGGTGTAATGTGAACTTGATGGAACTGAATCTTAAGAAATGTAAACATATTTCACAGCAAGAGGTTAATTTCTAACGAGTATTACATTAATGGAAAAGTATTGGGTACCGTTCAAACATTTCTGTATCTAGGTGTACTTATGGATAGGAAACTTGACTTCATTGGTCATATTAGTATGATTGTTAATAAGGCAAGATCTACTCTTGGTTTCGTTAAAAGATGGACTACTGAGTTTTCAGATCCATATGTTACTAAACAGCTTTATACAGCACTTGTAATACCAATTTTGGAATATGCATCAATAATATGGAATTCATATTATCAGGTTCATGCCAATGCAATTGAGTCTGTGCAGAGAAAGTTTTTGCTATTATGTCTACGTGGTTTAGGTTGGAGTTATGATGACTTATACTAATAGACTATAACTTATCAGACTTCCAACTCTTGAGTGTAGGAGGACTATGTTGAGTGTCACCTTTGTTTTCAATCTTGCGAATGGTAACGTTGACTCGGAGTTTCTTTTATCAAATTGGAATTTTAACATACTCGTACCTTGTAGATTCACAAGACATTTTAATCCGCTTCATTTGGACTATTTGAGGACTAATTATGCTAATTCTTATCCTTTCCGCAGAATTTGTCATGATCATAATGTGTTACACAATTTCGGAATCCGCCAGGGTTCTGACCATGGTGTGTATGCAGTCCCCACGTTAAGGGGGCGTGCCCCCTCGGTCGGGTGGGGTGGGTAAATGTGAGGCGGGGGTTCGGTCGTTTTTAAAAAATGATATTAAATTGGGTAAAATCGAGGAACAGACCTAGTCTCTTAAAAATTACTCAATGACTTGATTTATTTTAAGATCCAAATTAACTCATAGATCTCCGGCAAATTTTTTTTGTTTATTTTTTTTATATCAATTTTAGTACATACTGCAAAAAAAACCTGTGGGTTTATCTTTAGACATAGTCCCCATTTAAGTTCCCTTTCGATTTTCACTTAAATCTATCAAAAAAGAAAAATATTGCAGATATTTTTCTTAAATTTGGTTTATATAAATAAGTGACTACTAAATAAGGTCTTGGTTGAAGCATTTTTCGACCTGGTCCCCATATCAAAATAGCATCCATGTATACTTTCTCATATCGGCAGGGAACAGATTTATAACAACTAGCAGATTCCAGCGCTCGAAATTCCAGTGCAATTTCTAGGCAACTTTATTTTTCAACTTAGCCAATTCACAAATCAACGCTTTTATGGTATATTATTATTGTGAATAAAGATAACAAACTCATTAAACAACACATTAACAAATTTAATAAAACCCACATAGCATATGTAGAATTTTATGTATGTGTTAGTAGCAACTTTAAATGCAATTTACTCAAAACAAAGGAAAAAAAAATGTAAAAATCTGTAAATCTACAAAACGGCGGAAAAGAAATACCTTTTAAATAATATACGTTTGGTCAAAATCGGGATTAAACGGTAGAACAAAACATCGGTCACAAGAAATCGCCTAGCCTATTAATATTATAGAGTCATTGTTATTTTATTGTTATCAGACTGATTACTGGATTAATCAAAACATTTAGAAGTTTAATCGTACTTTATACGTCCTTTTAAGAATGTTTTGGTTTAGAACTTAACAAATTTTTTTAAATTTTTAAGGGCATTATTTATTTTCCCCTTTTTTTGATCTTATGTAATTAAACTAGTAGATTCCAGCGCTCGAAATTCGAGTGCAATTTCTAGGTAGCTTTATTTTTCAACTTAGCCAATTCACAAACCAACACTTTATCGTTTATTATTATTGTGAATGAAGATAACAAACTCAATAACACACACATTAACAAATTTAATACAACACAATAAAACAGATTTAAAAATCTGTAAATCTGCAAAACGGCTAAAAAGAAATACCTTTCAATTGATATCCGCTTGATCAAAATTGGGATAAAATGGTAGAACAAAACATCGGTCACAAGAAATCGTCTAGCCTATTAATATTAAATACAGCAGTGAACGAGTTTTCTTTTTGTTTTAACAGCGGTTACAGTTTTGTTTGATCGACGTTTATATAAACCGTTTAGTTTCAATGTTATATTAAGTTTTGTGAACATGATTTTTCGTTTTTTTAAATTAAGTGGCAAACAAAGTAGAATTAAGAGTGATTGTTTGTCATAATTCCGTTAATTATGGTATTTTTTCAAAATTTTTTTCAGGTCAAAATGCTTGTGAAAAGAAATCATATATATTTTTGCGTAAAGAACTGCCTGTACGTTTAGCAAATATTATGAAAGAAATTGCCTTACTGCCCGATAATCTACTTCAAACACGTTCCGTAGCTCAAGTGAGTTCATTGTATGTTAAAAGTTTCGAAGATGTTTTGGAATTTGGAACGTCCGAACCAACACATGAGAATTTACAAAGGTATGTGTGAAATAAAAATATTGCTTTTTCAAGCAAACATGATGACCATTATCATTGTCATTGTCAATGTTACACAATTTTGTTATTTATTATCTCATACGAGTGCAGTTTGACAACTGCGTCACCTCCCCTCGCGGTTAATTACAAATCAACACTGTTCCTGTCAACTACCATCTGTTAATGGGCCACTGTAAAATTTTTAACAAACTGCGTCATTTAGTTTGAGTTTGACAGAATTTTTTTTTGAAGAATGGAAAAAAGTGTATTTCACGTGCTCAAAAACATTATTTTTTGCGGAGAAAAACATCAGGAAAACCAAGGAATGGCTTTGTAAAAACTATGGAGACTCTGAACCATTAATTTCAATGGTTAAGAATGCTGCTCGTACCAGCACAAGTGACGTATAACGTTTAAGTCGCTCAATCGATGTCGTTACGCCAGAAATCGTCTATAAAATCCATGGAATGGTATTGGACGATCGGAGAATGAAAGTGCATGAGGTGGCTGAGGCTGTAGGCATCCCAACTGAGCAGGCATATCTTATTTTAAAAGCGATTGAAGCCGCGGTGACTCACACTCGCAACCGTTTGACCACTTCAAACGATGTTTGGCAATATTCAAGTGCAATCCGAAGGAGTTCATGCACCATTTCGTAACCATTAGACGAAACATGGATCCATCACACACATCAGGTCGAGGTCATGGCGACAAGTTTTTTGAAATGCATGTGTTGTCATTCACATCCATTACCTTGAAAAGGCTGAAACGAAAGCCGGCTATTATGATCCCGCAGCTAGGACATTGATTTGAAGCAAAAAAAAAAATTACCGCATTTGGCGAAGAAAAATGTGATTTGTAGTCGCCGTGGCAACAATCCATAAAGTGGTCTACGACCTGTACCCCCTCCAGCATATTCTCCAATTTTTCCTGTTTCCAAATCTAAAGAAATGATTCAGAGCTAAGAGATTTGGGTGAAATTAAGTGGTAGGTCACCACGGAAACAAGCGACTATTTTGAGGAACTTGAGAAAACCTATTATTTGGAAGGAATAAATAAAATTGAAAAACACTGGACTAAATTTATCGATCTAAAAGGGGACTTTTCTTCGAAAAGCCACTGAGTTATCAAACTGCCCTCGTATGATTTTTTTTTTCTATTAAAGCTACTCAATAAGCTTTCACATAATAAATCGCCTTTAAACAACTATAATTTAAATATTTATGATAATAGAAAAATGTGATAAAATTGCGCAAATGACAATTGTTGTACTGATGTAATTCTAAGTCACTCAATTGAGTTTAAAAGAAATTTAATTTTAATTAAAAATTTTCTTACAGATTCTGTCAATCATTGGAGCATATTCGCAATCGCCATAGTGATGTTGTACAAACCATGGCGCAGGGCGTCATCGAAATGAAGGAAACTCAGGGTAACGATGTTGACTCATCGATGGAAACATCAATACAATACTTTTTAGATCGTCTTTATATGTCACGTATCAGCATACGTATGTTAATCAATCAACACAGTAAGTATTTAAAGGGGAAAAAAAAAACAAAATTATTTAAATTGAATAATCCCTACAAATTCCCTACAGCTCTTCTATTCGGCCAATTTACTAGTGATCAAGGTCGTCATATCGGTTGTTTAGATCCTGCCTGCCAACTATCGGCCGTTGTAGCAGATGCTTATGATAGTGCTCGCTTTCTTTGCGATCAATATTATTTAACTAGTCCAGAATTGGAGATTACAGAACACAATCAAATGAGTGGTGAAGCATTACCCATACGCACGGTCTATGTGCCATCACATTTGTATCACATGCTTTTTGAATTGTTTAAGAATTCTATGCGTGCTGTTGTTGAAACTCACGATCAGGATAAATGTGATAAATTACCACCTATAAAGGTTTTGATATCGCGTGGTAAAGAAGATATTTGCGTCAAGGTACGGATTTTAAATGGTATAAATATTATGGACGAATTTTCCGGACGAATGAAAAATTGCTAAGAATCTGAGAAGTTTTCTTAATGAAAAATTCTGCTTAGAATTAAAATTATTCTACACGAATAATCTGCTCAGAATCTCAGAATTTTTGTAGACGTAGCGCTCAGAATTGGAAAATTTTTCAGAAAGAGAAAAATAGTCAGATTCTGGTAATTTTTTATATGCAGAAATGCTTAGAAGCGGTGAATTTTCTAGACGAAAATTTTTTCTGGAAGGAAAAGTTCTAAAATTGAGGAATCTCATATTTTTTTTTGTACAAGGAAAAATTCATAGAATCTGAAATTTTTTCTAAAAGATAGAATTCATAGAATATGAAAATTTACTTGGACGAAAAAATATATTTCATAGAGTCTGAGAATATTCTAAACGGAAAAGTTCACAGAATCCGACAACGTTTCTAGCAGGAATCAAACATTTTGAGGGAAATATTTGACAGAAATTGAGAATATTCCACACGGAAAAATTCACAAAATCTGAGAATATTTCTGGACGGAAAAATTCAAAGAATCAAAATTTTTCTAGACGGAAAAATTCAAAGAATCCGAATTTTTCTAGGTGGAAAAAATCAAAGAATCAGAATTTTTCTAGACGAAAAAAATTCAAAGAATCAGAATTAAGGAATCAGAATTGTTCTACAAGGAAAAATTCACAGAATCTGAAAATTTTGTTGAAGGATAAATTCACAGAATCTGAAATTTTTTCTTGAAGGATAAACTCACAGAATCTGAAATTTTTCCTGCAGAATAAATTTACAGAATCTGAAATTTTTTCTAGATGAGCAAAATATTTCACAGAATCTTAGATCATTTCACACGGAAAAATTTATAAGAATCTTAAAAAATCTGACAAATTTACAAGACTGGAAAATTCACGGAAGAATTCACAGAATCTGAGGATGTTTCTAGACGGAAGAATATGCAGAATTTGAGAATTTTTCTAACTTTTCAGGATATTTATAAATGGAAGAATTCACAGAATCTGAGAATTGTTCTAAAGAGAAAAACTCACAGAATCTGAGGATTTTTCAAGACGGAAAATTTCACAGATTTTTCACAGAGTCTGGGAAATTTTCTGTAGGGAAAAACTCACGGAATCTGGGAATTTTTGTACAGGTAAAAACTCACAGAATCTGAGAATTTTGCAAGAAAGGAAAATTCACAGAATGTGAAAAATTTTAAAGACAGCAAAATTCACAGAATTTGACGGAAGAATTCACAAAATCTGAGGATATTTCTAGACGGAAGAATTCACAGAATCTGAGAATTTTTCTAAAGAGAAAAACTCACAGAATCTGAGTATTTATTAAGACGGAAAATTTCACAGATTTTTCACAGATTCTGAGAAATTTTCTAGACGGAAAAACTCACAGAATCTGGGAATTTTTGTACAGGAAAAAACTCACTGAATCTGAGAATTTTTCAAGAAAGGAAAATTCACAGAATGTGAAAAATTTTCAAGACAGGAAAATTCACAGAATTTGACGGAGGAATTCACAGAATCTGAAAATTTTTCTAAAGAGAAAAACTCACAGAATCTGAGTATTTTTCAAGACGGAAAATTTTATAGATTTTTCACAGATTCTGGGAAATTTTCTGGAGGGAAAAACACAGAATCTGGAAATTTTTGTACAGGAAAAAACTTACAGAATCTGAGAATTTTGCAAGAAAAGAAAATTTACAGAATGTGAAAAATTTTCAAGACAGCAAAATTAACAGAATTTGACAGAAGAATTCACAGAATCTGATGATATTTATAGACGGAAGGATTCACAGAATCTGAGAATTTTTCTAAACAGAAAAACTCACAGAATCTGAGGATTTTTCAAGACGGAAAATTTCACAGATTTTTCACAGATTCTGGGAAATTTTCTAGAGGGAAAAACTCACAGAATCTGGGAATTTTTATACAGGAAAAAAACTCACAGAATCTGGGAATTTTTGTACAGGAAAAACTCACAGAATCTAAGAATTTTGCAAGAAAGGAAAATTCACAGAATGTTTTTCTAGACGGAAAAATTCACAGAATCTGAGAATTGTTTAAGACGATGGAAAAATTCACACTATCTTACAATTTTTTTATACGAAGAAAGAATCTTAGAATCTGAGAATTTTTTAGACGAAAAATATTCAGAATCTGAGAATTTTTTGGACGAAAAATGGTCACATTCTATACAGAATCTTCAAATTTTTTCTTTAAAAAAAAAAAATGGATTTAAATTTATATATTTTTCCAGATCTCCGATCAAGGTGGCGGCATTCCCCGTTCACAATCTGATCAACTCTTCAAATACATGTATAGTACGGCTCCTCAACCCTCAAAATCTGATTTACATACTGTACCTTTAGCCGGTTACGGTTATGGTTTACCCATAGCACGTTTATATGCACGCTACTTCCACGGTGATATTGTACTCTTGTCCTGTGAAGGTTATGGCACAGAAGCGATAATTTATCTAAAGGTAAATATTTACTTTTTGTGTTTTATTAATTCCAATTGTATTTCGTGTTTTTAGGCATTATCGGACGAAGCCAATGAATTATTGCCAATATTTAATAAGACCAGCTCGAAATTCTATCGTGCGACAGTACCCACCGGCGATTGGTCAAATCAGGTAAAGAATTCGAAAAAGAAACGAGATATCTTACATGCCTCTAATTGAATTAGAAACAAACCAAACTAACTGTGTTGCGAAATTTTCGAAAACAAAATTATCAAAACGCCGCTCTCTTTATATGTTCGACAAAAAGTTGAAACGCTGTTTTATTATGTTTTTTTTTTGTATGTAGTTTATTTAAACTCATTGTATTTATTTGGTATATTAAAATTATTATTTCCCCTTAAGAACGCCTCTTGTTTATAAGTGATGTTATTGTTATACAAAACGATATATATATATTCAACATTTGCCCCCATATTCATAAATAATAATGCATGCTTATGTGGATTTATGAAACTGTTTTCCATATAAAATTTGTTAATAAAACCTACTTTAAGCACATATTATAATTTTTGTTATGAATACAACCCCTTAGTATGTAATAAGTAGCATTATATTTTTTGATAAACATTTCTAAAATTTTACATTGCTTTTGTTATAAAAATATATATTATTGTTAATTAATTTCGCTAAGCTTGAATTTTTTTAAAACTATTTTTTCGAATTGTTAATTGAATTTCTTAAATATTTATATAAATTCACATTCCAAAATTATTATTAAAGTAAATTTTTTGTTGTTGTTATATGTATTTGGAGCACGTTTTGTGCATTACTTTAAGCACTTGATGGTTTGTTGAAGAAAAATAATCATTTTGTGTCAATTGAATAAGAAAAGCATAATTACAGCAGTTAATACGGAAACTAATAAAGTTTACGATCTTTGTTGCTATTACATTTTCTTATGAGTTCTTAGTTATTGCCTCGAATTTCATTCACAACGTTTACCTAGCGAGAGAAAAATGTTTAATAAGTTTTAGTACCAAAGATTCTAGAACTATTTTTCCAATTCTTATAATGTTCCTATATATAATTGGCATGAATTTTATTAATTTTTCCGTTACAATTAAGATCATTAAGATATATTTAACGTTTTTAAATGTTTCTGAATTTTGTCCAGAAAACTTCTCAGGGTGGCAGAAAAGTTTGCTAAGTTATAATGTCGAAGTTAATTTTTAAGATATTATCCATACAGGAAAATTCTCAGTTTATTGTATGGAATGATAATCAGATTTTCAGCTACTTTAGATGAAAATTTTCTACTTCTTTTCACTTTTTTCCATATATTGAGCTTAACAATAAAGCGTATTCAAAATTTCTTAATTTTTTCTACACTTTTTTTTTGTAAAGAAAACCATTTTTAAAATTTATGACATTTTCGCATAGAAATATTCAAAGAACATTCTTGCAAATAAATAAATTTCTAAGATTCGGCATAGGAATGTCAGATATCACACATTATTCCTTAGCGGCTCAACATTTTCCGTAAGTAAATTTTCTCTAATTACGCACACTTTTTTGTATAGAATAATTATTAGAGTTTTAGTAGTTTTCCGTACAGAAAAGTTCTCATATTTCAAACACATTTTCGTACAGAAAAAACTTTAAATTCTTACCATTATTTTTTGATGTGTAAACATCTATACGCGCAGGGGGGTAAATTTCAAAAACAGCGTAACATGTAAGCGTAACATGTGAGCGTAAGATGTGAGTGGTAAGACAAAATGTGATTGTATTGGTGAAAAAATTATGATATTATGTTAACCTGTTTGAAAATTAAAAATGAAAAATAAAAAATTAAAAAAAAAAACTAAAAATGAAAAATAAAAAATGAAAAAAAAAAAACTAAAAATGAAAAATAAAAAAATGAAAAATAAAAAATAAAAAATGATAAATGAAAAATTAAAAATTAAAAATTAAAAATTAAAAATTAAAAATTAAAAATTAAAAATTAAAAATTAAAAATTAAAAACTAAAAATTAAAAATGAAAAATGAAAAATAAAAAATGAAAAATGAAAAATAAAAAATGAAAAACGAAAAATTAAAAATGAAAAATAAAAATGAAAAATGAAAAACGAAAAATGAAAAATAAAAAATGAAAAAAAAACTAAAAATGAAAAATAAAAAAATGAAAAAAAACTAAAAATGAAAAATAAAAAAATGAAAAATGAAAAATAAAAAATAAAAAATGATAAATGAAAAATTAAAAATTAGAAATTAAAAACTAAAAATTAAAAATTAAAAATTAAAAATTAAAAATTAAAAATTAAAAATTAAAAATTAAAAATTAAAAATTAGAAATTAAAAATTAAAAATTAAAAATTAAAAATTAAAAATTAAAAATTAAAAATTAAAAATTAAAAATTAAAAATTAAAAATTAAAAATGAAAAATAAAAGATGAAAAATGAAAAACGAAAAATGAAAAATAAAAAATGAAAAAAAAAACTAAAAATAAAAAATAAAAAAATGAAAAATGAAAAATAAAAAATAAAAAATGAAAAATTAAAAATTAAAAATTAAAAATTAGAAATTAAAAATTAAAAATTAAAAATTAAAAATTAAACATTAAAAATTAAAAATTAAAAATTAAAAATTAAAAATTAAAAATTAAAAATTAAAAATTAAAAATTAAAAATTAAAAATTAAAAATTAAAAATTAAAAATTAAAAATTAAAAATTAAAAATTAAAAATTAAAAATTAAAAATTAAAAATTAAAAATTAAAAATTAAAAATTAAAAATTAAAAATTAAAAATTAAAAATTAAAAATGAAAACTGAAAAATAAAAAATGAAAAATGAAAAATAAAAAATGAAACATGAAAAATAAAAGATGAAAAATAAAAAACTAAAAACGAAAAATTAAAAATGAAAAATAAAAGATGAAAAATGAAAAACGAAAAATGAACAATAAGAAATGAAAAATAAAAAAAATTAAAAATAAAAAATTAAAAACGAAAAAAAAAATGAAAAATGATAAATTAAAAAAAAATTAAAAATGAAAAAATGAAAAACGAAAAATTAAAAATAAGAAATAAAAAACGAAAAATTAAAAATTAACCGGTTAAAAAAATAAATAAAAATAAATATTTTTATATTAACAGAGGAGCCCCTGCAGTTGATTGCTATAAGTGATACGCTTTCTGTTTGATTTTAAAAAAGTGCTATAAAAAAATCATTAATTACTAGATGTTTACACATCTCCCCTGCGATCGGACTCACATGATTTTTTTTTGTACTAATTAATATTCAATTTTTGAGAACTTTGTTGTATGGACAAATTCTTAGATTATGTGCACTTTTTTATATAGAAAATATTCACAACTTATGAGACTTTTACATAGAAACATTCTTACAGTCGTATTCATAACCAAAATTTAGACACTGCATATCCATTGAATAAGCATTTTTTATTCAAATCACCATTTAACAAACTATGTTTTATTCTTGAATAACTGCTGTTATTTTGACAATTCTGTCAACAACATCTATTTGAGGAAACAAAATTTATTTTAAAATCTCCGAAAAACAAAAAAAAATTTTTTTTTATAATAAAAAAAAATATAAAATCTCAAATTAGTGTTCAATTACATTGTTTTATGAAAACAAAAAATAAAAACGATAACAAAAATTAAAAAAAATGCAATTTTTGAGATGTTGAGTTGCTATCATACATATTGTAGTCGTCATCAAATTGTTTTGGAACACGAGTAATTAGCTCTTCTTATACGC
Organism: Cordilura impudica; assembly: GCA_963682025.1. Taxonomy (NCBI): domain Eukaryota; kingdom Metazoa; phylum Arthropoda; class Insecta; order Diptera; family Scathophagidae; genus Cordilura; species Cordilura impudica. The sequence continues at coordinate 81,095,182 of OY821521.1, read as the reverse complement.
TGCTGTTCCTCTTCCTCCCGTTTGCATCATTTGCCTTAAAAGACGATTTTTTGTTTTTTCTTACATACTTTATCTTCCGCCACTGTGGTTGTATTTGAGTTGATAAACCATCTTGAAAGTATTTGGTATTTATGGAGTTACAATACGATGAAAACCTTTTCTTCCTGATCACAGTTAGATGATCTTGTTGATTTTTTTAACAAATATTTTTTTCCACTTTTTTTAAATACATAAATTAAGATAGAAATGTCTTAATCGGAGGTGAATACAAAAGAAAACAACACGATTGATACCACAAAACTCAAAGTTGATTTCAATAAAATCAGGGATGTTAAAATTCTAGTTAGGCAGAAGATAACAAATGTTATAAATAGACTCACGAACCACCAGCACATAAGCTTTGAACTAGTGCTTAATACAAACTTATGAATACGGCTGTTAGATTCTGAAAATTTTCTAGTAAAGAAAACCTGTTAGAGAAGTTTTCACATATATTTAGGCATCTATATTTTCTGCAAGATCTTTTAAAGATTTAATAAAAAATTTTCATTTACAAAAACTCTTTTTAGTGTTCTAATATTTCAATAAATATTTCCTACAAGAAAAATTTTGAAATCCTGATTTTCTACGGAATAATTATAGATTTTGAGAACTTTATCGCATAGAAAAATTGGTACATTATGTGTGCACTATTTTTGCAAAGAAAATATTCACTATTTCGCATAGAAAAATTCTTAGATTCTGAAAAACCTAATAAAAAGAAAACAGTCCTTACTTCTATAGAGGCATCCATGTTTTGTGCAAGATTGTTAAAAATTTTAAATAAATTTTTCGTTTACAAAAATTCTCACTTTATTGTGAACTTTATTATTCTCACTTTATCTCGCTTATTCTTAGGTTTTCTCCAATTTCGGCTCAGAGAAATTCTGAGAAGTTAATAGTGAAGAAAAATTGTTAGACTCCTTATAGAGAAGTGTTTACATTCTTCTGCAGAGACATCTATATTTTTTTCAAGTGTGTTAAAGATTTAAAATAAATTTTCCGTTTAAAAAAATTTTCAAATTTTCATCACTTTTAGCTACAGAAAAATCTTAAATTATGATTATTTTTGCCTATAGAATTATTATCAGATTTTGTATAGTAAAGAAATATAGTCAGAATTTCAGCTTTTCGGTACTTTTGGGTACAGAAAATATATATTTTGGTAACTGTTTTGTAAAATATTCTAAACGATCTTTTTTCTATAGAGACTCAATAATTTGCACAAGAAGATTCTTAACAAGAGACTCAAATTTTTAGAAATTTTCTCTAAAGAAAAATTTTCAAATTTTCAGTACTATTTTGTAGAAAAAAATTTTCCGATTTTGAGAATTTTAATGTGCACTTTTTTTGTATAGAAAATTTGAATAATTTAAAGACAATTTCTCAAAAAAAAAAAAAAATCTTAGATTCTGAAAAGTTTCTAGTTTAAAAATGTTCAGATTCCATATTCCACAAGATTTTTTAAAGATTTAAAATACATTTTTCGTTTAGAAAAATTCTCACAATTATTCTCTGTTTTTCAGCAATTTTAGGTAGATGAAAATTCTCATATTTCGAGAACATTTTCGTAGAGAAAATATCTTATATTCTGTTTACAATTTTGTACAGAAAAAATTTCAGATTTTTAACACGTAAAGATTTTGTGCCCTTATATTGTATAAAAAATCTTTTCGCAATTTCGAGACATTTTAACAGAGCATTATGAGAAGTTACTAGTAAAGAATTATTGTCAGACTCTGCATGGAGAAATCTTAATATTCTTCTGTATTTTCTTCAAAATGTTTTCTATGATTTAAAATAAATTTTTTATTTAGAAAAATCCTCACCTGTATACAATAAATTCTCAGAAAAATTTTCATATTTCAAGAAATTTTTCGTACAGCAAAGATCTTAAATTCTGATTATTATTTTGTACGGAATAATTTTTAGATTTTGAACAATTCAAAAATTTTTTACGCTTTTTTTTGTTTTGGTATAGAAAAACTTTTCAGAATTTAAGGTCATTCTCACAGTGAAGTGGTTCGATTCTGAGAACTTTCTTTCTAAAAAAAAACATTTTCAAATTTCACGCAGGAAAGTTCTCTAATTTTTCTATAGAGACCCAACATTTTCCATTAGAAAAATCTCATCTGGAGATTTCATCTTTTAGATTTTTTTTGTTGGTTATCGCAGTTGTTTTGAATTTCCAGTTATTGGCATAATTCGTGATTTCGAAAAAATGTGTGCATCGAAAAAATATTGAAAATCGGAACATTCACATATAAAAACCTTAACAGGACTTTTTCAAGAGAAAAACTCTAAAATTTTGATAATGTTATGACAATATTTTTGTATAGAATTATTAGTTTGTAATGAAGCTGGTTCTGCAAATGACACAAAAGAACATCAAATTTTGTAATTTTGCATAAATTCTTAAAATATAATATAAAAATAAAATATATTTTTTATATTTATAATAAAAAAAATTTATTAAAATCGGGTATTTTGTTATTTTATTATGGAAAAATTGCATTTTAACTGACGACATATAGAACTTGAATTATGGTTGATTGCTTTAAATATGAATACTCTATTCAACTAACTAAATAATTAATGATAAAAAATTTAAGTTTAGTTAAAATTTTTTTAAGTTAAAATTTTTCAATAACATACAAATAAATATGCTACTAATTGGAATTTTGTACTAAAGGCACAATATTTATTCTTTTGAAATAAAATAAACTAATTTTTAAATGAAAAATAAATATTAATTTTATTAATTTATTATTTTTTTTTATTTTATTATTTATTATATATTATTTTTTTATTTTTTGTTTTTTAATTTTGGACGTGTTGTAAATACTCTTTTGAAATTCTATGTCCTTTTTCCGCTTTTCTTTTTCACTAGTGAATGAATGTTCCGTTTTTGCTTGTCTTAGAATTTGTATGAAATGTTATATTTTTGATTTTGACGCAAAAAATCTATTATATTTGATTCCATTTACAGAATTTTTCGAACCGTTGGCGTTATTTATACAGTTTTTTACGTTCCAAAGGAAATTAGCTTAAACAATTTTAGTTAAGTTTCTTTATTATTATTAAAAATATTTTCTTTAAATTTTATAATATTTTTAGTTTAATTATTTTGTAGAAATCATAAATAAATTAAAGAAATTTTAATTTTAGTGTTAATTTTTTTTAGCCATGCTGCACGTTAAAAACGTAGTTGTTAACTTTTAATCATTTAATTTTGAAATAAAAATCATAAAATTAGCTCAATCTTTTAAGTCTACGGAATTTTGTAAAATTTGTTAGGATTGTTGTCTATATATTTTCAATTTTATTTTTTATCCCCGTGGTTTCGAAATATGGCGTTTTAAATGATCCAATAATCGTCCACAATGACTAAAGTGATCTTATATAGTTACCGTTATCTTCTAAAGTATTACACATCTTGATCTCATTACTATTTTGTTTGAGGGGTAATAAAATTACCTTTAAAATGACATATTACACGATTAAAAAAAGTTCAAAGGTCAAATTTCGTGACCTTTGGCTTATATGCTTATATCGATTTCAATGCAAGAATCGGTGATCCTGCCCAAGAAATGATAGATATTTATAAAGAACTGTTTATAGCTGGGACGGAAGGAAGAAATTCAATCGATAAAGTTGTTAATGCTAATGGTCGACGAATTTTAGATTTTTGTAATGACAACAATTTGCTGATATTAAATGTAGAACTCAAGGGGACACGGAAGGAAAGCTCACATATTTAAGCACATTGGGGGAATCTGTGATCGATTTTTGTGCAACCGCACAAGATATGCTAGGTTATGTTGATGGGTTTGTAGTCGACGACAAAGTTTGGTGAGACCACTACCCAATAAAGCTTAACATAAAGGTAGCAATACAAAAGGAACTAATTAAAAAAATATCGCTACTTCCTAAATTATATTGAGATAATTCCAAAAAAGAGCAATATCAGCGAAAACTTAATGCAAATCTAGAAAACATAAATTCGAACCAATTGAACCTAGTCAAGCTATGTGAATTTATAAAAAAGTCCACGCATATGACAAAAAAGTTTCAAGTGTTTAAACAAATACAGAAAATCTAAAAGTGCAGAAGATAAAGATAAATATTTGAAATCGCAAAGGCATTCCAAGGAAATATGCAGAACAAGTAAAGCGGAATATAACAAGCAACTTATATATAAAATAAACTGCATAAAAAACAGCAAAGAATGGTGGAAAGTAGCTTAAGAGATAAGAAACCACAAGTACCTAATAGGCCCTAATGTCTCGGACGCAAATTTCAAAGCCCACTTTCAGAATCTTTTAAATCCTACACATTCAAATCCGGAGATGCAGTATGCACCCCATTTCATTGAAAATCGTTTACTCGATAGTCCTATTACTATTATTGAACTGAAGAACGTATTAAAGAAGGTGAAATTAAACAAAGCCGCAGGTGAAGATCGGGTGCCTTATGAATTTTTTTTTAAATGCTACGGATGAATTCTATATACAACTGTTGCAGATGTATTACAACATTTTCAATAGCAGTAAGATAGATAACTCTTTTAATAAGACTCTGGTTTTTCCCATATATAACAAGTAAGAAAATTATAGTCGGTCTAGACCGACTATATGATACCCTATACCATGCGTTTAGAGACCCTATCTCATAGGCCCAACTAACTGGATATAGAAAATAAGCATAAACCAAATTTGAGTGCGATTTTTATTAATTTTTTTGGCTGCAGATATGAAAAAGTTCATATCGGATGCTAAAAGTGGACCGAGCCCAAAAGTGGACCGATCTGAATATGTTTGGTAAAGTCTCTTGTATTTTGCAAAAATATATACAAACAAAATTTGAGAAGAATCAATGCAGTATTTTTGTTTTTTGATAGATTTAAGTGAATATCGGGAAGCAGCTCTATATGGGGCCTTTGACTAAGAGTTGTCCCAAAGGGATCATTTTTGGACTACTCATTAATGGATGTAATAAACGCAGACAAACCCAATTTGAGTAAGATCTATATGACAATTTGGATCTTATGGTAATTTATGTCGATTTCATAGTGGTCATTTGTATGGGGGCTAGGTCTGAACATGGACCGATTCTCACCAATTTCAATAGCGTTCATCCTATAGCCGATAAAAGCTTATATACCAAATTTCATCAAAATATATTCATATTTGTGACCTGCAGTTTGATTACAAGGTTTACATGGACACACAGACGGACGGACGGACAGACATCGTTATATCGAATCAGTTAGTGATTCTAAATCGATCGGTATAATAAAAGATGGGTCTAGGTCAAATATTTTTGGTAGTTACAAACAGCAGCACAAAGTCATTATACCCAAACCACATAGTGTATAGGGTATAAAAAGGGAGATATAAACCAACCTAACAATTATAGAGGCATATCCTTCATAAATTGCATTGTCAAGATCATGATGGCGATGTTGAATGAAAGGTTGTATTTGTATTTTGTAGAAACAAATAATATTATGACAGAATATCAGGCTGGATTTCAAAGACAATATTCAACAGTTGATAACATTTATAACTTGTCAGCCCTGGTAAGGATTAAGCTAGAAGAAATAAAGAAAGTCTATGCGTTTTTCATAGATTTTAAAGCTGCTTTCGACAATGTACAAAGACTGGCGCTAATTTATAAACTATATTGTATGGGTGTGTCTAATAAGTTTGTTAAAATGTTTGAAAGTATCTACAGTAACACAGAAACAGCCATATGGACAGGTGAAGAAATTTCCGATTACTTTACAACAAAACCAGGAGTCAAACAGGGTTGTTTGTTGTCTCTTTTATTCGCGTTATATATAAACGATTTGCATGAAAGTCTCGAGGGCGGTCTGAATATAGATGGTGTCAACATAAGACTTTTGTTATATGGCGATGACATAGTACTATTGGCAAAGGATGCATTAGTTTTGCAAAAAATGATAAAAAAACCTCGAGATATATTGTAATAAATGGGGCCTGGAAGTCAACCTTAGCAAATCGGAAATACTTGTTTTTAGAAATGGTGGTCTCTTGGCCAGTCATGAAAAATGGATTTTCACACCTAAATTAAAGTTCAGCAAAACATATTGAGAAACGAAATATTCAGGCTAAAGGCGCCATTAATACAACCTGGCAAAGCTTTCTCGGTAAAACGGAAATAAATCTGCAAATGAAGTGGAAGGTTTTTTTAGCAGTGTGTAGATCAATTCAATCATATGCTGCTCAGGTATGGGGTTTGGATATTTTGAAGAAACTAATAAATTGCAACGCTACTTTCTCAAAAAAATTCTTAAGGTTCCAAACGATACGCTGAATTTTATTCTCATGCTGGAAACAGCTGCTGAAGATAATCATTTCTACACAATAAGTCTACATCTACAATATATCAGTAAAACTTTATTCCAGTACAATAATAACAGATTACCATGCATATTATAGAAAATAATGCTTACTCGTGAGCTATGTGGGTTGATAAGTTAAAAGAGCTCGCTACAAGCATGAATGTACGATGGCCGGGTCTTAATGTTACGGAAAATCAATATTCAATATTCGTTTAGCTGTAATTTATTAACCAACATGAAACTGAATAAGCTCAATGAAAGATTGCAGAAAAAACTGAAAGATCATCAAGGTTGTATAAACATCTAAATCCAGACAACGGATTCATATATTTAACAGCTAGTCAAAACGCAGATAAAATCATCTGGATATTCAAGGCAAGCAGTGGTATGATAAGACTTAATCATAATAGATATGGTGGTAACGATGAATCGAAATTTTGCTCAATGTGTAGCTTAAGAGAACACGAAACGTTTCAACATTTCCTTGGAAGATGTCCAGCTTTAAGAGAATTCAGAATATGCACTTTTCGTAAACCAATACTGGAAGAACTAGAAATAATTCAGATATTAGATGGCGACAAGAAGAAGACTGGGAGATGCTTGTAAAGTACTTAAAGGTCAAATTAAAATATAGAGAAAATTTAATAAATCAATTTAATTAAAGACATTAGCAATGTTAGCAATACCAACATTGAAATCTTACAAAGATATCAATCGCAAGCTTTGCGCTCAGTCACAATTGCGCCTTTTTACATAACTAATAAAGCTTTAGACAGTGACTGGAAAGTACTTTTTGTAAAATCCGAAATAAAGGGATTTGGTTCTAATTACTTAGAAAGACTCAGTAAGTACATATTTTCGGAATTAAACTTTTAGATGCAACTGATGAAATCAGAAGACTTAAACAAAATTATATTTTAGATCTCCCTTTCATTTAGGCTTAAATGCGCCTAAAACTTGTTAAAATATTTATGTTCATATATATATGTATATTAGGGTGGCCCTTAATTAAATGGAGGGAAAAAAGTGTTCGAATTTAAAGACTCACCCTCTAGAAATACGCGAATAACAAAAAAAAAAAAACTGAGAAATACAAAGTTTTGGGTCAATCAAAAAAATTTTGAGGTGCCTCAACGCGACTGAAAATTTCGGGTGTGTCATATGGGGAAAATATGACTTTTTTTCAGATTTTACGAAAATTTCGTTCTATAGTTTAATTTTTTCGACAAGCTGTTATATGAATCGATTTCAATACTAAATTATCTCTTTAAAAAGCTATATAATTTCAAAATCGAATAAAAATACCAAATGGCCCATACCAATTTTGTGCCAAAAAAAACAACTAGGTCGTGAAATTTTACGGAAATTTTTCAACTTTAAAAAATTAATTGTGGCTTTATTTTTTGGTCACTTTAACTAGGAACACTGAAGAATTGTTTTATTACCACATTTTTAACCTATTGCGAAATGAGACCAAAGATGGAAAATTTTTTTTATAAAATTTTGAAAACTCCTTTTTTAAGATTTAACAAATTTTCTTAAACAAAATTTCAAAAAATGGATCAGGTACTTTAGAGTTTTGTTAAATATATATTAGAGATTAAGTGTGTGAATTTTGAAGTAAATTCCTCTGCCAGAATTTTTTTTACAAGGAATTTTTTTGTGGATTTCGAGAAAAATTAGATTTTTGTGAAATATTCAGTATATACTCTTTCTAAATACTTTGTATCAAAAATTTCAGTTTTCTACTTTTAAGTGTTATATTTTATCTTAGTAGCCTAGGGTTTCGGAAAAAAAATTATATGACCTCATGGACTTGGGGTCACATATGACCACAAGCTAATAAAAGACAATTTGTTCAAAAAATTCAAATATTTTGTAAGTGCTGTTGAATTTTTAGATGTGACGCTTAAAATATAACCAAAGGTACAAGTCTTCCATACTAAAAATTTGGAATAAATCGTACAACGTTAACACATTCCTTGCCTAGGCCAAAAATTTGAATTTTGGCATATTTAACAAGTAAGAAAATTATAGTCGGTCTAGACCGACTATACGATACCCTATACCATGCCCTATCACTTAGGCCCAACTAACTGGACATAGAAAATAAGCAAAAACCAAATTTGAGTCTGATTTTTATTAATTTTTTTGGCTGAAGATATGAAAAAGTTCATATCGGATGCTATATCTATATGGGGACTAGGTCCAAAAATGGACCGATCCTGATTATGTTTACTAAAGTCTCTTGTATTTTGCAAAAATATATACAAACCAAATCTGAGAAGAATCAGTGCAATATTTTTGTTTTTTAATAGATTTAAGTGAAGATCGGGAAGCAGCTCTATATGGGGCCAAAGGGATCATTTTTGGACTACTCATTAATGGACGTAATGAACGCATACAAAGCCCAATTTGAGTAATTTGGCAATTTATGTCGATTTCATATGGGTAATTTGTATGGGGGCTAGGTCTGAACATGGACCGATTCTCACCAATTTCAATAGCGTTCATCCCATGGCAGATAAAAGCTTGTGTACCAAATTTCATCAAAATATATTCATATTTGCGACCTGCAGTTTGATTACAAACTTTACATGGACACACAGACGGACGGACGGACGGACGGACATTGTTAAATCAACTCAGAAAGTGATTCTGATTCGATCGGTATAATTAAAGATGGGTCTAGGTCAAATATTTTTGGTTGTTACAAACAGCAGCACAAAGTCATTATACCCAAACCACATAGTGGTATAGGGTATAAAAAAATTAATTGTTCTAGTACTAGATGAAACCCTTGATATGGGTTGGGAAATAAAATTGTGCTATATTTTACGAAAACTTACCCTTATGTGCTTCTAATTAATCGCTTAATTAATAGCTTCTTAATCGTCCAATACTAGCTTGGGATCATTTGTGGCACCAAGTCCAACCATCAAATAATAAAAATCGGTAAAATATAGCACAACTTTATTTCCCAACCAATAGTAAGGGTTTCATCTAGTTTACTAGAACAATTATTTTCTTAAATATGCCAAAACTAAAACTTTTGACCGATATCTATATGATATATGTATATATAATAATTATTATATTTGTGACCTGTAGTTTCCTTACAAGATTTGCATGAAAACACAGACAGGCAGACATCGCCAAATCGGCTCAGAAAGTGATTCTAAGACGATCAAAAAGTAACTCAGAAAGTGATACTGAGCCTATCGGTATAATAATTAGTGGGACTAGGTCAAATATTTTTGGTAGTTACAAACTCATTATACTCTAGGTTGGACCTAGTACAAAATATTTGTTTTAATATTTGTTTTTCCTTAAAATTTTTTTAAATATTTTTACTTAACACTAATCCTTTGATTATCCGTCATGTCACGTAAGGAAAAGAAATTTGTTGGTAAATAATCTAACCCATATGAACAAAGTTTTTATTAAAACACTTTCTTTCCTTATAGATATGAGTTTCGAATCTCTCCGTGACTGTGCATGACTTTGCGTTATTATTTTAAAATTAATCTTTGGTCACAACAAGTCAATGGACCAAGTTTCAGATTGATTGGATGATGGGAAATGGGGTTTAAATCAATCCGTGACTGTGCGTGACTACCCCAAAATATACGTGACTATGCGTGACTATCTTGAAATTAATCTGTGGCCACAACAAGTCTATGGACAAAGTTTCAGATCGATCGGATAAAGGGAAATGGGTTTTAAATCACTCCGTGAATGTGTGTGACTACCCCAAAATCAATCTTTAGTCACATCAAGACTATGGGCCAAGTTTCAGATCAATTGGATGAGGGGGAATGGGGTTGCCCCATGGGAGACAGACAGACAGACAGAGAGTATGAGTTAAAAGAAAGAGTTTAAAAACGGATTATGAGTTCTCCCAATACCAACTGTGTCCCTGGTCATTGGAAATTGTTGCCTTACTGAAAGCTTTTTATTAAACCGATGGCCTAAGCTGATGTATACCATGGTACAATTAAGTTAAAAATCTTAAAACAAAAAGGTTTGTACTTGTATTAGGAGCAGCGTCCAAAATTTCGGGAAACGCCAAAATTACCTTTTTTTGGGAAAACATATGCAAACCAAATTTGAGAAAAATCTATACAATATTTTTGTTTTGGATAGGTTTAAGTGAAGATCGGGAACCAGCCTTATATGGGGGGCTATGACTAAGCCTTCTAGGGCTTCTTTTTGGACTACTGATTAATGGATGTAGTAAACATACATAAACCTAATTTGACCGAGACCTATATGATAATTTGAATCTATGGCATTTGCACCGATTTCACCAATAGAAGATTATATACGAAATAATAGTTACAAATATCAGCACAGAATTTTCACACTCAGATTTTTCTGGCGGCGGAGTTTATTATCTCGAGAAACAGCCGGGGAAAATAGAAATGAGGGGGAAAGAATTACGAATTTTCGATGTCAGCTGTTTTGATTTTTGACGTTTTGTGTTGGTTCTTAAATGCAAAACATTTTAAATAAAGGTAAATAAAAATGTATACTATAGCACTTAGAAAAGAACGGGACCGGGAGTTTTTAGTCTTACAGTTTCAACAGTCTACGGTTTTTTTTTTATTATATTTGCACTCTAGAAGAAAGCGAGTTGAAAGCCTTATAGTTCCAACAGTCTACGGGTTTTTCTATTTTGCTTTACACAGGACTGGGAGTTTATAGTCTTCAAATTCCAACAGTCCACAGTTTTTTTTTCTATTTTGCACTCCAGAGGACCGAGAGTTTATAGTCTTCTAGTTGCAGCAGTCTAGGGTTTTTCCATCCATCAAATTATGCCGCTTTAGCTCATACAACTCATCTTTCTTCGCTTTCTCCATTACATTAAAATGATTCTTTTGAAGATGGTAAAGCGGTTAATAGACATTTTGTTGCTGATCTTTCATAGTTTCGCAAATATCTTTTTTGTATAAAAAGCTCCTCTGCAAGGACATCGACAGAAGAAACTTTCTATGTGGGCAGATTACTTTGAATGCTTTTTTGTTATTTTTTTGCCGGTGGTTGATGGGGAGTCTAGTTCTCATCGTCTATCAGTAGCACTTCATCTAACGCAGTCTGAATGATTTCCGGATTTAGCTTCGTCGTTATGGAAGAGCATAGATCAAATTTGTTTGCCATACCTGCAACCGATTCTTTCATATTAATTAAATGCTATATTGTCTTTTTAGTGGCCGAAAGCTTTTGCTCAGTATTGGGCCTACAAAAGTTCCCTTGTTGACTTTAATATTTTGGGAAGCCTTGTTTCGAACAAACTTTTTTCGATTGGTCCATGCCTTTGAAGTCTTTTGCACTTAAATGTTTTCTTCCATTCGGAAATATTCTTCGGTGGTGGCTCTGCTGAGTTCGATTCCGCTTCCTTGCTTCTTTTATAAAAACCGCTGGCAATATCTGGGTGCGATTACATTGAATTCAAAAAAATAAAGCTTGTCATTGCCTTGATAAAACACTTTCTTTTTCGACAAATGGGTTCTTTTTTCCTTCTTTTCATCACTTAAACGCTACCATAAGTTAGCATAATAGGGGTCGTTTATTGTTTCTTCTTTTTGAGAAATATCAATAAAAATTATCGCATACGCATCCCAAATAACAGGCGCCAAAAACCTGCCTGCAAGTGGAAGTGTTTTTGCCTTCTTTGGATACGATTTTCCCATTTCAGCCCACTGTTTTCACTGTTCCTTTGTTGCAAGTGTGAAACAACACAAAAACTCGGCTTTAATGTGATGAAACATTGAAAAACACAATTAGAACATCTTCACGACTTTGTGGCACCCATTTTGCGGAAAGCTTTCTCATCTTTTTGCCAATCATTTAAACTAACTCACGCACCTGTGGTCGACAATCATCCGATACCATTTAGTGGATTTTATCAACCGTTTTTGGAGTGGCGGGAAACGTACGGCCTCATTTAAACTCCGCCAATAAATATTTTAAAGTTATAAGCCGAAGAGGTGACTCCCCCACAGAAGAATTTAGCTCCGCTTAAATATTGGTTACCAATTTTTTACAAATCTACATATGTATAATATCGTCTCCGCAGTCTTTATATGTTATACATGGAGAAGCTATTAAATTTGTTCTACGTACTGCGAATCCGGATATCTCTGTTATTGTTCTCGGAGATTTCAATTTGCCTTCAATTTCGTGGAAGTTCTTACCTGAAGAAAAATACTTTGTTCCGACTAAATCAAATGATAAATGTGATGAGCTTTTTAATATTTTTTTTGATTTACATCTTTCTCAATTAAATGGAATTCTTAATGATCATTCAAAATTATTGGATTTAATATCTGTTAATGAAGTTACTGAATGTTTTACGAAGCGCTCAAACCCTATTTCTATTCCTGAAGATGGATATCACCCTACTATTGAAGTAAATATATCCATTCCATCTGGACTTGTAGACACACCTAAAAAAGTGTTAAAGTTTTTTGTTTTGCTCAAACAAATTACACTATGTTTAATGAACTTATAAATAATACAAACTGGCATGATTTATTATCGTTATCTACTGGTACAACTCGTGCCATTGATCAAACGACTGAAGCTTTCTATAACAAGATGTATTCTTTTATTGAGTCATGTGTTCCTAAAAAATTTTTGAAAAACCTTTCTGGACCTCCTTGGAATACTAGGAAACTGGCTAGTGTCAAGAATAAAAAAATAAATATTACAAAAAATATAAGAAAACTGGATCTCTTGTTGATCATGAAAAATACTCCATTTGTCGTGCCGAATATAATACTCTGAATAATTCATGTTATTTAAACTGTTTGAACAAAATGAAAAATAATTTTAAACGAAATCCGAAGTCATTCTACAAATTTGTTGACTCTAAGAGAAAATCTAAGAGCTATCCTGCTGTTATGAAATTCCTACATAATGAATCCTGTGATGATACTATTGTATGCAATTTATTTGCTGACTTCTTCTCTACTACTTACTCTGATGCAACTTTTGATGATCCTAATATCTGCTCATATTCACTGACTGCTACTCAAATTATATCCATTCCTTCTCTTTGTATATCTGTGGTTTCTAATGAATTGAAAAAATTTAAATTTTCCTGCAACAGTGGTCCAGATAAAATTCCGTCCTGTATTTTAATAAAATGTTCTGATGTTTTAGCTGTACCGTTAACACTCATGTTTAATACCTCAATTAAATACGGTTATTTTCCCATTATGTGGAAGGATTCATTCATTATTCCGCTATTCAAATCTGGTAACAAGGCTGATATTACTAATGATCGTGGAATTGCTAAATTAAGTATTATACCTAAAATTTTTGAAAAAAATATAACGGATTATCTATGCCATCAAGTAAATACGCTAATTTCTCCCTTCCAATATGGTTTCCAAAAAAGATGTTCAACCTCTACAAATCTATTACAATTTACTACAATTGTCAACCGTGGTTTTCTTGAACGCAAACAAACATGCAATTTATACTGACTTCAGCAAGGCTTTTGATAAAGTCAATCATAAACTTCTTCTTAAGAAATTACATATGATGGGATTTTCAAATCTTTGCGCAAAGTGGATATATTCTTATTTAACCAATAGAACACAAAAAGTATGTTTTAAAAATGTTACTTCAAAGCCGATAGATGTAATGTCGGGAGTACCACAAGGCAGCTATCTTGGACCGCTTCTTTTTTCTTTGTTTATAAACGATCTTCCGAATGTTATTCGTTTTTCAAACATCTTAATGTGTGCGAATGAGGTCAAAATTTTCTTCTGTTATAATCAACACTCTGATCATGTTTTTCTCCAAAATGACTTGAATTCATTTTAATTAAATTAAATTTAATGGAGCTCAACCTTAAAAAGTGTATATCTGTCAACTATGTGCTGGGTGATTATTGTCTCGATAAAGTAGATAACTTTATAGATCTTGGTGTTTTATTGGATCATAAACTGAGCTTTATTCCTCATACAACAATTTCTGTCAACAAAGCCAGAGGTGTACTTGGTTTCGTAAAACGTTGGGCTAAAGAGTTTAATGATCCCTATGTTACCAAAACTTTATATACGTCACTTGTGAGACCTATCCTGGAATATGCTTCTATAATTTGGGACCCAATCTATCAAATTCATGCCGACAGTCTGGAATCTGTGCAGAAACAATTCCTTTTGTTTTGTCTTCGGAGTTTAAACTTCAATCCAAGTAATCTTCCATCCTATACCAGCAGACTTGCCTTTATTAAGCTACCAACTTTAAAAAGCCGGAGAACTATGCTAAATGTTTCATTTCTTCTTAATATAATTAATGGTGATGTTTGTTCCGGTTTCCTGATTAACAATATATCATTCAACATTCCTCAAGGTCCAACACGTTACTTCTCACCTTTATCTGTACAGTTCTAAAGAGCTAATTATGCAAATGCAGACCCTCTCACGAGAATGTGTATTCAATTTAATGAACTTTATAGATTTATTGATTTCTCATTAAATACTAATCTAATTAAAAGTAAATTAATTTGCTTTCTAAATTCATGAATATCTATGTACTAAAATTAATTTTAAAATATTTTTCTTTGAAAATAGTCTGTAAGGATTAATTCCATAGACCAATATACGAATAAATAAACAAAAATAAAAAATATGTCAATTAATAGTTAATCACACAAGATCACTTTAGTCAATTTTCATTATATTTTAAGCGCCATATTTCCGGAACTACAGAGACAAGGGTTTCAAATACATTACATTCAATAAACTTGAGGAAATAATTATAAGACCAAAATTTTGTTTCGAATTACTCGAAAAGTTTTTATGCATTTTATCAAAAAAACAAATGAACATTATTGAATTTATTTTAGAGATAACGAAACTTAAACGGTATAATCAAAGGAAGTATTTATAAGAACAAACTTAAACTTTTTTCATAAATACATAAAGCACAACAAATATACAGTAAACCAATAAAAAACTTGTAAAGTACACTTACAAACGTATGTTTATGCTGCATTATCTTTGTAACTATGTACACTACACATACATATAAAATGAAATGTTAAAATATTCTATATTTTATTCATTTTTCAAATAGTTTGAAGAAACTGTGAAAATATCATGTCTTAACAAAAATTAACAATAAAAAACCAAAAAAACTTGTACACTCTTCATGTTACGCAGTATAGGAAGGTACCGTTATCAAACCCAATTTTGTTTTCCGTTGTCTATGCTACTCGCAGATTGCTCTTTCTATTTCTAATGTGCACATTAGGGTGGCCCTTAACAAAAAAGTGTTCAAACTCTCGGTCGCACCCCCTAGAAATATGCGAATAGCAAAAAAAACTAAGAAATACAAAGTTTTGGGCCAATCAAAAAACATTTAGAGGTGGCTCAACGCGATTGAAAATTTCAAGTGTGTTTATATGGGAAAAATATGACTTTTTTTCAGATTTTACGAAAATTTCGTTCTATAGTTTAATTTTTCGGACAAATATTTATATATTTCGGGATAAGTATTAAATTAGCTTTCCAAAAAGCTATAAAACTTCAAAATCGAATAAAAACTAAATAATTCTAAATAATTCAAAAGAATATGAAATATAAAATTAATATAATAATATAAAGTTACAGACAAGCAATACTTATTGCAAGTCGTAAGTGATTACAGAATACAATTTGAATCGCACACTACATCATCCTTAAATACACCAAAATAAATAGAATTAGTTTTATATTTCATATTCTATTGAATAAATTGTCTTTATTAGCTTTGGGTGATTTGTGGGTCTTCTTATTTTATTTAAAAAAAATGGATAATTTTTATACATAAAATAATTTTATAATAAAATTGGTTAAAAGTTCTTTTAATTTATATTCGCGAGCAATAAGCAGATAATTGCACCAATGATATATCACAATGGATTATTTTGATCACTGGAGCACTGAAGCCTTAAATAAATAAAAAATAACTGAATTATTTTTCTTAAATTCGAAATACTGGTTTCATCGAGCTTAATAGAAAAACTCGTTTTCCGTAATTTTTACTTTAAAATATCTTAAAATTCAAAGCTGGCATATGAAAATTCAATAGCACTTACAAAATATTTGAATTTTTTTAATAAATTGTTTTTTATTAGCTTGGGGTCATATGTGACCCCAATCCCATTCCATCCCATTTTTCTCGAAATCCGCAAAAATAAAATCCTTGCCAAAAAAATTCTGGGCTAGGGATTTACTTAAAAATTCACAAAGTTAATCTCTAACATGCATTTAACAAGACCTTAAAGCGCTAGATCAATTTTTTTAAATTTGGTTAAAGAAAATTTTTCAAAACTCCAAAAGGAGTTTTCAAAATTTTATAAAAAAAATTTCCATTTTCGGTCGCAATGCTTAATAGGTTAACAAGGTGGTAATAAAACAATACTTCATATCTAAGTACTTACAGATATAGAGACTAAAACAAAATGTTGGCTTCAATTAATTTCTTAAAGTTGAAAAAAATGACATTAAATTTCATGACCTAATTTTTTTTGGCACAAAAGTGGTCTGGTGTATTTGCTATTTCTTGGCGAGTTTGTATTCGATTTTGAAGTTTTATAGCTTTTTGGAAAGATAATTTAATACTGATCACGGATTATGTAACAACTTGTCGGAAAAATTAAACTATAAAACGAAATTTTCGTAAAATCTGAAAAAAGTCATATATTACCCATATAAACACACTTGAAATTTTCAATCGCGTTGAGCCACCTCAAAATGTTTTTTGATTGGCCCAAAACTTTGTATTTCTTAGTTTTTTTTGCTATTCGCATATTTCTAGGGGGTGAGACCGAGAGTTTGACCACTTTTTTTCTCCATATAATGAAGGGCCACCCTAGTGCACATGTCAGTTTACGCGAACAAAAATAAAGATATGGATTCAAAGCAAACTTCATTCGAAATGTAAAAATTTCTAATGAAATAAATCTTTGGGAAATGGCAAAGATTTTGAGGAAAATCTATGAAATTGTAAAAAAGCCGCACTCTACCGTCAAATGCATTATTGATATCTACCAGAAAAATGGGTTTTTAATTAGGCCAAATGGAATCGGGAAGACAAACGCAAAGGCAAATAGTTCGAAACATTAGTGAAAATTCCAAAATATCGGCAGTCGAAATAGCGCAAAACTTGAGCGAACGTTGAATTATTCACGTATACACACAAACTGTAAGAAATTTTTTACATTCGGAAGGCACAAGAGGGTATAAACCCCGAACAAGCATCTGTTGTAAGCAACAAATATAAAGAAGCGACTGGAGTATGCAAAAGAGTATGTCTCGAAGCCACTAGAGTTTTGGTACTCCGTGATATTTACAGATGAGTCAAAATTCAATATACGAGGACGGATCAATAAGTCCGTGACTTTTAGAATGAAACAAAGTTTTTTTTTGGCGAAAGAAAAACTTATATTTCAACATTATCTCCTTTTAGCTCAATACACTTAGTCCAACGTTTCTCCAATTTTTGTATCCCTTCAAAAAAATACGATTTTTCGAGGTCCATAAAATAGGCATTTTTGATTAAACTGGAGCTAAATCTCTTTCCACCGAGCCATTTCTTTAGGTTTGGAAATAGGAAATAGTCACCACGGGCTAAATCCGGAGAATATGGTGGATGAGGTACCAATTCGTAGCCCAATTCATTGAATTTTGCCATTGAGACACGATTGCGTTTATGGTCAATTGAGAGCAAACGCGGCACCCATCTTGCAGACAGCTTTCTTAAACCCAACTGTTCATTTAAAATCGAAACCACACTGCCATATGAAATGCCCATGGCATCAATCTCACGCACTTTTACTCTTCGATCGGCCAACACCATATCGTGGATTTTTCGACATTTTCGAGTGTATTGACCTCAATTGGATGTCCAGAACGTTCCGCGTCATTTGTATTTGTGCGACCACAACGAACGTCAGTAAACCACATTTTTAACATTGAAATCGATGGTACAGATTCCCCACAGTATTTATCAAGCTTTTCCTGAGCACTCGAAATTCACTTTTTTCCATTAAAAAAAAAAACGAGGTTGTGTTTTGAACAGCTGTTAAACGCAAAGTAAATGACGGAAAGTGCTCAAAATTTTACAGTGGTCTATTAACAGGTGGTACTTGATGGGAGCAGTGTTGCATTTCATATAACTACGAGTGAAGTTCGAAAAGTCACGGACTTATTGATCCGCCCTCGTATTTGGATACGATGTACGACGTTTTGTGCGAGAAAAGGAGGATCAGCATTGTACCCAAAAAATGTTTATAAAAAGTTCAAACATAGCAGCGGCAGTGTAATGGTTGGGGGTGCAATAAGATCTAATAGTGTTAGAAATTTTCAGTTTGTCAAAGAAAAATTTGCGACAAAGAGCTGCAAAAACGGATTTTGCCGACAATTTTAGCTACGTTCACGACAACGATGTAAAGCATTCCTCGTTTGTGATTAAAAATAATGTCGAAAAATCTTTATTTTCTTAAGAATTTCTGAAGTGTACATAGTTTCAAAGATAATGCCACATAAACATATGTTAGTATACTGTACAACTTTTTTATTGGGTCACTGTATATATTTTTTATATACCAATAATGTGTGTGGGAACCAAAGTTGATTACAACTTCTTGAAGTCGTTGGTGCATTGAACTTATTAATCTATTTGTACTATTTTGTTTTATTTTATTCCATTTTTCAATAATCGCACTTCTTAAACACTTGAGGAGATAATGATGGCCATAAAATTTCGTTTGAATTTAAATCAGAGTTGCAGGTCGGCTAGTCCAACATGGGTATACTTTTGAACGATAAGAAGGTCTTAGTTGTCTTGGAACTGTGCAGATAAGCATTATCGTGTTGAAAAATCCAATCTACACCAGTTATATCATCACCAAAATTGATAAGTACGTCATCGAGAAGCTCTAAATTTTTTCAGAGTTAATTTTTGAGGAAATAAAACATATAATAGACCATCCCGTTATCACCCACAAAAATTTATTGACATTGTCTGATCTTTCTTAAAATTTTTATTAAGCCAATAATTTTGAAATCCATCGGGGCCGTCTAGATTAAATTTGTTTCGTCGGAATATATAACCGACCAAATTTGGCCTTCTTGTGGGCGAATGCCAATTTATCATTCTTATGGGCATTTATCTGTGGTCACAAGCGATAACCGCCTAAGTCGACTTAAGAACGATTTGAGTTACTTATGCTATCATATTCTACTAAAAAGGCTTTATATTTACGTGAAATCCCCATTTCTCTAACACTGTTTATTAAAAAGTTATTAATGAAAACATTCTTACCTAAGTCGTAATGAAGCCCCATTAAATTTATATAAACAGTTATTTTTCTTGAAAGCATGACTTAGGCGGTTATTGCTTTGCTTAGGTTTGGGAGTAAGTTTGGTCTATTCTAGATTATTATCTGCGTATCAAATTTTTCAGTTCACGCTGAAGAGTAATATGACCATTTATGTCTTTGAAACTGTGAAATAACTTAACATCACCTGCATACATAAGGACGTTGCAATTCGAAATTACAGTAGCAAGATCAGTTACGAATAGTAAAAACAATAACGGGACCAAATGACTGCCTTGGATTCATGTATGCCAATGAGAAATAAAATATTATGATCCACCCTATCAAAAGCGTTACTAAAGTCAGTGCATATCACATCTGTCTGCCCACTACGGACGAAACCTTTGAAAACATTAGTCAAAAATTCTAGAAGATTAGTAATATACAAAATATCAGACTGTTCCTTCGAGATTTACTTTTACCACGCGGCATATTTTGAAAAGGTCTGTATGTACAAACTGTTACACATATTTATCTTTTTAAACTCTTTCTTTTAACTCATACTCTCTGTCTGTCTGTCTGTATGCCATGGGTGGACCCCATTCCCCTTATCCGATTGATCTGAAACTTGGCCCATAGTCTTGTCGTGACTACTGATTAATTTTGGGGAGTGATCTTAATGTCATTTCCCCTCATCCGATCGATCTCAAACTTGGTCCATACACTTTCTGTGAAAAAAAGATTAACTATGACTCAGTCACGCACAGTCACGCTTGGTCACGCACAGTCACGGAGTGATCTAAATGTCATTTCCCCTCATCCGACCGATCTGAAACTTGGTCGATATAATTGCTGTAAAGAAAGATCAACTTTGACATAGTCACGCGCAGTCACGCATGGTCACGCACAGTCACGGAGTGATCTAAATGTCATTTTCCCTCATCCGATCGATCTCAAACTTTGTCCATAGACTTGTTGTGGCCAAAGATTAATTTTAAGATAGTCACACACAGTCACGCACAGTCATGGAGATATTCAAAACTCATATGCATAAGGAAAGAAAGAGTTTTAATAAAAAGTTTGTTTTTATGGGTTAACTATTTAATTCCATGCGATTTTATAATTATCTTCGTTTACACATTTAAATAAATTTTAATAAAAAGAAAAAAGAGGAAGCAAATTATTTAGCATAAATGATTTGAATGGCAGTTACCACACACGATTGTAAAAAATTTAAAAAATTTAATTTTTTATTTTGGTCTTATAACTATTTCCCCCAGTGTAAACACAACAATTCGGCCAAAATTCAACAAATTCAGAGAGGTAAAGGCCATTTTTTCAGTTTTTTCATTTGATCCATTTCAGATGTTACCTTTAAATCACTTTATTCAGACTTAAAAATCATAATTATTTTTTTCATTATGGACAAGATTATGAACTTCCTTGGACTTTATATAATTTAACAGTCATAAAAAAAAATCCTTAATTGGTTTAAAAACTTTTTGTTGGTTAGTTACAAATTTCTATAAGTTATATTTATAATTAGTTATAGAGAAATCCACAGGGTAACCACTGGCATCCATTTAAAATGACAAATTTGGATAATGAATAATAAGAACAAATTTTTGTTTTTTTTCTCAACTACTTAAAATTTTGTTTATTTTTTGCATTTTATACTAATTTCATCGAAAATTAATCTAAAAATTTTAAAATTTAGCTTTCGTTTAACTATTTAAAAGTCCGATTTAAGATTAGATACTTTTCCATTACTTAGATTCAGTAAAAATTGTCCCAAAAATTAAATAATAGCGGCAAAATATGCACATAGGCCTAATGAAACAACAAAATATTTAAAACTTTCTTCTGCTAATTTATAAATTTCTAGAGTTCTGATATGAGTTCCCGCCAATTGAACGCCTCAACACCTAAACGTTTTAATGATATTTTGTGAAAATTATTACCATCAACAGTATTTGAACAAAACAGCAGAAGAAAACCTGAATGAAATTTAAAAATAAATTGAAAAGTGAGTAAATGTTAAAAATATAAGAAAAGAAAAAACAGCAGCAACAGTGACAGCACCAACAACAGCAACAGCAACAGCAACATGCACATCAAGAACATCTCAGATAACATCTTTAAATTTTAATAACATTCTATAACATAATGAATAAAAATCAAACTGAAAATAGCACAATTTATAAAATATAGACAAAATAAGTACCAGTATTTAATTTTATTTTAAATTGTTTTATTTTATATTAATTGTACTTAAAAGAGTTTCATAGCTAGAAATACGGGAGAAAAATATCAAATGAAACACTTATTATATATTTTTGAAATGAAGCATCAATCACAACGACAAGCTAATAAAATATGTTTTCAACAGCTTGATATGTATCGAATGACATTTCGAAAGGTTTCGCGCGATCGATTAGTCGTTATCGAATGCCGTGATATCAAAATGAAAAGTGTCGATCAATTTCACTCGATCACGTTTGCGACGATTAGACCTCATATTTGGTCTATAATTATTTTCTATACCTCATTAGTTGGACCTAAGATCAACCCTTTAAACACATGGTATAGGTTATCGCATGGCCGGTATAGACCGACTATGATTTTCCTATTTGTTTAAAGATAAAAAAAAAAATCTATTTGAGTCCGATCACAGGGGAGATGTGTAAACATCTACACCTTTTCCAATTGTATTTCAGAAAGTATCAAATGTATTTCAGAAAACATCAAATATATTTCAGAAAGTATCAAATATATTTCAGAAAACATCAAATGTATTTCAGAAATTATCAATTGAATTTCAGAAAATATCAATTGAATTTAAGAAAATATCTATTGAAATTTAGAATTAAAACGTAATTTACCCTACAATACCGAAAAGTTATTATTGTTTCTATTAGTGATTTGGAGTCGCAGAAAATGTTTAGCAATATTTGGACTTATTTGTGCACTGGAAAATAAACTATCAAGGGTGGCCTTTTAATCGAAGGAAGATGAGGACTTCATTTGTTAATCAGCTACAATATAAACACCAGGATAGAATTTTGAGCGATTTTGAAGCCATCATTTTGAAAAAAACACGTTTATATCGTCACCTAAAATGCAAAAGGCCGTAACTAACAAAAGTTCAAAATTGACTTTTTTATTGTAGTTACGGCCTTTTACTTAAAAACTACTATTTTACCATAAAATTCATATATAAAAATCCATCTTTATTTTTCAGCTTGTTTCTAAAATTTGGGTATTAAGTTTAAAGTAGTTTTTGTTTTATGATGTTTTTTGCTTCTCCTGTAAAAAAATAAAAATATTAGTTACGGCCTTTTGCATTTTAGGTGACGATATAAACGTGTTTTTTTCAAAATGATGACTTCAAAATCGCTCAAAATTCTATCCTGGTGTTTATATTGTAGCTGATTAACAAATGAAGTCCTCATCTTCCTTCGAAAAATATTTTAAACCCAGTGTAATACTTAAAAAAATATATTTTTATATAGCGTTCTGACTATTTTTCTGAGACTCAATTGATATTTTCTGAAATTCAATTCATATTTTCTGAAGTAAATTTAATAATTTCTGAAATACATTTTATGTTTTCTGAAATACATTTGAAATTTTCTGAAATAAATTTTATAATTTCAGAAATACATTTTATGTTTTCTGAAATACATTTGATACTTCTGAAATACATGAAATAATTGCTGAAATACATTTGCTGTTTTCTGAAATACATTTAAAATTTTCTGAAATACGTTTGATGGTTTCTGAAATACATTTGATAATTTTTGAAATACATTTAATGTTTTCTGAAATACAGTTGATATTTTTTGAAATACATTTGATAATTGCTGAAATACATTTGATAATTTCGGAAATACATTTAATGTTTTCTGAAATACAGTTGTTATTTTTCTAAATACAATTGATAATTGCTGAAATACATTTGATAATTTCGGAAATACATTTGATATTTTCTGAAATACATTTGATAATTTTTGAAACTCAATTGATATTTTCTGAAATACATTTGATAATTTTTGAAATACAAATGATACTTTCTGAAAGTCAATTGATGTTTTCTGAAATACAATTGATACGTTCTGAAACACAATTGATATTTTCTGAAACATAACTGATACTTTCTGAAATTCAATTGAAGTTTTCTAAAATTCAATTGATACTTTCTGAAAATCAATTGATGTTTCCTGAAATACAATTGATACTTTCTGAAATACAATTGATATTTTCTGAAAATCAATTAATGTTTTCTGAAACACAATTGATACTTACTGAAATTGAATTGGTGTTTTCTGAAATACAATTGGAAGAGGTGTAGTAATTAAAAAACCACCAAAGTTTATTTTCGACTTCTTCAAAGTTTACCTAGAATTTAGCTTTTTAAACTCACAGCACACCTAGCGGTACTGCTTACTAAAAAAATCATGTGAGTCCGATCACAGGGGAGATGTGTAAACATCTAGTAATTAAAGATTTTTTTATAGCACTTTCTTAAAATCAAACAGAAAGCGTATCACTTATAGCAATCAACTGCAGGGGCTCCGTTAATATTAAAATATTTATTATTATTTATTATTTTAACCGGTTAATTTATAATTTTTGGTTTTTTATTTTTTATTTTTAATTTTTCGTTTTTTATTTTTTGTTTTTCATTTTTAATTTTTTATTTTTCATTTTTCATTTTTAATTTTAAATTTTTTATTTTTCATTTTTTATTTTTCATTTTTCATTTCTTATTTTTCATGTTTTATTTTTCATTTTTATTTTTCATTTTTCATTATTCATTTTTAAATTTCTCATTTTTCATTTTTTATTTTTCATGTTTCATTTTTATTTTTCATTTTTTATTTTTCATTTTTTATTTTTTATTTTTAATTTTTCATTTTTAATTTTTCATTTTTCATTTTTTATTTTTCATTTTTTATTTTTCATTTTTTATTTTTAATTTTTCTTTTTTTAATTCTAATTTTTCATTTTTTATTTTTCATTTTTCATTTTTTATTTTTATTTTTAAATTTCTCGTTTTTCATTTTTTATTTTTCATGTTTCATTTTTATTTTTAATTTTTTATTTTTCATTTTTTATTTTTAATTTTTCATTTTTAATTTTTTATTTTTCATTTTTTATTTTTCATTTTTCATTTTTTATTTTTAATTTTACTTTTTTTAATTTTAATTTTTCCTTTTTTATTTTTCATTTTTTATTTTTCATTTTTAATTTTTTTCTTCATTTTTAATTTTTCATTTTCCAATTATATTTTTAATTTTTTATTTTCATTTTTTATTTTTCAATTTTAATTTTTTATTTTTCATTTTTTATATTAATTTTTTATTTTTCCATTTTTCATTTTTCATTTTTCATTTTTTATTTTTCAGTTTTAATTTTATTTCTTCATTTTTAATTTTTCATTTTCCAATTATTATTTTTAATTTTTTCTTTTTCATTTTTTATTTTTCATTTTTTATTTTTCAATTTTCATTTTTTATTTTTCATTTTTTTTTTTAATTTTTTATATTAATTTTTTATTTTTCCATTTTTCATTTTTCATTTTCCATTTTTTATTTTTCATTATTAATTTTTAATTTTAGTTTTTCATTTTTCATTTGTTATTTTTCATGTTTCATTTTTTATTTTTAATTTTTTTGTTTTAATTTTTTATTATTCATTTTTAATTTTTTATTTTTCATTTTTCATTTTTCCTTTTTATTATTTTTAATTTTTTATTTTTCATTTTTATTGTTAATTTTTTATTTTTTATTTTTCATTTTTAATTTTTTTTTCATTTTTCGTTTTTCATTTTTAATTTTTTGTTTTTCATTTTTCGTTTTTTATTTCTTATTTTTCATTTTTCATTTTTCGTTTTTCTTTTTTCATTTTTTTTTTCATTTTTCATTTTTCATTTTTTATTTTTCATTTTTTATTTTTCATTTTTTATTTTTCAATTTTCATTTTTTATTTTTCATTTTTTTTTTTAATTTTTTATATTAATTTTTTATTTTTCCATTTTTCATTTTTCATTTTCCATTTTTTATTTTTCATTATTAATTTTTAATTTTAGTTTTTCATTTTTCATTTGTTATTTTTCATGTTTCATTTTTTATTTTTAATTTTTTTGTTTTAATTTTTTATTATTCATTTTTAATTTTTTATTTTTCATTTTTCATTTTTCCTTTTTATTATTTTTAATTTTTTATTTTTCATTTTTATTGTTAATTTTTTATTTTTCATTTTTAATTTTTTTTTCATTTTTCGTTTTTCATTTTTAATTTTTTGTTTTTCATTTTTCGTTTTTTATTTCTTATTTTTCATTTTTCATTTTTCGTTTTTCTTTTTTCATTTTTTTTTTCATTTTTCATTTTTCATTTTTTATTTTTAATTTTTCATTTTTCATTTTTCATTTTTAATTTTTTTTCATCATTTTTAATTTTTCATTTTCCAATTATTATTTTTCATTTTTTATTTTTCATTTTTTATTTTTCAATTTTCATTTTTTATTTTTCATTTTTTATATTAATTTTTTATTTTTCCATTTTTAATTTTTCATTTTTTATTTTTCATTATTCATTTTTAATTTTAGTTTTTCATTTTTCATTTGTTATTTTTCATGTTTCATTTTTTATTTTTAATTTTTTAGTTTTAATTTTTTATTATTCATTTTTAATTTTTTTTTTATTTTTCATTTTTCCTTTTTATTTTTTTTAATTTTTTATTTTTAATTTTTATTCTTAATTTTTATTTTTTATTTTTCATTTTTAATTTTTTTTAATTTTTCGTTTTTCATTTTTCATTTTTTATTTTTCATTTTTCATTTTTCGTTTTTCATTCTTTATTTTTTGTTTTTCATTTTTCGTTTTTCATTTTTCATTTTTTTTCATTTTTTTTTCATTTTTCATTATTCATTTTTAAATTTCTCGTTTTTCATTTTTTATTTTTCATGCTTCATTTTTATTTTTCATTTTTCCTTTTTAGTTTTTAATTTTTAATTTTTTATTTTTCATCTTTTATTTTTCATTTTTCATTTCTCGTATTTCATTTTTTATTTTTCATTTTTCGTTTTTCATTTTTTATTTTTTATTTTTCATTTTTAATTTTTTATTTTTCATATTTTATTTTTAATTTTTTATTTTTCATTTTTCATTTTTCATTTCTTATTTTTCATTTTTTATTTTTCATTTTTCATTTTTATTTTTCATTTTTCATTTTTCATTATTCATTTTTAATTTTTAATTTCTCCTTTTTAATTTTTTATTTTTTATGTTTCATTTTTATTTTTCATTTTTTATTTTTCAATTTTTATTTTTCATTTTTAATTTCTGGTTTTTCATTTTTTATTTTTCAAGTTTAATTTTTTATTTTTAATTTTTTATTTTTCATTTTTCATTTCTTATTTTTCATTTTTTATTTTTCATTTTTCATTTTTATTTTTCATTTTTGATTTTTCATTATTCATTTTTAATTTCTCCTTTTTAATTTTTTATTTTTTATGTTTAATTTTTATTTTTCATTTTTTATTTTTCAATTTTTATTTTTCATTTTTAATTTCTGGTTTTTCATTTTTTATTTTTCATGTTTCATTTTTTATTTTTAATTTTTTATTTTTCATTTCTAATTTTTCATTTTTAATTTTTTATTTTTCATTTTTCATTTTTCATTTTTTATTTTTATTTTCCATTTTTTTTCATTTTTTATTTTTCATTATTAATTTTCAAACAGGTTATAATATCAAAATTTTTTCACCAATACAATCACAGTTTGTCTTACGACTCAGATGTTACGCTCACATGTTACGCTTGCATGTTACGCTGTTTTTGAAATTTACCCCCCTGCGCGCATAGATGATTAAACATCAAAAAATTTTGTCAATAGCAAAAATATATTTGAATATTAAAAAAACAACTCTGTAAGTTTGTGAACATGTTAAACTCACAGCACACCTAGCGGTCAATAGCTTGAATATTTAAAATTAACGAAAATGATTTGTGATTTTGCTGAACAGACAGCGAACTCGACTAAATACACCAATACACTTACATATACCACACACAGTTTTTCCCTTACGCTGTTTTTGTGATTGTATTGTGAAATTGGATTTTACCCCCCTGAGCGCATAGAAATTCAAATATTGCTGGCGAATAAGTTAAGAGAAAAACGTGTGTTAAGATGTCTTCGTTTTCACTACCTAGAACTACACCAAGTTTAACACCAATTTATACTTTATCTTTAACGGTTGGGGCTTTAATTTCATTGTTTCATTGTCTTTTATTTTGCATTAAGAACAGTGATTTTAGTTTACTTCAAAG
Organism: Cordilura impudica; assembly: GCA_963682025.1. Lineage (NCBI taxonomy): Eukaryota > Metazoa > Arthropoda > Insecta > Diptera > Scathophagidae > Cordilura > Cordilura impudica. The sequence goes on along the minus strand of OY821521.1, from coordinate 81,067,122 downwards.
TTACCATAGAAATAATCGTGTTTCACTTACCAAATGGTATTTTACATATAAGAATTTAAACTATTTTTAAGTATTGAAAATTGTATTGGAATTTGTTGTGGTCAAAATTATGTATTGAAACGAAATAAAATATCAGTTACACGAGAAATAAGAAGAAAAGAGTATTGTTTAATTTTGTTTATTAATGAAAATATAGAACAAGCAAAAAAAAAAAATAATAATAATAATATTATAATAATAATGATATAAAATAATAATAATAATAATCACTAAACTAAATAACATTTATACAGGTAAACAATTCAGAATGATATTGATCGATTGTATAAGTTCTACAATCGTTTATACATTCATCATATATTATTATATTATATATAAAGCATATTTATCAAGATACTCGTACACATATGTACATACAGACATACATACATATGTTTAATTTAATTAAAACGCAAAATTAATTAAATGATGTATTCGTAGTTTGTATAAATAACATTTTACCTATTGCAGCACTTTATCATTTTCGTTTTGTTTTGGGGAGGTGCTAAAACAAATATTTCAAAATATCTGTATAGTCCTCCATCTAATAGTTTTTTTAAATTAAATTGTTTATATACATTTTGTTAAAAAAAAATTAATAATAATAAATAATGCACATGTGTGTTTAACTAAATTTTTTTTATAAATTTTCTAAATTTTAATACCAAACTACAATAATATACAGTGAGTGACAAAAAATCTTGCCAATATAATTTTCATATTAATTGAAGAAATTTTGCAAAATAGATTATTCAAAATGTATGAAGAAAAAATATGGAAAATATTTATACATTTTTTTTATTGTTTATATTTTTTAAAGAATTATTCCTATTTTCATTCAAAATATTTTCTTTAGGAAAATTCCAATATTTGCAAAAACATTTTAGATCTTTTTCCTAAAGAAATATTTCAGTTTTCTTCAGGAAACTTCTAGTATTTGCAAAAATATTTTACATCCTTTTTCTAAAGCAACATTAAATACAACAAAAATGTCGTACCAACTCTACTATTTTTACAGAAACATTTTAGTTTTAAAGAAATTTTCAAAATCAAATTTCTTTTTTTATGTTTTAAGTTTATTTGAGTTTTTAGTCTTTTTTTAATGTGTATTTTTTTATTTGAATTCTCGTAACTATTTTACCAAAAAAAAATTCTAAAATTATTGAATTTAGGCAGTTCTTTCCATTCACTGTATATTTTTTTTCTGTTAAGTTTTTTTAAAACTTATCTTTTTAGAATTTAGATTAAAAAAAAAATAATTGAGTACCTGATTTTAAGCGGTACATTAATAATTAATTATTATTTTTTTTTATGATTATAGTATAGCTTTTGAAGCATTAATTACAATTTATATTTGTAGACATATTCAAGAAATATATTAATTTGCATAGATATACAATATAGATAAGAATAATTATAAATTAGCGAACTTCTTCTTTTCTTTAAATTCAAATCTTTCCAAATTACTTTCTTAGAGGATCCAAACTTTCCAGAGTGAAATCATCAACGGACATTTTACTGATTTGTTTTTGAAAAATACTGTGACCATTATTAGTATCAAATGGATCGGAACCAAAAAGATCGGCCATATTGCCATTGGTAACAATGTTGTTGTTCATGGCTGCCGTAGGTGTAGTAACCGCGGCACTGCGTCGTGAAGCCGATATTTTTGGTGGTGGAGCCACTGTAATGAAAAAAAAAATTGAAAAATTTTAAGGTTTAATATATTTATGTATTTATTTATTTTTTAGTCTATGGAAATATAATCCTTACAGACTATTTAACATCAATAACATATGTAAAGAAATATAGAATTAAATATAACATAAAATGAATTTAAAATTGCCTACAGCAAAACTAAAAATTTATTACATACATATTTTTAGATTAAGTATTATATCCCACTTGATAAAATCTTAACTTTACTTTTTTGAGAGTCAATGATATCACTGTGTGTCAGAAAAAAAATACCTCGGAATGCGATACTTTGTTTCTAGTAGATCTTGTCAAGTACAACAAGACTCTGTCCTTGAAATTTGCGAAACACCTCCAAAATCTTGAGTTACGGAAAAAAGCGGTGGTTCCGGCCCTTTTGCACATATAAGCCAGTAACTTTGTTGCATATCAACCGATTTAGAAAGAAGAAACTGAGGCCTTTCGAAGATATGATACCTAAGAAATAATGAGACATCTGTGCGTATTCCTCCAACAAACTCATTAAAAAACAAGTAAGAGTGTTAAATTCGGATGGGCCGAATCATTGATACCCTCCACCCTTTTCATTTTCAATTTTAATTTTTTTTTATCATTTTTAATTTTTCACTTTTCAATTTTCATCTTTTGTTTTTCATTTTTAGTTTTTCATTTTTAATTTCCCATTTTCCATTTTCCACTTTTCATTTTTCATTTTCCATTTTCGATTTTTCATTTTTCATTTTTCATGTTCCAATTTTTATTTTTCATTTTCCATTTTCCATTTTTAATTTTTCATTTTACATTTTCCGTTTTCCATTTTGCTTTCATTTTTCATTTTTATATTTTCATTTTTCATTTTCCATATTCCACTTTCCATTTGCCATTTTTAATTTAAAATTTTTCATTTCTCATTTTCCATTTTTCACTTTCCATTTTCATTTTCCATTTTCCAATTTTCATTTTTCATTTTTAGTTTTTCATTTTCCATTTTTAATTTTTCATTTTCCGTTTTCCATTTTCATTTTCCATTTTTCATTTTTCAATTTTAATTTTTCATTTTTCATTTTTCAATTTTCATTTTTCATTTTGCATGTTCCATTTCTCATTTTCCATTTTTAATTTTTCATTTTCCTATTCCATTTTCCATTTTTAATTTTTCATTTTCGACTCTCATTTTCCATTTCTCATTTTCCATTTTTCATTTTCCATTTTTCATTTTCCATTTTTCATTTTCCATTTTTCACTTTCCATTTTTCATTTTCCATTTTCCATTTTCCATTTTTTATTTTTATTAATTTTTAATTTTAATGATTAAAAAATGTGTGGTAAAACTTGCTTAGGCCCATGTGACACGTGCAGTATTAATATACACACAACTGTAATGACTTCAATAATACGAAGAATTGCAACATATACAACATCCCAGCAAAACCTCGGTAATGATTAGTTATTACCATTGCATTACATGGTAATGTTAACCCCATACCTTTTGATTAATTTCAAGCTTACTGGTAATGACCACTGTTTGTATTATTGGGCAAAAAACGCAGCAAAAGCTGTTAAATTTTACATTACATTATTTATAACATATTGTGCGATGACAATGTGTTGTTTTTACAGAAATTTCATGTAATAAATTAATCAAAACCCTTCTTGTTATCTATAAAGTAACTAGTTATTTGTATCAGAACCTAGTAAGGATCTGGTAAGGCCTTTCCTCCAATGACACCCTCATGTTGAAGTAATGTGTTTCGTAATGGAAAGGTAACTACTGAACACTTTTGATTTCTTATTCTAAAGCTCATTACATGTAATGGAAGGTTTTGCTGGGATATCTTAAGAAAAAAAAAACACACTGAAAAATTTAATTTTTTCAAAAGTTTTTTCAAAGTTTCATTCATAGTTCGTGAACCCTTTGACCGATTTTGACGATTTTTAATAGCAACTCCCTTGGGGTGTTAATAAACGATTTTATATAAAAACGAACGGTCTAGCTTAGATATTGATGGCGTGATCGTGATTTCCACAGATAGATGGACAGACGGACAGACTGTCATCAGTAAATCAACTTTCCTTGTTATAAGGATCAAGAAAATATATTTTTTTGTGGTCTTAGGAATTTATTTCGATGCGTTACCAACGGAATGACAAACCTATATATACCCTCTGCCACTGAGGTGTGGAAGGTATAACAAGTAAGAGTGTTATATTCGGCTGTGCCGAATTTTTGATACCTCCACCTTGGTTTGAGTATTGATAATAAATGTAAACAAAATATTTGAAAAAGTAAACAATTTGTTAAACTTAATACCAAATTCTTTCAGCTAATTCTTTGGTTTGATCTGGATTTTTGTTTATTCCAAGAGTTGGTATATAGAGCTCTCTCACATTAGTAATTCGCGCTCCAGCGAGGAAAGATCGTTTTCGTCTTTTCTATTATTTCAGATAAAAGAAAACACGTTTCGGTGTTTGCTTTTTGGTCATCGTGGTTGCTGATCGGCATGCATTTCGGTTATATACCTACATGCATGCATTACCGGTTATATGACATAATTAGTTAATTAATTTAGTTTAAGTTTCTGCAAAATAAATAGCTCGCCCTAACTTCCAATGCGAAGGTAATGGTTGTGTAGGGTGGCTATACACATTAAATCGTGCTAATTGGAGATGGCTGTATAGTTTTTTTAACTGGCCAAATAATTCTTCTTTGCGGCCGTATAGGTCGGATCGAGTAACAAAATAATAACCAAAAAAAAGCTCTCTCAATTTTTTGGAAAATAACATTTTTTTTACATACTAAAAGGAAGTTTTCACTATTTACACAATACAATACAAAATCTAACCCAGTGCTGCCAACTTTTGAATTTGAATTAAATTATGTTAATAAAATATATTTTCATTTATTGACTCCAAATACTACTACCTGGGAATTATTATTGGACTTAAATTTTTTGGGTTTTACCTTGCCTTCAATGAAGTCAATTTTGAAGTCATCATGAACACTGGTTCAAATTAGGGATGCCAAACGCAAAAAACTAAATGTCCCAAAAATTTTAAATAAAATAATTTGTTATCTTTATTTTCTGAAAAACTTAAAATTTTTATCCAAAAAAATTGTGAAAAATAATATATAAATAACATTCTCATCAAATTGAGCTTTATTTATGTAACAATTTTTATGTTCACAATTCTTAAATATCATTTGAGGTTTTCTAAACTTCATTGAATTTAAATTAATATTTTCTTATCCCGAAATGCTATTAATGTCTCCTCAATCACAATACTTTTTTTTAATTTCAGTAGATTTTTTAAATGTAAACATATTTGGTGTTTTTTGAATTTCAATTTGTGTTTAAATAATAAAATTTATATTTTAAAATTCATTTGATGTCTTCTAAATTTCAAGTTATTATTTCCGACGTTTTAATATGATTTCTAATTTATAATTGAAAATCTGAATTCGAATTTTTAGAATTGATATTTTCTTAAATTTGAATGGAAAATTTAAAAGGTGCAATTATGTATTTATGTCAATAGTAATGCTTTAGTATTTACAAACAATTTTTAAAAATTTTATGTAATCGCAATCAGATATTTTGTAGGTAAAGCAGAATAATAATTTTATATATCTATGTAGAACTGTTTTGAAAGCAAAAAAAAAAATTCATTGATGAACTCGGTAACTCTATTTTGTAAAGACAACAAAAAGTTAATATGCCAAACTTATGCTCATATTTGAAAAAGAATAATGGAAAAACGTATGAAATAAAAGACCAGCCCTGTGTACACTCTTAACATTGTTATGTTTGATATCTAATGGAAAATGTTGACATTCATGTAAAAATAATAATAACGATTGCAAAGCTAATTAGAACAAAAATTGTGGCGCCATCTACTGTGGCATAGCAACACTGAGCAAAATGAAGTGACACTCTGTTTTTTAACACAAAAGAAATGTATTTTTCCTAAAAAAAAATTACATATTGGAGAATTTTATATAAATAAAATAATATACCGATTTATTTCTAACATACGGTTATTATGAACATACATGTATAGAATATATGTATATTATTTTGTTATTTAATATATCGCACCTTAAATACAAACGGCCGTATTCATAATGAAAAGTTATGCAGTATCTAGCATCAGTATTATTTATAATGCAAAACTCAGATCAACAACGTTTCAAATACTGACTAAGTATGTTAAAACAGCTGATGTGTGTCAAACTAAGCAAAACAAAATTTACAAATTATTTTTAAGTGCAAACAAATATTTTTTGCTTTGCGGATCTTTTAAACATTTTTTTTACATAAGTTTCAAATTAAAATAATTTTGTCGTAAACTTAACACTTGTAAATATAAATTTAAAAAATGAAGGAGTGAAATCATACAAATTGAAATGTAAACAGAGTTGATTTTCACTATATCAGGTGGCATTAATGCAAAAACTATGGTGGCATTACAAATTTCAGAGTTGTTTTTAAAGCTATTAGATAAAAACAAAAAATTTATTATAAATAAACTATGTGCTAACTAAAAACTAAGGCTAATCGGTTGACTAGTAAGAACCAAGTGGAGCGCGGCATGTAAACAGCAGCTAACTTTTCATTATGAATTCGGGGGTTACTGCTCAAGTTTACTGTCTTTTAGATAAACGTTTTTTTGATGTGTAAACATCTATACACGCAGGGGGTAAATTTCTATTTCACAATACAATCACAAAAACAGAGTAACATGTGAGACGTAAAACAAAATCGGTGTGACTTATAATTGTATTGGTGAAAAATTATAATATGAAAAACCTGTTTGAAATGAAAAATGAAAAATAAAAAATGAAAAAATGAAAAATGAAAAACGGAAATCGAAATTGAAAAATAAAAAATGAAATATAAAAAATGAAAACTAAAAAATGAAAAATGAAAAATAAAAAATGAAATATATAAATGAAAAATAAAAAATGAAAAATGAAAACTATAAATGAAAAATAAAAAACGAAAAATAAAAAATTAAAAATGAAAAACGGAAATCGAAATTGAAACATAAAAAATGAAAAATGAAAAACAGGAATCGAAATTGAAAAAAAAAAAAATTTAAAAATAAAAAATGAAAAAAAAAAAAATGAAAAATTAAAAATATAAATGAAAAATAAAAAATGAGAAATAAAAAATGAAAAATGAAAAATAAAGAATGAAAAATAAAAATTAAAAATGAAAAACGGAAATCGAAATTGAAATTGAAAAATGAAAAATAAAAAATAAAAAAAAGAAAAATTAAAAATAAGAAATGAAATATATAAAAGAAAAATAAAAAATGAGAAATAAAAAATGAAAAATAAAAAATGAGAAATAAAAAATGAAAAATAAAAAAATGACAAAAAAATTAAATATAAAAAATGAAAAATAAAAAAATTAAAAAAAAATTAAAAAAATAAATGAAAAATGAAAAATTAAAACTATAAATGAAAAATAAAAAGTGAGAAATAAAAAATGAAAAATGAGAAATAAAAAATGAAAAGTGAAAAACGGAAATCGAAATTGAAAAAAAAAAAATTAAAAACAGAAATCGAAATTGAAAAATAAAAAATAAAATATTAAAAATTAAAAATAAAAATGAAAAAAAAATAAAAAATGAAAAATATATAAGAAAAATAAAAAATGAGAAATAAAAAATTAAAAATGAAAAACGGAAATCGAAATTGAAAAACGAAAAAAAAAACATGAAAAAGAATAATGAAAAATAAAAAATAAAAAATGAAAAATATAAATGAAAAATAAAAAATAAGAAATAAAAAATGAAAAATAAAAAATGAAAAACGGAAATCGAAATTGAAAAATAAAAAATAAAAAAATGAAATATGAAAAATGAAAAATGAAAAATAAAAAATTAAAAATTAAAATTGAAATATAAAAAATGAAAAATAAGAAATGAAAAATGAAAAATAAAAAATTAAAATTGAAAAATGAAAAAAAAAAAAACGAAAAATTAAAAATTAACCGGTTGAAATAATAAATAATAATAAATATTTTTATATTAGCAGAGCCCCTGCAGTTGATTGCTATAAGAGATACATAGATGACGCTTTGTGTAATTTTAAAAAAGTGCCATAAAAAATCTTTAATTACTAGATGTTTACACATCTCCCCTGTGATCGGGCATACTATTATTAAATTTTGTAAGGTCAAAGAAACGTTTTTAAAAAAATATGTTAATTTTTTTTCAATCTCCTGTTTACACGAACGATATACAAGACGATTGACAATGTTAAAAAATTGGATGGCAATAAATTTAAAAACAATATTTTCCTACACAAAACTTAGACATGATCTTTCATCTCGTCTATCGTTTGTATTACATAATACGATATGCGATACCCTACTATACGATACCCTTTACCATGCGCTAAAAGACCCTATCTCTTTGGTGCAACTATTTAGATATAGAAAATAAACATAAACCAAGTTTGAGTGAAAATTTTTTTCCTTTCGATATGAAAAAGTTCATATCGGATGACATATATTTATATGGGGTCTAGGTCGAAAAATGGACCGATCCTGATCATATTTGGTAAGGTCACTTATTTTTTGTGAAAACATATACAAACCAAATTTGAGAAAAATCTGTGCAATATTTTTGTTTTTATAGATTTAAGATCGGGAATAAGCTTCATATGGGGGCTATGACTAAGAATTGTCCTATAGGGTTTATTCTTGGACTACTGATAAATGGATGTAATAAACATATAAAACCCAATATGACCGAAATCTATATGATAATTTTGATATTATGGCAAATTAAGCCAATCTCATAGGGGTCATTTGTATGGGGACTAGATCTGAACATGGACCGAATTACACCAATTTCAACAGAAGCTTAATACCGATTTCATCAAAATATGTTCACATTTGCGACCTGTAGTTTTATTGCAAAATTTACATGGACACACAGACGGACGGACGGACGGACGGACATAGCTAAATCGACTCAGAAAGTGATTCTGATAATAGGTCAAATATTTTTGGTAGTAACAAGCATCAGCACAAAGTCATTATACCCTGACCACATGGTGGTATAGGGTATAACATGCCTTATTGAAGGAAACAAGTTTTTAAGATTTAACAAAATGTGAACGACTTTAGATGAATCCTTAATACCGCATCAATATAAAGCGTATAACAAGGTTCGAATCTCAAACTAAAGAGAGCGTATAAAAAAGTCGATTTGATTCAAATATCATAGATTATATGCTATTTTTCTTTTTAATTTTTTTTTTTAAATATTTCTTAATTATATGTTTTTTAGATTTTTTTTATCTTTGAAGAAATTTAATTTTAGAATCGATATTGAAAATTATAGAAATATTTTCAAATAAACTTCAAGATTTGTAGATATTAAATTTCTTTAAAATGTTTTTTTAAATTTTAAAATCCTTTTTTTTAATTTTGTGGTAATTTAATTTCAACAAATAATATTTTAAAAAGTTTTGAATTCGAATTTTCAAATACTTACACAATGGTGGCGTTAAAGTCAATTCACTGAAACTATTATTTGAATTATTGCTAACAACGCTGGCATTATTGTTATTTAGAAATTTATTATCGTTATTATTGTAGAACAATTGCTGACCGAATGATTTCGATGGCTCAAAGCCAAAAAGGTCGTTAGTCATAGTTTTACCACCACCACCGCCACTGCCAGTGCTGTTACCATCCGTATTGGATTCCTCGGCTCGAGGATCAAAATCACTATCCGAATCGGAATTCAATAAAAGTTCATCCAATTTTTGGCCATTACTACTCGATTTGGATAAGATTTGACTTGTAATTGTATTGCGCGGTGGAACAGCTGGTAAAAATGATGATGTCACGGCTGTTGATGATATTTTCGATGATGAATGACAGGAATTGGTATCGATTAGTAAAGCTCTATCATTGTTGTCCGCTAGACCATTGATACCATTGGTCAATGAAGATGAGTTAGTTGAATCTCCAGTTGTTTGTGCTGTTACGGGCACAGGCACCTCCGCTATATCTTTAATGCCCTCTCTGAACAGATATGTGTCCATATCAGATTTTGGGATTTTTTGTGCCAACTCGCGCAGGCGATTCTTATACATATTTACGATTTTCTCTAAATCGGTAATTTGTTGTTGAGCTTTACTCAATTCGGATTTCTCTGTTGTGTTGACGTATTTTCTGCAAAAAAAAAGATATTTAACATAAAGCGACTTTTTAATTACATATTAAATTTTTTTAAAATATTCAGGGCATCATGCTACCGCTTAAAACCCTAGTAAACTGTGCAAATTGCACATTTTTGCACTCTCGCCAATGAACTGTCAAAAATTGTTTGAAAATTCACTTGCACAGCTCTTCTAAATTTGCCAGACAATTTAGTTTAGTAAACTTCAACTGTTTAATTGTGCAATTGATTAGTCAGCTGTTTTGTGTTCACTTTTGTTACAAAAAAAAAAATAGTGATATTCGATAGCTTCGATACCCTGGTTATTAGGGCGGGTCGATTTGTAGGGAGGCAAAAAAATCGCTCAAGTGATAAGGAAAATCATATTCTAGGGATCAAAATAAGACACTTTGCCCACGGAACCATACCTCTAAAAGGAATTCTGATGTCCCTACTTTTGACCTGTCTGTCTGCCTATCGGCCATGGGGCAACCCCATTCCCCCTCATGCAATTGATCTGAAACTTGGCCCATAGTCCTATTGTGACTACAGATTAATTTTGGGGTAGTCATGCAGAGTCACGAATAGTCACGCGTAGTCACGGAGTGATCTAAAAGTTATTTACCCTCATCCGATCGATCTTTTTGAATAACATAACATAGTCAAGGCGTATGATTATTATTTATTAGCAGAGTAGACGTATGCGTGTTAATTTTAATATTAAATCATACATAGTCAGCCCAATTCTGAAGAGAAAATGGTGATTTTTTGAAATGTTTGTATGGGGAACCATCCAGGGGGTTTCAGGGGGTGTGCCACTGGAATGAGTGGGTCGGCCTTCCAAAGTTAGTGGGGGTCGATCATACATCTGGACTCGATTGGCGCACTCTAAATGGGTCAAAGTGAGACAGACAGACAGACAGGTCAAAAGTCGGGACATCAGAATTCGTTTTAGAGGTATGGTTCCTCGGGCAAAGTTTTTTTAATTTGATCCCTAGAATACCCGCCCTACTATATAGTCTATCTAATAGTTTAGTTCTAATTAAAATATTTAATAATAAGAGTTACGAATATAGGAGTTGAATTAATAAACTCAATCCAGGTTATTAAGATGAATATTCTGAAGGAGGTGTTATAGGAGGTCTTGTAAGAGTAAATATATAACTCAATCAATAAAAATATAGAACTCACCTAAAGGCCAATTCAAATGCCTGACCAATGGTCAGTGTTATATCTGATGCTAATTTATTGGAAATGAACACAAAACATTCGTGTGTATCCTCTGATGATGATTGTGTAGAACCGTCTGGACTACTGCCGCGGCCATTCATGATGTTGTCCGAATTCGCTTTAACATTTTTAGCTATAAAACTAAAGAACTTTTTGACACCCTTCTCATCGGCACAATACGAAATGTTGTGCAACGGGAATTGATATAAAATTTTCTGTGTTCTTGGCTCTTGAACGGCCACGCCATCGACACTAATAGTTATTTCGACTTTTTTGAATTTTTCCTGAGTACCCGTTTCGGCTTTTTTCATTTGTTGGGCAAACTGCAGTTTGCGGATGGTGTCTTTAACAACTTCAATGCCTTTGGGTTGATCCACTGGTAGATTGCCAAAGAACTGGAAAGGTTAAAATCAATTACAATTAAATAAATTTTCAAAATTGAATTTAGTTATATATGTTGTTGTACCTTGACTAGATAGACTACATGACCATTCATAAGGGCATCTGGTGTATGCAACCAATTTCGTTTGCCGCCCTTGGTTTCCTCTTTTGTGGCTGCACCATTTTTGGTCTCCGTATTTTCGTTGTTCTCAGTCGTCTTACTTGTGTTATTCTGTTTATTCCAAAACTTTAATTGTGACATTTTGTCCCGTTTAGTCGACAATTTTATAACAGTTTTTTTAACTTAATCTAGAAATAAGTAGTGAAAAAAACCAATTTAAAATAACATTCATTCGGTGTGTATGTATGTAAAAAGTATTACGAATTTCAATATAGATACAAATTTCCCCGTTTAATTATATTTTAAATGCGTCTTCTTATAATCGCTCAACGAGTACTTCTGGTTACATTACATTAAATTAATTTTAATGTAAACATGAAATGCTAATGTATATTAAATTTTAATTGAAATTTTCAAAAGCGCAGTGGGTCATTATTATATCAAACAGTATAAATATAGGAAGAGGTTTTGCTTCGCTATATTTTATTTCACTTATGTCGTTATCTTTTCTGACAAAAAATGTCTCATTTTATTTGCACTTTTTTCAAAATGTGAATTTTTTTATATATTCTGAATTAAGAGCTACATTATCTTATACATCAATCGAAAGGTCTCAAAGTGATGTGTTCATAAAATGCAAAAAAAAAAATTGATTATTATCCGCTTTGAAATAATAGGGAGAAATTATCCAAAACAAGAAAGAGTGTTAAATTCGGCTGGGCCGAATCTTTGATACCCTCCACCTGCATTTTAAACTCAATATTACAACCAATATTGGGTACGGCTACCACTTTAAAACTGTTGTCGGTACTGAAATTTAAATTTCGAATACCAATTAAATTTAAAGTTAATTGCTTTTCTTGTTGGCCTGTTTCTATTATAATTCCTTGTTATAAAAAGCAATGATCGTGTCTTCTTTAGAAAGAATTCGTTACTATTTGAAAAATGGCATTATTTTTCTTTTGCTAGATTAGAAAACCCCTAATGAAATGCATTATATAACGCAGCCAGCATTACAACACCCAAAGTTTGATCCCTATAAGAAAGTTTTGGGATAATTCATGATAATTAAAACAAATAAAAAATCTAATGATTTTGGTTAATATTAATATTAATATTAAAAAAAGCAAATTTTAAAAAATTTTTTTCTGAATTAGCTAGTAATTTTTAATTTTTAGTTTTTATTTTTATTTTTTAATTTTTAATTTTAAATTTTAAATTTTAAATTTTAAATTTTAAATTTTAAATTTTAAATTTTAAATTTTAAATTTTAAATTTTTAATTTTAAATTTTAAATTTTAAATTTTATATTAATTTTTAATTTTTAATTCTTAATTTTTAATTTTTAATTTTTAATTTTTAATTTTTAATTTTTAATTTTTAATTTTCAATTTTTAATTTTTAATTTTTAATTTTTAATTTTTAATTGTTAATTTATAATTTTTAATTTTTAATTTTTAATTTTTAATTTTTAATTTTTAATTTTTAATTTTTAATTTTTAATTTTTAATTTTTAATTTTTAATTTTTAATTTTTAATTTTTAATTTTTAATTTTTAATTTTTAATTTTAATTTTTAATTTTTAATTTTTAATTTTTAATTTTTAATTTTAAATTTAAAATTTTTAATTTTTAATTTTTAATTTTTAATTTTAGATTTTTAATTTTTAATTTTTAATTTTTAATTTTTAATTTTTAAGTTTTAATTTTTAATTTTTAATTTTTAATTTTTAAATTTTAATTTTTAATTTTTAATTTTTAATTTTTAATTTTTAACTTTTAATTTTTAATTTTTAATTTTTAATTTTGAATTTTGAATTTTGAATTTTTAATTTTTATTTTTAATTTTTAATTTTTAATTTTTAATTTTTAATTTTTAATTTTTAATTTTTAATTTTTAATTTTTAATTTTTAATCTTTAATTTTTAATTTTTAATTTTTAATTTTTAATTTTTAATTTTTAATTTTTAATTTTTAATTTTTAATTTTTAATTTTTAATTTTTAATTTTTAATTTTTAATTTTTAATTTTTAATTTTTAATTTTTAATTTTTAATTTTTAATTTTTAATTTTTAATTTTTAATTTTTAATTTTTAATTTTTAATTTTTAATTTTTAATTTTTAATTTTTAATTTTTAATTTTTAATTTTTAATTTTTAATTTTTAATTTTTAATTTTTAATTTTTAATTTTTAATTTTTAATTTTTAATTTTTAATTTTTAATTTTTAATTTTTAATTTTTAATTTTTAATTTTTAATTTTTAATTTTTAATTTTTAATTTTTAATTTTTAATTTTTAATTTTTAATTTTTAATTTTTAATTTTTAATTTTTAATTTTTAATTTTTAATTTTTAATTTTTAATTTTTAATTTTTAATTTTTAATTTTTAATTTTTAATTTTTAATTTTTAATTTTTAATTTTTAATTTTTAATTTTTAATTTTTAATTTTTAATTTTTAATTTTTAATTTTTAATTTTTAATTTTTAATTTTTAATTTTTAATTTTTAATTTTTAATTTTTAATTTTTAATTTTTAATTTTTAATTTTTAATTTTTAATTTTTAATTTTTAATTTTTAATTTTTAATTTTTAATTTTTAATTTTTAATTTTTAATTTTTAATTTTTAATTTTTAATTTTTAATTTTTAATTTTTAATTTTTAATTTTTAATTTTTAATTTTTAATTTTTAATTTTTAATTTTTAATTTTTAATTTTGAATTTTTAATTTTTAATTTTTAATTTTTAATTTTTAATTTTTAATTTTTAATTTTTAATTTTTAATTTTTAATTTTTAATTTTTAATTTTTAATTTTTAATTTTTAATTTTTAATTTTTAATTTTTAATTTTTAATTTTTAATTTTTCATTTTTAATTTTTAATTTTTAATTTTTAATTTTTAATTTTTAATTTTTAATTTTTAATTTTTAATTTTTAATTTTTAATTTTTAATTTTTAATTTTTAATTTTTAATTTTTAATTTTTAATTTTTAATTTTTAATTTTTAATTTTTAGTTTTTAATTTTTAATTTTTAGTTTTTAAGTTTTAGTTTTTAATTTTTAGTTTTTCATTTTTAATTTTTAATTTTTAATTTTTAATTTTTAATTTTTAATTTTTAATTTTTAATTTTTAATTTTTAATTTTTAATTTTTAATTTTTAATTTTTAATTTTTAATTTTTAATTTTTAATTTTTAATTTTTAATTTTTAATTTTTAATTTTTAATTTTTAATTTTTAATTTTTAATTTTTAATTTTTAATTTTTAATTTTAAATTTTTATTTTATAATTTTGAATTTTTAATTTTTAATTTTTAATTTTTAATTTTTAATTTTTAATTTTTAATTTTTAATTTTTAATTTTTAATTTTTAATTTTTAATTTTTAATTTTTAATTTTTAATTTTTAATTTTTTATTTATAATTTTTTCATTTTTCGTTTTTCATTTTTCTTTTTTCATTTTCAATTTTCCTTTTTTCAATTTTCAATTATCATTTTCCATTTTCCCTTTTTAAATTTTTCATTTTCCATTTTTCAAATTTCATTTTCCAAATTCCATTTATCATTTTTCATTTCTACTTTTTATTTTTCAATTTTTAATTTTTCATTTTCCATTTTTCATTTTTCATTTTTAATTTTTCATTCTCCATTTTCGATATTCAATTTTTCATTTTAAATTTTTGTTTTTCATTTTTAGTTTTTCAATTTTCATTTTTTATTTTCTATTTTCCATTTTTTATTTTCTATTTTCCATTTTTCATTTTCCATTTTTCTTTTTCCATTTTTCATTTTCCATTCGCCATTTCTGATTTTCTATTTTCCATTTCTCATTTTCCGTCTTTCATTTTCCATTCTCCATATTCCATTCTCCATTTTTCATTTTTTACTTTCCATTTTTCTTTTTCCATTTTTCATTTTCCATTCTCCATTTTTCAATTTTCATTTTTCATTTTGCAATTTCTTATTTTCCAGTTTTCATTTTCCATTTTTCATTTTTCATTTTCCATTTTCCGTTTTCTATTTTCCATTTTCCATTTTTCATTTTTCATTTTTCATTTTTCATTTTTCATTTTTCATTTTCCGTTCTCCATTTTGCATTTTCTATTTTCCATTTTTCATTTTCCATTCTCCATTTTTCATTTTCTATTTTCCATTTTCCGTTTTTCATTTTTCATTCTCCATTTTCTATTTTCTATTTTCTATTTTACGTTTTCCATTTTCCGTTTTTCATTTTCCATTTTTCATTTTTCATTTTCCATTTTTCATTTTTCATTCCCCATTTTTCATTTTCTATTTTCGATTTTTCATTTTTCATTTTCCGTTTTTCATTTTCCATTTTTCATTTTTCATTTTCCATTTTTCATTTTCCATTTTTCGTTTTCATTTTTTCTTTCATATCTGCGATTTTTTTTTATTATATTGTGATAACGATAAAAAAAATATGTGGCAATACTGCTAACATAGCGCATGGTAGTTGTGTTTGTTGGTATGATTGCATCATTTTTTTGTGGCTTTTTTGATCTGTAAATGTTGTTGCACAACTATTATGTTCAACCACTAAAATATTACAACAAACACACTGGGTTTTATGTTTTTTTTTAGAGGTAACTACATATTTTTGCTCGTATCGAAGCACAATTATGCCCGATTTATCCCGTTTTCAATACCAACCTGCTGGGAATTATGGCAAATGATACTATTGTAACCTTACCCTGCAAAATGTTTTTTTCAACAGACAGAAGGATAGACGGACATCGCTATACCGACTCGAGCTGTAATAAGGATCAAGGATATATATACTTTATGGGGTCGGAAATTAGTTTTTCGATGCGTTACAAACAGAATGACAAACTTATATATACCCTCTGCCACTGAGGTGTGGAGGGTATAAAAAGGGGAACAATGGGGAAATATTCTCACATTATGACCTGAAAGAAGTCAATGGCTGCAATTTTTGCAATTTACGAGGGCTTGATTTTGACACCTTTCGATTGATGTATAAGATAAGGTTGCTCTTAATATGGAATGTATAAAAAAATACACTTTTCGAAAAAAAAAAACAAATAAAGTCTCTATCTTGGATTGGTCTTCAACAGCAACTTAAATTGGTCAAGCCACATCAATATGCTTGTTGCACAATCATACGTTAAGCTAAGGACCCTATGGGCAACGCAATTTTTTACACCATTAAGAGTAAGTACACTATTGGCAAAGGCTTACCTTATTCCAACACTAACTTATGGATGCGAACTGTTTGCGAATTGCGATTCAATCAGCAAAAAAAAACTTGAAATGCTTTACAACAATATTGTTAGGTATGTGTATGGTTTAAGGAAATTTGAACACATATCGTCCTTCTCGAAAAGCCTGTACGGAGTATCACTTAAAAATCTATTAGAGATTAGAGTACTAATTTTTCTTCATAGGATAATATATACTGGAAAGCCACAATACTTATGCAATCATATACGATTTGCCAAATCAAACAGAGGTAAAAAATTAATTATTCCTAAACATCGCTGCCTAGTATCAGAATGTCACTTTTTCATAAATGCTGTACGTCTTTGGAATAGCCTTCCACCTAATATTCAACTTAACAGCAAAGCAATACATTTCAAAAAATTTTTATTTAAATACTTTGCCTAAACCTAAACTTTTTAAAGGTATTTCTTTATTGTATGCTTATTTTTTTTAATTTTTTCTCTCTCCTTTTTTTGTAATGTTTAATAATTTTCAATGTTAAAAAATTTTTTTTTTAATATTCTATGTCATATTTTATTAATGTCATAATTTTAAAAATTCTTATGTTAAAATATTATTTATATTAATTTTTATATGTATTAGTTACAATTTTATTTAATTTAGTTTGGCTACACATGTTTGTACACTACTAAAATACTGTACTGTAATTATAAGACTTAGTCTTGTTGTGCAGGAATTCATTAAATTTAATAATAATAATAATAAAAGTGCGACATTTTTTGTCAGAAAAGAAAACGGTATTAGTTTGGCATCAGATTATGTTGCTGAATAGCTTTTGCTTATAAACATGAGAAATGTTTAAACACACATGTTTCAAGATCTCAAAAAGCAACAAAATGTATATAAAACAAGGAAGAAAATTATAGTCTTCCTAGACCGACTATACCATACCCTATACCATACGGTTAGAGACCCTATCTCTTAGGTCCAACCAATAAGATATAGAAAGTAAGCATAAACCGATTTAAAAATGGACCGATCCTGATCATATGTGGTGAGGTCACCTTTTTTTGCAAAAAAATATACAAACCAAATTTTAGAAAAACCTGTGCAGCAACATTTTTGTATTTTGATAGATTTAAGTGAAGTCGCGAATCAGCTTCATATGGGGGCTATGACTACGAAATGTCCTATAGGGTTTATTTTTTGGCTACTGATAAATGGATGTAATAAATATACACAAACACAATTTGACCGAGATTTTAATGATAATTTAGATATTATGGCTATTTAACTCGATCTCATAAAGTGATTCTGAGTCGATCGGTATAATAAAAGATGGGTCTATGTCAAATATTTTTAGTAGTTATAAACATCAGCACAAAGTCATTATACCCTGACCACACGGTGGTATCTATAATATTAATAAGCAAGGCAATTTCTTGTGTCTGATGTAAGTATGCCAGTTTTAATCCTATTTTGATCAAACATCCCTCATTTAAAAGGTATGAGGCTCATTTTTGGGTTAACGGATTTGTTAATAAGCAAAATTGCAGGATATGGAGTGAAGCCAATCTACATCACATCCTACAGACTCCATTACATCGAGAAAAATATACCGTTTGGTGCGGTTTACATGCAACGGAGCTCGCATTACGGCCACTGCAAATCAAATATTTTTTGTTTGGAAATATGGATGACATTGATCCGGGCGAGATATGGTTTCAACAGGATGGAGCTACGTGCCATACGGTGACCGCGAAAATTGTCTTATTGAAATAGAAAATTTGGCGATAAATTGATTTCGAGAAACGGACCTGTCAATTGGCCTCCAAGGTCGTGCAATTTGACACCTCTCTATTATTTCCTGTGGGGTTACGTTTATGTTGATAAACCAGCTACAACTGACGCCTTGGAGGCCTATATTGTTCGTGCTTTTCGTGACATATAGAAAGCATTGCTCGAAAAAGTGACCCACAATTGGACGTCAAAAATAGCAATATACCCGAAGTCATTTTCAAATGTTAATGTTAACTAGCAGATTCCAGCCCTCGAAATTCGAGCGCAAATTCTAGGAAAATTTATGTTTTCATTAAATAAAGACCCTAAAGTTATGCTAATCAATTATAGCCAATTCATAAATCAACAAAAAAAAAAACGAACTCATTTTTATTACAAACACATTAACAAATTTAATAAACACACATATAGAATATGTATAATTTTACGTATGTGTTAGTAGCAACTTTAAATGTAATTTACTCAAAATAAAGGAAAAAAATTAAAAATCTGTAAATCTGCAAAACGGCTAAAAAGAAATACATTTTAAATATATATACGCTTGGTCAAAATCGGGATAAAACGGTAGAACAAAACATCAGTCACAAGAAATCGCCTAGCCTATTAATATTATTTATTTATTTATTTATTTATTTATTTGCTTTCCTGTACAACAAGAACAAATCTTAGAATTACAGTACAGAATAATAATGCTAAGGCATGAGAATTGTTAGTTACAAAATACATACATTTTTAATACAGAAAATATTTCTGAAAAAATGGTAAACCAAGAAAATAATACAAGATTACAAAAAGGAAAAAAATAAAATAAGTTAATTTAATTAATTAATAAAATTGTTATGCAAAATATTCAAAAAGGAATTTTTTAAAATTTGAAGCGTTGCTGTTAAGTTGCTGAGATTGTGGAAGCATATTCCAAAGACGTATAGCGTTGATGTAGAAATGCCATTCAGATGACAAATTACGATGACGAGGTAGAATTAATTTTTATCCTCGGTTTGATCTGGCGAACCGGAGATTTTCATACAGGTAAGGTGGTTTTGCGGTGAAAATTACTTTATGAAGAAACAAAAGAACTCTAATTTTCATCAGATTTTCAAATGATACGCCTAAAAGTTTATTCGTGAAGGAAGAAGTTCCGGCAGACCTTGTTAGTCTAGAAACATATCTAATTATGCTGTTATATAAAACATTAAGTTTGCCTTTACTAAAGGAATCACAGCCTGCAAAAAGTTCACACCCGTATAAAATACCGGGAACTAAATACGTTTTGGCTAGAAGTATTCTTATATTTAAGGGATTGAAAGATTGAGTGTGCCATAGAGTTCTGAGCTTTATGTAAGTAACTGCTTGAAGTTATAATGCAGTTGAAGGAAAATGTTATATAAGGCAGTAAAAGTGGAAGAACTATTTTAATAAATTTCGGATTTACATTATCATATCCTACAGAGTTTGACTTTACCAGAGAAAAGCATTTTATAATATCAAGTTGATTAACGCATTTAAATTCGAAGGAATTTTCCTCGGACAAAATTTGGAGTATTTCGTATATTATTGTAAAATTCATGATCAACTTCTACTGAAGGTAGATTCGTAAATTTTAAGTTCAATTCGTCAGCGTCTATCGAACAGCATCTTCCAATGCCAATATCTCTAATTGTCTTCCACGTTTGTTTAAAGTCAATGGCAGAATTAAATTTCATAGAAAAGAAATTGCACTTAGCAGTTTTGATTTTTCGATTAGCATCTCTCCTAGCCGTTTGATATTCGTTTTGCAATTCAGGTGTTTTAAACCTATTCCATCTGGAGTACGCAATATCCCTTCGATAGATCAAGTCTTTTATAGTAGTAGTAAACCAAGGTTTAATACTGACTGTTTTGGATTTTGTAATAAATTGTTCTGTAGAAAGGTTAATTGATCATCAACAGATGTCATACAGTAAATACAATCCCAGTCAATTTGGTAAAAGTTTGAGTAAAGTAATGCGTAGTTTAGATTTTTGAAGTCACGGTATGAGTAAACCATATTAGCTTGTTGAATTTGATAGTTGTAAGTCAGGAAGATTCATTAATAATGTTTGAATTAAAATCTCCAGCTATAATAGTATCATTATATCCATCTGTTAAGATCTCCAGTTTATCAAGAAACTTGGAGAACCTAATATTTTTATTTGGCCTGTATACACACCCTGCAAGCATTTTCCTTCCGCTTGATTTGATCTCTACGAAAATATATTCTACCTTATCTTGCTTCTCAGATTTATAGCAGAAAGTACGTGCAATATGATCTCTAACAAAAATTGCAACACCATAGATGTTAATGTTAATGTTTTCAAATAAAATTTTTATTTTGATTAAAATTTAATCTTGTGTGTAATTTTTACTCCCTTTGTTTTAACTCGTCTGTTGAAAAAATTTTGGAGCGATTTTTAATCCTTTTTCCGTGATCCAATCTAGCTGAAACTTTGAAAAAAAAATATTGGGAAAAAAATTTTTGACTGTTGAATTTCCATTTGATGAGTAAAACGATACGGTAAACTTAATTTACAAAGAAGGGGAGTATAACAAAAACTTGGTTCTTATGGGTTAATTTTTTTAGAATTTCAAGTTCTTTCGGCCTTAAAATATACCCTTTGTATATCCTAATGGCAAGTTTTTTTTTTAAATAAATTAGTTTATAATAGTGTCGATGCTGATCAGCGAATGCCTTCTGCAATATCTTTAATATTTTTACAGCAGAATTTGCAAAATTTAAGGTATAGTTACGCCCCGTCTGCCTTGTAGTCCTGCATGTGTCAATATTCTTCCATCAATTTACCGCTGCTCGTAGGGAGGGCTCGAAGATTCCTTTCTTAATGGTTCCCAGTCGTGAATCGACTGAGATACCACAGAAGAAGCATCAAGAGCTGAAGCTGTTCTGGCTTCTCGCCTGCCCATTCATTACCTTAAAATCCCTATGATCGGGGACCCATACAAGAGTATTCGTGGAAAGGCGGCTCAGCCTTGCTAGTTACTCCCTGCACTGTCCTACCAGAACAGAAGTGCCGCCTAACTGTCGACAAGGATGCCTACATTTCCATCGACCTTATGTGCGTATAAAATCCTACAAGTTTCCCTGCTGTTAGCCCGAATCTCCGACTGAAAAACACTAACATTAACGGAAGTCTTCAAATTCACTTTTAGTTGTTCACAAAATCGAGTGTTACTATTTAAGCACTGAAGGTATATTATGTAACCTGAAAAGAAATATCCAAAATGATAAACCCGCGAAGTTTAATTTGGACATAGTATTGTGTGAGTTTTAGTTTAAAATGCATATCAACTACCTAAAAGTATTTAAGCATAATCAGTGTATACTAGCAGATTCCAGCCGTCGAAATTCGAGTGCAAATTCTATGAAATTTTTTTTTTCATTAAATAAAGACCCTAAAGGTATGCTAATCAATTAAATCCAATTCATAAATCAACACAAAAAACCAACTCATTTTTATTACAAACACATTAACAAATTTAATAAACACACACATAGCATTGTATAATTTTATGTATGTGTTAGTAGCAACTTTAAATGCAATTTACTCAAAATGAAGGGAAAAATTTAAAATTCTGTAAATCTGCAAAACGGCTAAAAAGAAATACCTTTCAAATAATATACGTATGGTCAAAATCGGGATAAAACGGTAGAACAAAACATCGGTCACAAGGAAACGCCTAGCCTATTAATATTATAGATTTTATATACTAATGGATAGGCCTTGCAAATACATTTCTTATGACGTCCAATTTGTACATGATATCATTGATTTCTTTTCTATATTGGTACCGTTATTACCCGCTAAATATGAGATATTTCAATGTTTCGTAACACAAACAAGTAAAGAGAAAAATAAAAAATATTTATTACAAACACTAATAAAATATATTTACGTTTGGGGCTTGATTGTTATGAATTAATTTTTTTTTTAAATTTGTTACGCAATAATTTGCAAATTAACTTAAATTCTTTTTTGTGAAATGAAATGTTATACAAAATTTAATTGTATTTAAATGCAATTGAAACATGCTTTAAGAATATTTTCGTTGCAATTTCTTTTGTGTTTATAAAAAATGTTAATGAAAATTATTGTTTATGAATGTTTTAATGCAGTCGGCAACACGTTCAAAGATTGTCGCTGAAAAATTACAGGTGTTTTCTACAAAAAATACTGCATGACATTTTAAAAAACAAAACAAAAAAAAAAAAACAATTTCAGATAAAAAACTTTAATTTCAGTTAAATTTAATTTGATTCATTTTCTATTGTATTGAAATACGAGGGTGGTCTCAGAATAACCTGACCTGCCGTATATATAATGACTGTAGTTTGAAAAAAAAATTGAAAAAGTTGCAACCTCATAAAACACACTTCGTGACATTATGTTAACAAAAAACATGACAGGACAAAACTTTTTGATGTGTAAACATCTATACGCACAGGGGGGTAAATTTCTATTTCACAATACAATCACAAAAACAGTGTAACACGTAATAGGTGAGAGCTGACACATAACGCTGTGTGACTTATGATCGTATTGGTGAAAAAATTATGATATAACATTGGTTTTTTATGCCACTTTTTTAAAAGTGTCATCTATGTATCACTTATATACGTTTCTATTGGGATATTTTTAACGTTTTACAGCAAAGGGTTGTTGAATTAGCTGAAACAGTTTTTGCTCTAAGTGATACATAGATGACGCTTTCTGTTTGATTTTAAAAATGACATAAAAAATCTTTAACTGCTAGATGTTTACACATTTTCCCTGTGATCGGACTCACATGATTTTTTTTTAAATTTCAACAGCTCGACTTTTTATCCATACCAGTGGAATCGTAATACTTCAGTTATTGTTTTGGCATTAAGGAATATCACGCTAAATATAAATTTAATTGTACTCAAATCTGAGATTCAATCGGAACACAGACCAGTTGTTTGTACAATTGAAAATTCATCAGTTTGTGTATTGGACAAGAGTTACTATAAATACAAATTAACTGATTGGGTGGCGTTTGGAAACACTATTGAAAATGGAATCTATATATTA
Organism: Cordilura impudica; assembly: GCA_963682025.1. Lineage (NCBI taxonomy): Eukaryota > Metazoa > Arthropoda > Insecta > Diptera > Scathophagidae > Cordilura > Cordilura impudica. Next base: position 81,043,390 of record OY821521.1, on the reverse strand, counting down.
ATACGTGAAGGTTAATTTTTAGTTTCCTTTTTAAGCAATATGCGGGCACGGAAGAGTGTGAAATTGGCAGTTATAGTTCACATGGAGGAGAAGCTGAGAATTATAAAATTTATATTTAATTTGTCCTAAAAATATATTAAATTAAATAAAATAAAATATTTATAATAATTCGTTATACCCTGTTAATGCGAATGATTTAAACTTTATATCACACGCCTTGTGTTGAATTGTGAATTGCTAACATTGTTTAGCATACCTTTAGGCTCATTTAAATATTCATAAATTTTATTTATACATATATAGATTAAAAAAAATTGAAAGAAAAAAATTTAATGAAAAAATAATATTTCCTAGAATTTGCACTCGAATTTCGAGTGCTGGGCTATACTAGTTATAGTTAATAGAGAAATTTACAACTCAAAATCTATAATTAACCTTGAAATTAAGAAGTTTACCGAGACGATATTAGAAGCCCCGAAATCAATGCACCCCTGAATTTAGCCTCTCTTCAAATTTTAACTTACCGGTAGAAATTTTCAACCTAATAAAAATCCAAAAAGCGTTTAAAAGGAAAAGCAACGAATATCGAATATCTTATCCGAATCAAATTTTTATGAACAGTGTGTCAAGTTTCTGACTATTATGATCAATAAAGCAATTTATACCCATCGTAATCATAAATGAAACAATATGATGTCAAAATTAAAGCCGGGTGAGAAATCGTTCTGGAAAATCACCACAAATTTAAGAGCGAAACCCAACATAAAAATTCCTTTTCTTACCAAAAACAACAGAAAAAAATTATAATTGATATTGAGAAGGCACAAGTACTATCAGACACATTTTCCGCTTCAAATAATCTTAATTAAAATTACAAACATTCAATTGACTAAATTGTAAATGCCAAAATCAAGCTTCAAGCAAACGTTGTTTTACCATAGAACTGTAACTATATGATGATATTTATTTACCATGTATGTGAGATGCCACGCCCACTGGTTTGATCCCGCCCATTTTTCACATAACTTCTCACACTCAACACTCGTGAACTCACACCAAGTTTCAAGACTGTCGGGTTTATAGTACTCCAGATAATTTTTTTTGTATGTATAACCAATTGACGTGCAGAAGGTTTCAAGACTCTGGCCATCATAGTACTCTAGATATTTATTGTGGAAGGCGTCACGCCCATTGGTTTGATCCCCCCCATTTTTTTCCGAGTACTAACGTTGATAACTTATGAGCTCACACTAAGTCCCAAGACTTTATCTATTACAGTACTCTAGATATATGACATTAAATATTTACTTTGAATGGTGGGTGCCACGCCCATTGGCCCGATCCCGCCCATTTTCCCGCAACTCTTCAAATCAGTTTAATATGTACATGTGCATAGTTACAGAGTTCTTGCTGTCATAGTACTCCAGATATTATATGTTAAAATTAGATGTTAAAAATTCACTTTGTTCAGTTGAAAAATGCAAAAAAAAAATATAGCCCATTTTTCCTTCGGGATAGGCAGTTACCTACTGGTAAAATTTCAAGACGATTGGTCCAGTGGTGTAGTCTCCTATAAAGGACAGTCTGCTATAAGAAGAAGATTGAAGTCAACTCATTATTCGTGTCGCTTAATGCATCAAAATCACAAGGTCCAGATGACGTCTTAATAAAAATCCAGACAGTTCGACTACTAGTAATTATTTTCAATAGCTGCTTACTAATCAACTATTTGCCAATACATTTAAAAAAAGCCAATGTTATTGCAATCCTCAAGCCAAACAGCCCAAACACAATCCTAGCAGTTACAAACCGAACAGTTTATTAAGCAATTTGCGAAAATTATTCAAAATTGGATCTGCGCCAAGTTAAGCGTATAACATATATAGGCCCTTATTATGAGTTCCACGGTCGAAAATTTCGTTGTACAATTTTTCTTTCGATGCCTCTTTGCAGTTGAAAATTTGCTATAAATCTGTAAACAAAATAAATTTGTAAACAATGTTTATTTATAGTGCCAGCTGATAAATATGTACTATTGTGAATAATCCAATTAAGTTAAATTCACAATAGCGATATTTTATCCAATGTGCGCCATAATACCAAATGAAAATTCGTTCGATCAGTTAATTCGACACACAATCGAAAATTGAAAGTTGCTCATAATAGGCACCATAAGCAAAGCTAATAAATGAATAAGAAACCTACACGTGTAATAATTTCGGATATAGAAAATGCATTTGACACCGTTTGTCATAACGGTTTAATATATAAATTGCGCCAGGCTGATATACTGCAATATATGTGCGGGCTTATTGCTGACTTTCTTCACGATAGAACATTTGTTATCGCATCTAATAAACATTACCTTCTCCCACAACTATCACAACTGGTCTGCCACAAGGTTCAATAATATCTCCCTTATACGTCAGATTTTTCTCTTCCCTCGTGCCTGAAGATGATACTGCCCTTCTTACTTCAAGCAAACTCACTAAGGCACTTTTGAATAAAATGGAAAAAGGATTTGCTGCCTGAAGAAAATATTTTTACAAGTGGAAAATTAAAATTAACCCAAACAAAACTTAAAAATTGTATCACCCTACAACAACTCTCCCAACCAATTATCCAATTGTCAACTAAATTTTGAAAATGAGTGACTTAGCATCCAAATCTCGGTGTGTTTCTGGACAAGAAACTAAATTTTGCAGTGCATATCAAAGAAACACTGATATAGGGGTATGCAAGTCCCATATGGTATAAAGCTGCTAAGACACATTTGGAAAAACTTAAGATTATAAATAACAAGAACTGGAGATATTCTACGCTACTTTTACACAGCGAAACTGTTTATGACTCAATAACACTGGTCTACAAATTAAAAAAAAATTGACTGCAGAAACGAAGCATGTTTTTTAACTAATCTGGAATTCGAATCTCGCATAAAAATTGGGCGATCACGTCTTGTTCCAAACCACATAGTGGTATAGGGTATAATGACTTTGTGATGCTGTTTGTAACTACCAAAAATATTTGACCTAGATCCATCTTTTATTGTACCGATCGACTCAGAATCACTTTCTAGGTCGATTTAGCGATGCCCGTCCGTCCGTCCGTCCGTCCGTCCGTCCGTCCGTCCGTCTGTGTGTCCATGTAAACCTTGTAATCAAACTACAGGTCTCAAATATTAATAAATTTTGATAAGATTTTTATCAGCCATGAGTGAAATGCGGTCCATTTTCCCATGGGGGGCTGAGCATGGGATATTATCTTCGAAATGGAAAAACGATCAACGGCGACTATATGCTAACTTATTGCAGCGTTTTAGTGATGAAATCAAGGAAAAAGGCCGCATTTGGCAAAAGAGAAAGTGTTGTTTTATCAAGGCAATGCACCACTTCACACATACGCTGTTGCGATGGTCAAAATCCACGAATTAAAGGTCAAATTGCTTCATCACGCACCTTATTCGCCAGATTTAGCTCCCTCGGATTATTTTCCATTTCCAGACTAGAAAAGATAGCTCGGTGGTAAAAGATTTTCCAACAATAATGACGTGGAGTCTGCGATTGATGGATCTAGACAGTTCTTGCCAATAACTGGGTATCGAAGCTATTGACTATTGCTGGGAAAAGTGTATCGAGCTAAAAGGGAATTATTTAAGAAGGCCGCATAGTTCCGTCGATCAGCAATGCACGATGGAATTTGACGGCTATCCTTGCACTTTTAGTATTCATACTAATAACAAAATATCAATCTGAGTTATACCCAATTTGTGAGTTAATTTGCAATCAACGGTACGATATATGGTTTTCAGATCACCGATTTCACGGAGATAATTTTCGACTTTTAAACCAGTCATTAGCAAGATTCAAAACGCCTCGAAATGCTTCCTTAATCATTGGATACTAGATGATTCATTAATAAAAAATCAGAGGAGCAATATCCGCCCCGAAATACTTCCTTAATCATTGGATACTAGATGATTCATTAATCAAAAATCAGCAAAGGAGCAATATTTGTTCAGAACGTGCAATAAAAACAGTGTAGGATATATATCCATTTTGCAAATCTGCACGTACTTTAAACTTAAAATTTTTATCCTACAATAATAATTAAAGGATGCTATAATATTGTTGTTTTTTTTCTTAATAATATAAGCATTTTATATAAATTTAAATAACTTGTTATGATATGAAATAAAATAAGTTGTTAAAATTTTTTTTTTTTCGTATTGATTTAGAAAATGAATTTGGGGCGTGAAGTTTTTTTTTTAGTAAAATAACCCAAGCTAATGTTTTTCGTTAGTAAAACATCATTGACTACCTCGTAGTACTATGCCAAAAATTTGGTTATAGCCCTAATGCACATTCTGCCTGGTGCCTTGCCATTTGTATTTTTCCACCTGGCTATTTGGAGAACGAATACCTAGTCTAGAGTCACTAACATTTTGAAGTGTATTGTTAAAATACTAAATTCGCCGTATTATAACAAATAGTTTCTGGGTAATTTGAAAGTTTAAGCTTCAAATTTCGTGATAATTAATCATGTTATTCTATAGTTATTGACACACAAATTAATGGTGACCATGGATTTTAGTTTTATTTTTAAATTTACTAACTTGAAATAAGCAGCAATATTAACAAACTTTTCAAACGATTAATTCAACTAAGGAAGCGTTATAATCGAATTTATATTAATAAAATCATATACAATCATGCTGATGTACAATCATGCTGAATACAATTATTCTAATTTATTAATTAAGGTAGTTGTTATTAACTACGTGTATGGATATGTAATTGAAATTAATTATATTTATTATTTAATTTAAAAAAAAAACCCCATAAATTGAAAAAAAATGTCAAATCATCATTCATACAATCTTAGATTATTTCTTCAATTTGGCAAGTGTCCAATCATCATTCAAATCTTAATGACATAACAAAACTACTCGTATGTCTGATAGTTTGTTTCCTTTATTTTCGAATTGAGAAGCAAATGTTAACAGTATGTTCTACTATAACATTTATTCAATTCAATTCAAATGTATTTATTGTTTAAAATTCATAATGATTTGAACATATACAGTGGCACAGGAAAGTATACCTCATATTAAAATTGTTTTAAGAGTAGGTCGAATTAGACAAACTAAATATTATGTTTTTTGTTGTTCCAATTTGTTGTTGTTTTATAAAAAAGAGCTCATATTTACTTCATTATTGTTACAAACATCGTGATCCTCAGTTAGAAAAAGCTAGTTTTGAAATCGGTCCGGCTTGGATTTGTTAAAATGAGTCCCAAAACTAAGGAAATCACCTTACATATATATTGTATATATTATGTAGCATCAGAAAAATGGAAAATCTCTAGGCGAAATTTCTGAAATGGTTAGCTGTTCCTAGTCTAGTGTCCAAACGGTATTAAGGAATTATAAAAATAATAAAAACCTTAATAAAAAACCAAGAAGTGGTTGTTCACCAAAAATTTATGAACGAGTTAAGCGACATATATGGAGCGAAATAAATAAAAACAAGTAAGAAAATTATAGTCGGTCTAGACCGACTATATGATACCCTATACCATGGTTTAGAGACCTTATCTTTCGGTCCAACTACTTCGATATAGAAAATAAGCATAAACCAAATTTGAGTGCGATTTTTATACCCTCCACTCCAGTGTGCAGAGGGTATATATAAGTTTGTCATTCCGTTTGTAATAATTAGAAAAAAAATTCTGGACCCCATAAAATATATATATTTGTGATCCTTATAACAAGCGAAGTTGATGTAGCGATGTCCGTCTGTCCGTCTGTCCGGCTGTCCGTCTGTCCGTCTGTCCGTCTGTCCGTCTGTGGAAATCACGATGACGGCTTCAATCGGATAGCTAGGGTGCTCCTTGGTATAAAAAATGATTCACTAACATCCTGAGAAGTTTGCTATTTAAAATCGTCCAAATCGGTTAATCTGGTCCCGAGAATTGAGCGAAGAATTAAAAAGTCATGAGAAAATATGATTTGAATATGTGTTCTTGTGATAACGCCCTCAATAGTTCAGATAGGGCGCTTGTTTTTAGTGAGAATGATTCACTAACATCTTGAGAAGGTTCCTGTTTTTAAATCATGACAATAGGTTTCATAGGTGCCGAGAAATCACTGAAAAGGTAAAAAAAATATGACGTTTTCCTATATTGTTTTCCTAAATTTTGTATTTTGTCATAGCTGTGCATGTTGTTTTTGTGGTCGTTGTGTTAATAAGATAAAAATTCATCAATATCAATATTTTTTGGTGTAATATTTAAGTTAATTAATTAATAAAAGAAACTATATAAAATCACTATCAATATTCTGCGATTTTTATAACATCACAAAATGTTACAAATTAATACATACTACTGTTGCCAATATCAAAATACTATAAATAATATTCATATATTCTGTATATGTATATCCATAATAAGCGCATATTAAAATAAATCGGTATTTTATTTTATTTTTACAAAATTCTGAAATTTTTAGAGTTGAAAAAATAGTATGGTTTTAAGAGTTGTATTTTTAGTACATGTATAAACCCTGCATACTTGCTTTCAAAAGTAGTAGGTAGGTAAGCCATAAAATATTTATTTACCCTGTAAAAAAAATTGTTGTTTAGAAAAATACTATTTTTTTGTCAGATGTTAATTACAATAAATTTTTAAACTTTGTTATTTAATGTCAACAGTTATCCACATTAAGAATAACCGCGGAGCTCAGCTCAATCAATGTGCAATGATCGAGCCTTGCCCTGGGAAACATGCGTTTATGCCTTTCTTAACACAAACGCCATTCCCAACTACCAAAAATTTTTGACACGAGCTATTCACATTATGAATAGCCGCGGAGCTCAACTCAATCATAGTGCAATGATGAAGCTTCGCCCTGGGAAACATATATTCATGCTTTTCTTAGCACAAACCGAACTTCTTATGGCACATTAAAAATAAACTAATTGAGAAGTACAATTCATCATTACGGTGTATTATAATACTATTTTCTTATTTTACTAGTAGCTAGTAAACAAAGTGACCGTGTCATTGTGAACGAAATAGAATTGAAATTGTATGCAGATTTGTTTTACTTAAAAAACCTGTTTCTACAGATAGTGAATAAAATCCCAGTAAGCATTTTATGCAATAAATGATCATGTAGAGTCTTTTTGACTCATATGTGGTATTAAAACAGTTATAAATGCGCCCTTTTGCTGATCACAAAATATTCTTTTGTTGGGATTAAATATTACCTTACCCACGAATCTTCTTGAAAGTCCTTTTTATCCGCTTTTCTGATCAGTTTCGACTCATTTTTGAGTCTTATTTAATGTAATTTTTCTATAAATCACTTTTTAAGAGAAAGCAAAAATCATTTTCTAGTCTTTTTGTAATAGCGCATGTGATTATTCAGTTTTTAATCATCAAAAGTGCTCGAATGATGACTGGGATATCGTATATTTTTGTTAACACACAAACATATACATAGCAGCACGAGTAAACTGAACTCTAATCGGCATCTTATATGTATACAGCCGAACAAAAACGAAAATACTCATCAAAGAGTAAAGTAAGCAACAATTTCATTCAGTCCTATGGAAGCTTTTGAACAAAGCAAGTCTATGTCGCGTTGTCTTGTGAATTTTTACATTGTTTTTTAATAGGTACTAGTGATGCCAGGAGATTTTTTCAGAAATCCCTACGCTTATGAAAAAAATTCCCTTTTTCCCTACACCCACTTTTTCCTCTACACTACTTTTTTTAAAATTTATTTTTAATTTGTACATTTTCAATTTGAATTATGTAAAAATAACATAAAAACAAAGAAAAAAAAATATAAAAAATAAGATAAAAATATCATGAGAATTACATAAGAATAATATAAAAAAAAATATTTTTACAATTCTGTATAATTCATCTTTTTGATATGGTTAGATGTGCATTTAAAATTTACACAATTAATTAAAATGGCTTGCAAATGAGATGTTACAACTTAAACAGAATATTTGTTCTTGGTTTTCAGTGTTGCCGTTTTAGCTTTTTAGTTGCTAGATTTAGCAACTTTTTTTGTCGTTTAGCATCCAAAATTTATCAAAAGATGCTAGATGCTAACTTAGAATCTTTTATTAATAAAAAGTTGCTTTTAGCATCTTTTTTTTTATATTTTTTTTTTTTCATTATTTTTGAATATATAATTTTAATGGTATTGATATGTTTTAATTTCTCAAAGTGTAGGACAGTAATTTTGTGAACAGAACAGAACAGAACAAAACTAGGATACAACACTGAATACAACCTCTTTATGGATTGAAAAATTCTATTGGAGAAAATCCATTTAATGAGTTATCAATATTTGTATTGTAGATATTAGTTTTGTCTTTCTCAAAAGCCGAAGTTGAACGTTTGTTTAGTTTAATGGCTTTAATTAAAAGCAAACTTCGAACAGAATAAAATCCGAGTTGTTATGTTCTGTAATACGTATAAAAGAAAGATTGAAATTGAAAAATCGGTGCTGTCACACTTACAATATACCGAGCGATGTCGTTGATAAAAGTCGATCGTCAGAAAAATATCAGAGCCAAAAAGAACTTGAAGATAAAGACATCACAGAAATGTTAGATTCCATAAACCAATTATTCTAATATAATCGTATCTTTTGATAATGTAATTTCTGTTATATTTTAAATAAAAAAAATCCCTCTAAAATTAAATATATTGAATTTAAGTTTAAAATACTCAATTTGATGTTAAAAAAAATTTCAGATGAAATCCAAAATAATTTTAATTAAAATTTAAAAAATATAAATCGAAACATATGTTTTATATTAATTTTTCGATTTAAAAACCAAAGAATTTATTAATAGGTATATAATTTTTTAATATAAAGGTAATGAAATTTGAAAAAAAATTAGCATCCAGTACGTTTAAGCATCTTTTTTTGCAATTTAGCATCTTTACAATTTCAAATTATGGCAATACTGTTGGTTTTAAAAGATTTTTTATAACATTGGTTATAAGCATGTATACTTAGATCTGATTTATCGTATTTTAATATATTTTCAAAAGCCTTGCATTTGCATTCATAGTCGTCACCTTTGACCTGCTCCAGCCATCCAGTACCTTCTCGTGTCTCAACTAACTGAAGCAAAATCTTTATGTTATGTATTTCTTTGATGTGTTTTCAGCATCATCGAAAAACGAATCGGACATTTTTCTTAAATTAATTATGTCTCTAAAATTAAATATGTTCAAATTTATAATATTTTAATGTAATGCACAAAAAAGTGTTTTATACTTGTCATTGTTATTAAAAAATCCACATATTTACTTCCTTCATATTATAGAGTTAATACCAGACTTAAAAAGACTTTAAAGTTTAAAATTGAAAAAAAATATGCGATATTTAACAAATACATTCAAAATAGTTTTGACTGAAATTTTTGGCAGTTTTAGTTTTGCCTTGTATCAGTAAAATGTTCAGATATTAACTAAAAAAAAACAAGTCGTTAAATATTTTCATCTTAATTATCTTAATTAATTTAATTTAAGTAAGAGTTGAAAGTTGATCTTTGCGGACTCACAAATGTGCCCTATACTAATAGGTCTGGAAAATTGAAAAGGTTTGTAAAAAATAAAATGCACCTTTAAATTACAAAATTTAAATTAAAAAGAAAATTACAAAATAAACCATTTACCTGGTTAAACTTAATATTGTTTGTAATTATCTGGATCAGGTTAGTATTTAAAATGGGATAAATCGGGAGTCATTGTGCCAATTTATGACCTAATATATGTAGACACCTCTATAAAATGCTGAAAATTCAGAGCATTTGTTGTAATAATTCAGTAATAGGTTTATCAAAGTGTTTACATATTCAAATATTTTATATACATTTGTTACAAATAGTGCAAGAAGTCCAGATATTAATGTAAACGTAAAACCCAGGTGGAGGGTATCAAAGATTCGGCATAGCCGAATTTAACACTCTTACTTGTTATTAATTTTTTTGGCTGCAGATATGAAAAAGTTCATATCAGATGCTATATCTATAAAGGGACTAGGTCCAAAAATGGACCGATCCTGATCATGTTTGGTAAGGTCTCTTGTATTTTGCAAAAATATGTACAAACAAAATTTGAGAAGAATCAGTGCAATATTTTTGTTTTTTAATAGATTTAACTGAAGATCGGGAAGCAGCTCTATATGGGGTCAAAGGGATCATTTTTGGACTACTCATTAGTGGATGTAATGAACGCATACAAACCCAATTTGAGTAAGATCTATATGACAATTTGGATCTTATGGCAATTTATGTCGATTTCATATGGGTAATTTGTATGGGGGCTAGGTCTGAACATGGACCGATTCTCACCAATTTCAATAGCGTTCATCCCATGGCCGATAAAAGCTTATGTACCAAATTTCATCAAAATATATTCATATTTGCGACCTGCAGTTTGATTACAAGCTTTACATGGACACACAGACGGACGGACGGACGGACGGACGGACGGACGGACGGACGGACATTGTTAAATCAACTCAGAAAGTGATTCTGATTCGATCGGTATAATTAAAGATGGGTCTAGGTCAAATATTTTTGGTTGTTACAAACAGCAGCACAAAGTCATTATACCCAAACCACATAGTGGTATAGGGTATACTAATAATAAACAGCAGTGGATTTCACAGCAGAGTTCCCTGAAAAATACCATTTATTAGTGATATAAATCAAAAAGGCTCGTCATTAGTTTTTTTAACTTAGCAAAATTTACGAAAAAATTTTATGTTATGTTGGGGGTACCCAAATGAGAAAAAATTACCAAAAATTATGATTTTTACACAGAAAAGTATAGTTTAAACATTTTCTTTTAAAAAATTGACTTCATTACAAAAAAAAAAAAAAAAAAAGAAACAAGTAAGAGTATTAAATTCAGCTGTGCTGAATTTTTGATACCATCCATCTGCGTCTCAAACTCTATATCATACCCAAAGTTCTAAACTGTTGCCGATACTGAAACATTAATTCCGAATACCAAAATTCAAATGATTCTTGGCTAAAAATTGTTATTATTAAAAATAAGCTAATTTTAAAATATTTTTATCTGAATTATTTTTATTTTTATCTGTATTATATTTGATAATTAATTTTTAATTTTTAGTTTTTAATTTTTAATCTTTAATTTTGAATTTTTAGTTTTTAATTTTTAATATTTAAGTTTTTATTATTAATTTTTAATTTTTCTTTATTCATTTTTCATCCTTCATTTTTCACTTTTAATGTTTCATTTTCCATTTTTCAGTTTTCAATTTTCATTTTCATTTTCAATTTTTCAATTTTCATTTTTAAATTTTCATTTTTAATATTTCATTTTCCATTTTAAATTTTTGATTTTTCAATTTTCATTTCTCATTTTTAATTTTTAAATTTTCATAGTTCATTTTAAACTTTCCATTTTTAGTTTTTCAATTTTCATTTTCCATTCTTCATTTTTCATTTTTAATTTTTCACCTTTCATTTTCCATTTTTCTGTTTTTAATTTTTACATTCCATTTTTCGATTTTCATTTTCCATTTCAAATTTTTAATTTTTCAATTTTCATTTTCCATTTTCTATTTTTCATTTTTCGAATTTCATTTTCCACTTGTCATTTTTCATTTTTCAATTTTCATTTTCCATTTTTCAATTTTTAATTTTCATTTTCCATTTTTGATTTTTAAATTTTCATTTTTCATTCTTCTGTTTTCATTTTCCATTTTCCAATTTTTTAATTCTCATTTTCCATTTTTCAATTTTCATTTCCCATTTTCCATTTTTCAATTTTTATTTTCCATTTCCCATTTTTCATTTTTAAATTTCCGTTTTCCATTTTCCTTTTTCGATTTCCCATTTTCCATTTTTAAATTTTCATTTTCATTTTTCATTTTTGAATTTTCATTTTCCATTTTCCTTTTTCCATTTTGCATTTTCAATTTTTCATTTTTCTTTTTTAAATTTTCATTTTCCATTTTCCTTTTTCCATTTCCTATGTCCCATTTTTCATTTTTAAATTTTCATTTTCCATTTTCCTTTTTCCATTTCCCATTTTCCATTTTTAAATTTTCATTTCCATTTTTCATTTTTAATTTTCCATTTTGCATTTTCAATTTTTAATTTTTAATTTTTTAATTTTCATTTTCCATTTTCCATTTTTCAATTTTCGTTTTCCATTTTCTATATTTCAATTTTCGGTTTTCAATCTTCAATTTCCATTTTCCATTCTTCATTTTTCAGTTTTCAATTTTAATTTTTCAATTTCCATTTTCCATTTTTCATTTTCCGTTTTTCAATTTTGCATTTTCGAATTTTCATTTTTAATTTTTCAATTTTCTTTTTCCGTTTTTCATTTTGAAATTTTCATTTTCCATTTTCCATTTTTAATTTTCAGTTTTCAGTTTTCATTTTCCATTTCTCATTTTTCAATTTTCACTTTCCGTTTTTCATTTTCCATCTTTCATTTCTCAATTTTCATTTTCCGTTTTCCATTCTTCATTTTTCAATTTCCATTTTTCACTTTTCAATTTTCATTTTCCATTTTTATACCCTATACCACTATGTGGTTTGGGTATAATGACTTTGTGCTGCTGTTTGTAACAACCAAAAATATTTGACCTAGACCCATCTTTAATTATACCGATCGAATCAGAATCACTTTCTGAGTTGATTTAACAATGTCCGTCCGTCCGTCCGTCCGTCCGTCTGTGTGTCCATGTAAAGCTTGTAATCAAACTGCAGGTCGCAAATATGAATATATTTTGATGAAATTTGGTATATAAGCTTCTATCAGCCATGGGATGAACGCTATTGAAATTGGTGAGAATCGGTCCATGTTCAGACCTAGCCCCCATACAAATTACCCATATGAAATCGACATAAATTGCCATAAGATCCAAATTGTCATATAGATTTTACTCAAATTGGGTTTGTATGCGTTCATTACATCCACTAATGAGTAGTCCAAAAATGATCCCTTTGACCCCATATAGAGCTGCTTCCCGATCTTCACTTAAATCTATTAAAAAACAAAAATATTGCACTGATTCTTCTCAAATTTTGTTTGTACATATTTTTGTAAAATACAAGAGACTTTACCAAACGTGATCAGGATCGGTCCATTTTTGGACCTAGTCCCTTTATAGATATTGCATCCGATATGAACTTTTCATATCTGCAGCCAAAAAAATTAATAAAAATCCCACTCAAATTTGGTTTTTGCTTATTTTCAATGTCCAGTTTGTTGGGCCTAAGAGATATGGTGATAACGATAAAATAATATCTGGCAATACTGCTAACATAGCTCACGGTAGTTGTGTTTCTTGGTATGATTGCATCATTTTTTGTGGCTTTTTTGAACTGTGAATGTAGTTGTACAACTATTATGTTTAACCACTTAAATATTACAACAAACACACAGGGTTTTATGTTTTTTTAGAGCTATCTACATATTTTTGCTCATATCAAAGCACAATGATGCCCGATTTATTCCATTTTCAATACCAACCTGCTGGGAATTATGGCAAATGATATTGTTGTAATCTTACCCAGCAAAATGTTTTGTTTGTGAATGAGCGTGATTCCAGCAGACAGGCAGACAGACGGACATCGCTATACCGACTCGAGCTGTGATAAGGATCAGGAATATATATACTTTATGTGTTCGGAAATTAGTTTTTCGATGCGTTACAAACGGAATGACAGACCTATATATACCCTCTGCCACTGACGTTTGGAGGGTTTATAAATCATGCTTATGGGCCAAGTAATAAGTAAAACTAAAAAATGTCCGGAAAACCCGATTTTTGGGTAAAATTCGACTTTAGCGACCTCTAAACCTCTTCGGAAAGATCTGAAAAAATCACAAAAAAACTTTACCCTATAAGCTTTAAAAAAATGTTGGGGGACCCATGAAAAACGAAAAGCAAAATTTTTTGGGACACCCTAGTGGTCATGCCAATATAGTTGGGCAAACTTACAATATTTCATAACTTTGAAAGTAAAAATTCTACTAGTCAAAACGGAAATAATTCCTGGACTTCTGTACGGCTGTAAAATTTTTGCCTCGAGCAAACGTCAACTAAATGTTGCATATAATAATATTATTCGTTATGTTTTTGGTTTAAGACGATAATCTCATATTACTCCCTTCTCTGAAGGACTATTTGGTGTGTCTTTTGATAATCCTTTAAAACATTAGAATTATATTTTTTATGCTCAAAAATTATTTACACAAAAAAACCTAACTACCTCTTCGGAAAATTACAATTTGCTAGGTCGAATAGAGGAAGAAAGCTCAAAGTTCCTATTCGTAGGATACTTGTCTCAGAATAGCAATTTTTTGTGCACGGAGTTCGTCTTTGGAATGCACTTCCACTAACTTAATAACTGACAAGCAGCGCTAGTTTTTTAAAAAACAAATTTTTGATTATTTTCACATAATAAAATCTTTTGACATTTTTGTATTTTGCTATATTCTTTTGTTATTTCATTTCATCTATAATATGAATAGGCTAGGCGATTTCTTGTGACTGATGTTTTGTTCTACCGTTTTATCCCGATTTTGACCAAACGTATATTATTTGAAAGGTATTTCTTATTAGCCGATTTGCACATTTACAGATTTTTAAATTTTTTTCTTTATTTTGAGTAAATTGCATTTAAAGTTGCTACTAACATGTACATGAAATTATACAATGCTGTGTTTGTTTATTAAATTTGTTAATGTGTTTGTAATAAAAATGAGTTTGTTTTTTGTGGTGATTTGTTAATTGGCTATAATTGATTAGCATACTTTTAGCGTCTTTATTTAATGAAAAAATAAAATTTCCTAGAATTTGCGCTCGAATTTTGAGGGCTGGAATCTGCTAATATATAATTAATGTATGCAATTAATTTGATTCATATCAGTACATTGTACCCTTATAATTAATTAATCATATAGTGTAATTTAAAGAATATTTTTTCTTGTTTTATAGAAAAGCACAATAAATAAATAAATAAATAAATAAAATAAAATAGTGGAAGTGTGATTTGCATGCATTTGTTTAATTAAACAACACTTTCTTTTTCGCCAAATGGCGCCTTTTTCCCTTAATTTCATCATTTAAAGCAATAAGTTAGCATAATACGTTGATTGTTTTTCCATTTTGCAGTTATTCCACTCGAACTGAGAAATTTCCAATGATTGCATTACGGTGACCAATTTTGTCCATGTTTACAAATTAACGGATATCGTTTAGTTTTGTGACTCCAAAAAAAATACTTAACAATACTTAAAACATATGTTTTACGAGGTTGCCACTTCTCACCAAAGCTATTTTTTTTTCAAACTACTGCCGCCATCTATACCTCAGTCTCTTTGACTAAAAAGTTTATTATGGAGCGAATTTGTTTAAATATGTACAATTATGTTTAACATGAACTGACGATGTATTAAAAAGGCGTTAAGGCACTAAAAAATAAAAACGAAAACCGCCTAGTTAGCGCTTTTTAAAAAAAAGGAGCTAAAAAGGAAAAAATGAGCGAAAAGTGCTAAGTTGGTATTGCTGCCTTTAACCTCAACTATTACAGAAACGTCATCTTGTGTTTTTTTTTGCAAGAGTTCGAAGAATAGCCGGGGTAAATTGTTCGTCTCGGATAGAAATTCCAGAAATTGGAACTCTGTTGTATTTCAGAAATTTCTAAATAAAGTATTAGTTTTAAACGGTTAATTTATAGTGATTAACTAAAATCAATTTTTTTTCTAAATGTATATAAAAACTTATCACAATTGTTGGTGTTGCATGAGTCAATACGAATTTGACACATTTTGTTGAATTAATGCCGAATTGTGGGTATAGGAAAAATTCTTAGACAAGAGAATTTCTATTTCCGGCCACTTGAAAAAAATTATCAAACGTTTTTTAATTAGAGGGTGTATTATTATGAGGGCTTTCATAATTAAATAATAGGAAGTAAAAATATAAATATATAAAGAGAATGTAGTAACGGATAAAGAAGAATAAAGAAAAATATTTTTGCCAGTGTTCGGGAAGGGGGGGTCATAGCTGCACAATTGGTCAGATAGAAAACTAGCATAACATAAGTGGGTGATAATTCAATAGAAACTATGCATTTAAAAAAGAAATAATATTAACATAAACTAAATAATATTAACATAAACTGCAGAAAAAAATAACAAAACTCAAAAGTATTAATTTTTGTTCTGTTGACAAAACAATGGAAACCTTTACTATACAATAATTTAAAATTTTTCCTCTATTTTTGGTTTCAATATTTTGTTGGGCATCCTTTATATTTACATACATATATCCTATACCACCATGTGGTTTGGGTATAATGACTTTGTGCTGCTGTTTGTAACTTCAAAAAATATTTGACCTAGACCCATTTTTTATTATACCGATCGACTCATAATCACTTTCTGAGTCGATTTAGCGATGTCCGTCCGTCCGTCTGTGTGTCCATGTAAACCTTGTAATCCAACTACAGGTCGCAAATATGAATATACATATATATTGATGAAATTTGGTATATAAGCTTCCACTGGCCATTGGATGAACGTTATTGAAATTGGTAATATTCGGTCCATATTCAGACCTAGACCCCATACAAATGACCCCTATGAAATCGACATAAATTGCCATAAGATCCAAATTATCTAATAGATCTTAGTCAAATTGGGTTTGTATGTGTTTATTATATCCATTAATCAGTAGTCCAAAAATAATCCCTATAGGACAATTCTTAGTCATGGGCCCTATATAGAGCTGCTTCCCGATCTTCACTTAAATCTATAAAAAAAAAAACAAAAATATTGCACAGATCTTTCTCAAATTTGGTTTGTATATTTTTTTTCAAAATTAAGTGACTTTACCAGATATGGTCAGGCTCGGTCCATATTTCGACCTAGTCCCCATATAAATATAGCATACGATATGAACTTTTTCATATCTGCAGCCAAAAAAATGAATAACAATGCCACTCAAATTTGGTTTTGCTTATTTTCTATATCCAATTAGTTGGATCGAAGAGATAGGGTCTCTAAACCATGGTATAGGGTATCGTGTAGTCGGTCTAGACCGACTATAATTTCTTACTTGTTTAGTACTGCTTTACAATGCCGAGGCATGGATTCAATTAAATTGTTGATGATATCCTTTGCAATTTTTTTTCACTCTGAATTAACTGCCTCTTGAGATCTGTCATGTTTTTGTAATTTCTTGTCCGTATTTTTCGATTCCCAATTTCCCATAGATTTTCTAAAAATATTTGAATTTTTTTAATAAATTGTCTATTATTAGCTTGGGGTCATATGTGACCCCAATTCCAAAAGGGTTAATGGGGTCATATTATTTTTTCCGAAACCCTAGGCTATTAAGATAAAATATAATATTTAAAAGTAGAAAAGTGATGAATTTTTGATACAAAGTATTTAGAAAGAGTACATTTACAGAATATTTAAAAAAAAGTGACATTTTTCTCGAAATCCGCAAAAATAAAATCCTTGTTTAAAATTCACACAGTTAATCTGTAACATGTATTTAAAAAAACCTCTAAATTTTGTTTAAGAAAATTTTTCAAAACTTGAAAAAGAAGTTTTCAAAATTTTATCACAAAAATTACCCATTTTCGGTCTCAATGCTTATTAGGTTAGCAACGTGGAAATACAACAATACTTCATATCTGATTACTTATAAGTATAGAGACAAAAAAAAATTACGGCTTTAATCAATTTCTCAAAGTTGAAAAAAATGGTATCAAATTTTATGACATTGTTTTTTTTTGGCACAAAAGTGGTCTGGGGCATTTGCTATTTCTTGGCGAATTTTTATTCGATTTTGAATTTTTATAGCTTTTTGAAAAGATAATTTAATATTGATCCCGATTCTTATAACAGCTTGTCGGAAAAATTAAACTACAGAGCTAATTTTCGTAATATCTCAAAAAAAGTCATATTTTTCCCATATAACCATACTTGAAATTTTCAATCAATTTCCGGCGCGACTTTTTTTATCCGATTATCCCCAAACTTCACATTTATTAGTTTAATATTGAAATGTAACAAAGTAGACTCCGCCTATCCCAAAAATCGCATCTTTTAAGGACCACTCTTATATATATTTTTCTTTATTTCTGTATTTATAAAAGTATTGTTTTTACATTACCTGGCTTAAGTCTGATGGTGTCAAAATTTCGAAGGTTTGAACAAATTCCTTTGATAAAAAAGGCTTATTTTTCTTCTCAGCTGCACTACGCTCGCTGGAGTTACAGCTAAGTCTGCATTAACTAAATTTGCCAGATGCCGACAAGTGCGGTCATCTATTAATCTCGGGCGTCCAGGAGGAGGATCTGGGGCTTCTATATTATGTTTTTTTTAGTCTATGCACGGTCACATGGCTAATTTGGAACTTTTTTTTTGCAATTTTTCTGGTAGATTCTTTATTGATTTTTTCATTCATTCCTTATAATACTTATATAATAAAAAAAATAAAATAATAATAAAGATTTTATGGCATGGTTTAAAAAAAACCATCTGCCGGAAGTTTGGGATTGGTCAACAAATATATAAAAAATTGTATGCTAATTAGGAATTTATATGATACAGTTTTAAACAGCATTTTAAATTAAAAGTTATATTTATTAATTAATATTTTCCTATAATTTAAGGCTTTTGTTATATAATTATATAATGGGTACCAGTTTTCATTAGGAACACCGTTTAAAATATCAAACATTTCACAATCTGTCAATCGTGTACAAAAAAAAAAAACACATCAATCTCAGTTCTTTTAGCACAGGACACCTTCCTAAGAATTGTAACAACGTTTCTTCTTCCTTCAGATTACATAGTGAGCACATTCTGGATTGTACTGTACTGTATGGATTTCCGATCAGCCAAAATAGATCGCCACGTGCCTTCATTATAATGGATATGACATGTTGATTATATTGTTCATTGCAGTATGAGAGACCTTTGGAATGATGTTCTTTGTTGATTTTGGACAGCTGATACATGGTAATCATGTTCAATTTCTTCCTTGTTTTTTTGGATGAGTTGAAAACATATATTATTCCATACGGATTTACAAAGATTTGCGTTATTGAGACTTAAACTGTATTTAGAGGCCCGTTCATCTAAATCTTTATACCAATGAATTTTTTTGCTAACAATTGCATTTGGTAGTTTATGTGGTAATCTACGATTTTCATACTCGAATATACAAATTCAAACTGTATGTATATATATGAGCCTCTTCCTGATCCGTTTCAATAGCAATCACATAATTTGGTGTATTATCTGGTAGTTTTAGTATTCTTTTTGTGAAAAACCTTTGCAGTTTATCTACATAATCGAATCCTGAAAAACCCCATATCTGCGCTCCATACGTTTGTATTGATCTGCAAACGGCTTGAAATAATTTCCATTTTGCTTTTAGTGACACATCCCTCTTACCAATAAATTTCTTCCACGTAATATTAATACAAACTTTAGCAGCATCAATTTTAGAACATATGGGTTTAGTAAAAGCCATAGAGGGTGTTAACAGAAATCCTAAATATTTATATTCATTTAGTACTTTGACTTCTATACCATTAAATGACCACTTTTCCTACATAGGTTGACTTCCATCATCTATAAATAGTCCACCTTCTAAAGAATCATGTAGATCATTTAAGTATATGGCGAAGAGTAACGGCGATAACAAACATCAATGTTTAACGCCTGAATTTGTCTCGAAATATTCGGAAAGTTCAGTTCCCGTCCATGCTGCTGATTTTGTATGATAATAAATAATTTCAATGAAATTAACTACTTTTGTAGATATGCCCAAATTATGGAGTTTGTATATTAATAGTTTTCTTGGGACACAATCAAAAGCCGCTCTAAAATCGACGAAGAAAGCATAAATTCTCTTCTTTTCATAGAATTGGATGTTAGCTATTGCTGACAAATTATAAATGTTGTCGATAGTCGAATACCCTTTGCGGAATCCAGCTTGGAATTCATTGAGTATTTGGTGTTTGTTTACCCATTCAGTCAATCTTTCGTGAATTACACCCATCATAATCTTACCTATACAGTTCATAAATGTAACGCCTCTGTAGTTGCTTGGTCGACTCGTATTTCCTTTTTATGTATAAGCAATACAATACTTTTTTCGAATTTCTCCACAGAACCGTTCCCATTTAATATTTTCATATAGGTGTCAGCTAAAGCCATTAAATAATCATCGCCAGCATTAACGAAAAACTCGTACGATATTCTGTCCCCACCCGGTGCTTTATTTTCCTTAACTTTCGAAAGCATTAATCTTATTTCTTGTAAAGTAAAAGACTTTTCAAGGTCATTATCAGAAAGTAGGTTTGCAGCATACTCAAAATGTTTAAAGTTAACAGATGGATTTAGAAGCATGTTAAAATGTTCTTGGAAAGAAATAGCACTTAATTGACATGCAATATAGTTTTCATTTTGTTTCAATTCCCTTGCTAGTGCCACCACTGTTTGCTATCAGCGATAGAATTTAATTTTTGTTCTATTAGGCTACTATAATTATCTTTTTTATTTTTACACATCGCTTGGAAAATGCCTTTTTTCTCTGTGTATTATTGTTAGTCCACATCACTTTGCGATTTTCGAATTCATTATTAGATTCATTATTTTTCAATAATTCTAATATTTCGCGTACTTTCCATTTTGAAAAGCACGTGTTAAAATAATATGTTAAAAATAACGGTAAAAAAAATAACTCATTGTTATGTTTTGTTTTATTTGAGTTAAAGGGAGTTAATATACAAAAGTGCAAAACTGTTACATTTGAGTTATTTTGCAAATCATGACAGTGCATGCTCAAAACTCAGCAATATTAAGAAGTAAAAAATAAATTAGTTGTATATATCAAATTAGATTGAAAAAACTATATCAATGTATATATCAAATTAGATTGAAAAAACCATATCAAAGTTCAGTTTTCTAAACCACGTAACATTTTTGCACGTCACTGTATGTATATGGAAAAACGGTCTGCAACATGACTGACATGTTTAAAAATCTCTATTAACAACAAAATCTATTCACACATAGTTACTGAATTTTGCAGATCATATAGCTAAGACATTTCAGACATTTCGTTTATTATGCAAGAGAGCTCTTAACATAGCTTGAGCGAATTGAAAAGTCTATGCTACAACTTTCGAAGTGAATTCACATAACAACTTGCAACGAATTTTTGTGATGAAGCATCACATTGAACCCCCTTAATTCGCTCATTTGCTGAATTCAATCGTGATCGCCGTTGGTTCAAGGACGTATTTCGTTAAGGTTGTAAAAAATCGGATTTAAAGTAAAGTCGCAAGTCTTAGAAAAAGTCATACCAGACTGAAAAAGAAGACAAAATGGTTAATTTTGAAAATTAAAGCGGTTGTAGTAAAATTTTTTGTATTAAAATAAAATTTACTTGAGACATGATTATTTACTCCAGTTGAAATAAGCTAAATATCAAGCACTTGAATTTGAAGAAGTGAAGTATTCATTTTAATTGGGTTATGTCGGTTGAAGTTGCCATTTTTAAAATGTCAAGTTTCTTTTTGGTTAATTTATCTTTTACATACAATCATTTTAATGAAATAGAGACAATTGTTACTTGTTTTATTTTTTTGATTTACACAAAAAATAGGTTTGCAAAACAATCTGACATCAAGATAAAAAACCAAACAAAATATAGCAAACAAGGTAAAACAAACCGCAAAATAGAAAAAAAAAATAGCAATAGCAATAGCAATAAATTACAAATATTAACTTTAATGTTATTGCAAAATGTAAGCGAAAGTAAAAAATGTTAACAACAAAAGCGAAATTCATAGCCAAAAAAGTCTACAATATATTAAAAAAAAAAAAAACACACTAGTACACAACGAATAAATAAAACAAAAAAAAACTAACGAATATAATCCAATATTTACACTTATTATGTTATAATAAAAAGTACAAAATATTCATGTGTACATGATGACGAAACACCCTGTATATGGAGATATGAAATGCGCGTAGTGGCGTTCAATTGCAGTATTTACAACGAACAGACAGACAGACAGATAGACATACTAACACATACAAAATATATACATACATGTACGGAAGTCATTGTCGTTCGGTCGATCGTTCGTTTGTTTCACTGATCGTGTCTGTCTCTTGGCGTTTAATACAGCTACACAATTACACTTATGTATTTAATTATAATTATCGTTTTTTCTCTGGTAAATTATCAATTGTTTTCCTTTGTTTTTTGTTTTTGTCTTAAAAAAAAAAACAATCATTTTATATTTTAATATGCATAATGAGTCTTCTTTGTTACACATACTCTTAGATTTTACTAAAAAGGTTTGGGAACAAACATTTTATTTAACTAGAATCAGTTAAAAGGTTTGAAAGTCTTTGTGGCTGATGAAGAATTCTGCTGATAAATAAACAAAATACAACAAATTAATGATTTCTAATCATACCATTATAGTCATAGTCAAAGAAAAATTTCTCTTTTTTTAAATATAGTTAAATGCTATTTAAACAAACTCCACTTCAAGAAAAAAAGGTTAATAAAAAGTTATTAATTTAAGGAGCTTTAAAGTTTGTAAAAGTATTTGAATCGGTATCGCTTCAAATTAATAACAGTTTTTATAAAATCACATCACTTTGAAATATAAAGCGACCTTAAAAATGTTTCTATAAAAAATCGAAGGTGCATTTTTTTGGTAACGAATAATCTCCGGAACCATAAGAGCCATATAGCTAAGGTTGGCACCGTATGCTTTGGAAAACATGTGGGGTTAGTGGGCATGACACCTCTCATACAAAGTAAATAACTTCACTGTGGAGCATTTTGGGTCATTGTCTAGGGGTGAATAATTTCGAGTCAGGATGAAAGTACTAGGCCAGTATACTAAAACCTGCAAATGGTTTGGCGTTTGCTTAGTTTTTCCACTACAACTGAAGAACCATTGACGATTTCTCACACATTTTTTAGCAAAATTGTAGGTAATTTTTGAACGACTATACGATACACTATATACACTAGGGTGGTCCTTCTTTGTTTAGAAGGGAAAAATTGTTCGATTTTAAAGTCTCACCCCCCCCTAGAATTATGCGAATAGCAAAAAACTGATAAAGACAGAGTTTTTTGTAAATCAAAAAAGTTTACGATAAAACATAACATTTAAAAGTAGAAAACTGATCAATTTTTGATACAAAGTATCAAAGAGAAAGAGTACATTTACTGTAAAGAGTACATTTACTGTATACTTCACAAAAAATTTGAAAAAAATAAGATTTTTCTATGTTGTTCTTGTTATTGTGGTACCTGTTGTTGTTGTTGTATAACACGTTTTTTACAGTACTAGCCGATTCCAGCGCACAGTGTCGTATTAGCTCGATCTACGCGGCCAAAAGTCCCAATCTCAAAATAACAATACTATTCATAAAAACCGGTTCCCCTAATAAAGGACTAACCCGTGTATAGAACCCGTCCCTTTTCTACCTGCGAATGCGCACCGCGCACCCGTAGCGTTAGTCGGAATTCAACCGTTTCATCTAGTGTATGTATCTGTTCTCGTCTACGTGCTTTATTAAACGAACTTCCCAAGTTATTTTTTATATTAACAAGTTCTTGTTACAAATTAAAAGTGATGGATTCTAATGAAGAAGGTAAGAAACTTACAAATTACATTAATAAAGTCATGGTAAACTGCAAAACAACATTATTATTTCAACTTATAAAAAATGCCTTTTTTGTACCCTGATTTCCTTCAATATTTTTCTTTACTAGTGTTTTTGTTCATGTATCGGGGTAGATCGGGCTATGGTTATTATTACAGGTTGTTATATGATCCTTTTCCTTATAACTAATATCAAAATTGTGTCCGGAAACTTCCGGATATATATAGTTTTGAGGGGTTAAAGATATGTAGCGAAATTTCGTATAAAATTAGAAATGTTTGTTAGTGTCTTTTAACTTAATGTATGTTTGTCCTAGTTTCAGAGGATGCATCTGGAGTAAAGATTGTGACTCGACAATACTTATTCGACCGCATGAAGAAGGAAAATTTGCCTAGTTTAGACGCAAAACTAAACTAACTAAAAGATAAACTTTTGTCATGTGAAAATTATAATGAAGACCAAATTATTAAATTGAAAAAAGGGCAAAACTTTTCAAATCAGAACTGAAACAAAGCTCATTGTAAGGAAACTAATTTTCTAAAATACAACCAAACTTGGTGAGAAGGTACTTTTGAAATACCTGTTGTTGAGACACAAAAACGGCCAGGTCGGCCATCAAAGTCGTTCGAAGGCTTAAGTGAGAGGAGCAAAAGACCAATAAGATTCGGTTTTGTCAAGGAAACAACAGATGTTACTGAAGAGGAAATAAGACATGTTAAAAGCGCTATTAACTCGTTAGTCCCAACAGAGGTCAATATAGCGGAGAAAATATTCTTAATAAAGCGCACATTTGTACTGACCATGGTAGAGGGAAAGGTCTGCAATGCCGCCAAAGGTACAAAGTTCACAAGTAGGTGCTATATATGTGGAGCAACCTCGAAAGATTTCAATAAATTGGACTACACAAGAGAAGTGAATTTTGCAGCCGTTGAATTCGGCATATCGGTGTTGCACGCCAGAATTTGAATTTTTGGATGTATCCTACATTTAGCCTATAAACTCCAAGTGCAAAAATACAGGGAAAGGAAATCTAAAGAGGAGAAAGATCCAGAAGAGCAAACCAAGAAAGAGATACAAAGAAGGTTTCGCAATGAAACAGGCCTAATAATAGATATGCCTAAATCCAATTTCGGCAATACCAATGATGGCAATACCAGCAGAGGGTTCTTTGAGGACTCCAAATTAGCTGAAGAAATAACTGGCATTAATTATGAGCTAATTTACAGACTAAAAGTCATATTGGAAGCAAATTCAAGCGGATTCAAAATTGATCCCGTGCTTCAGAAACTGCTCGTGTTTATGTGGACCTATATGATTGGCACCCTATGACGCCAACAATGCACAAGCTTTTAGTCCACGGCGCAGTCACCATCGAAAAGGCATTATTACCAATCGGACAGCTTTCCCAGGAAGCAGCTGAGGCTCGCAACAAACATTTTAGATGTTACCGCCAGGATTATGCGAGAAAATTTTCAAGGGGAAGCTGTATCAGTATATTTTTAATCGCTTTCTACTTACTTCTGATCCTATGATAAATTGCATGCGGACTGTAAATAATAGGAAATCTGGAAAATTTTTACCCGAAACTTTGGCCATCTTTGCACCTGCAGACCCCAATATATCAAAAAGTTCATCGGAGAGTGATGAAGAATGGCGATAAACTAGCATTTTTATGTTATTTCCCTTTATACAGACCGAATATTGTATTATTTTGCTTTTTTGTAAATATATAATGTATATAAACTTAAATATATATATATTTATTAGGAAAAATTGGTTTTTAATTTATTTATATTGTTCAGATACCAATTCAGCATAAAAATATTTTTGGCCGCATAGATCGTGCAAATACGACTCTGTGCAGCGCTGGAAATTCGAGTGCAATTTCTTGGCACCTTTATTTTTCAACTTAGCCAATTCACAAACCAACACTTTTTTGGTTTATTATTATTGTGAATGAAGAAAACAAACTCATTAACAAACACGTTAACAAATTTAAGAAACACACACATAGCATATGTATAATTTTATGTATGTGTTAGTAGCAATTTTAAATGCAATTTACTCAAAATAAAGGAAAAAATTTTAAAATCTGAAAATGTGGTGAACAGCTAAAAAGAAATACCTTTCAAATAATATACGCTTGGTCAAAATCGGGATAAAAGGGTAGAACAAAACATCGGACAATTTTTAAACATATCCCCCATATAAAGCTGCATCCCGATCTTCACTTAAATCCATCAAAAAAACAAAAATATTGCATAAATTTTTCTCAAATTTGGTTTAAACATGTTTTCCCAAGAAATAAGTGCGTTTAACAAATATGGTTAGGATCGGTCCATTTTTCGACTAAGTCCCCATATGTATATATAATTTTCGACTTAGTCCCCATATATATGTAAATAAAATTGTGCTATATTTTACGAAAACTTACCGTTATGTGCTCCTAGCGTTAAAATGATCCAAAATTCAGAAGTACTTGCAAAAAAATAGAATTTCTTGACTTAATCGTCCTATACTAGCTTGGCGTCATTTGTGGCGCCCAGTTCAAATAGATTAATGACGTCAAGTTATAAAATCAATAATCAACAGATCATAAAAATCGGTAAAATATAGCACAATTTTATTTTTCATCTAGTTTACTAGAAAAATTAATTAATATGCCAAATTTCAAATTTGGCCTTGACAAGGAATGGGTTAACGTGGTTCGATTTTTTCCAAATTTTTAGCATGGGAGACCTGCACACTTGGGTATTATATTTTAAGCGTCACATCTAACGTCATTCAACAGCATTTACAAAATATTTGATTTTTTAAATAAATTGTCATTAGCTTAGGATAATATGCAACCCCAAGTCCAAAGGGTTAATGGGGTCATATTATTTTTTTCAGAAACCCTAGGCTATTAAGATAAAATATAACATTTAAAGGTAGAAAACTGATAGATTTTTGATATAAAGTATATAGAAAGAGTATGTTTACTAAACTAATTTTTCTCGAAATCCGCAAAAAAAAATTCCTTGTAAAAAAAATTCTGACAGTGGAATTTACTTAAAAATTCACACAGTTAATCTCTAACATATATTTAACAAAACCTTAAAGTGCCACATTCATTTTTTGAAATTTTGTTAAAGAAAATTTTTTAAAACTTAAAAAAAGGAGTTTTCAAAGTTTTATCGACAAAATTTTCCATCTTTGGTCTCATTTCGCAATAGGTTAACTAACAACGTGCTAATAAAACAATACTTTATATCTGAGTACATATAGGTATGGAGACGAAAAAAATTATGGCTTTAATCAATTTGTTAAAGTTGAAAAATGTTCATCACATATCCTGACCTAGAGTTTTTTTTGGCACATAAGTAGTCTGGGGCATTTGTTATTTCTTTTCGAGATTTTATTCAATTTAAAAGTTATATAGCTTTTTGAAAAGATAATTTAGTACTGATATCGATTCATATCAATACTTGTCGAAAAAATTAAACTATAGAACGAAATTTTCGTAAAATCTGAAAAAAGTCATATTTCCCAATATAAACGCGCTTGAAATTTTCAGTCGCGTTGAGGCACCTCTAAATTTTTTTTGATTGACCCAAAACTTTGATGTTTCAGTTTTTTTGCTACTCGAATGTTTCAGTTAATCTGTAATATGTATTTAACAAAACCCTAAAGTTTTAGATCCGGTTTTTTAAATTTTGTTTAAGAAAATTTTTTGACTCTTGAAAAAGGAGTTTTCAAAATTTTATCAAAAAAATTTCCCATTTTCGGTCTCAATTCGCAATAGGATAACAACGTGGTAATAAAACAATACTTCATATCTGAGTCCTTACATATGAAGAGACCAAAAAAAAAATTATGGCTTTAAACAATTTCTCAAAGTTGAAAAAAATGCCATCAAATATCATGACCTAGTTTTTTTTTAGCACAAAAGTGGTCTGGGGCATTTGCTATTTCTTGGCGATGTTTTATTCGATTTTGAAGTTTTGTAGCTTTTTGAAAGGATAATTTAATATTGATCCCGAATTATATAACAACTTGTCGGAAAAATTAAACTATAGAACGAAATTTTCGTAAAACCTGAAAAAAGTCCTATTTTCCCCATATAAACACACTTGAAATTTTCAGTCGCGTTGAGCCACCTCTAAATGTTTTTTGATTGGCCCAAAACTTCGTATTTCTCATTTTTTTTTGCTATTCGCATATTTCTAGGGGATGAGACCGAGAGTTAGGGCCACCCTAAATATACACTTTTTATAAACTTCAGTTTACTGTGAAATATAAAGAATTTATGTATAACTAAAGATCTGCGGAACCATAAGAGCTATAAAGTTAAGGTTGGCACCATGTGTTTTGGACCCCATTATCATTAGTTATCGAGAGTAGTGTAAAGTCGGGTCAAAAATAGGCTTAGTGGGCGTGACTCATCCCACAAGGATCTCTCCATCTGAGTTTTATGTTTACATTAATATCTGGACTTATTACACTGTTTATAGGAAATGTAAACTGAATATTTAAAAGAGTAAATAATTTGATAAACTTAATACCAACTGATTGGACTCATGATTTCCTTAAATCTCTTGCTGATATATTTGTTTTCCAAATAAATGACGTTCCTAACTGCATTAATAGAATGTTGGATCTCGTGTTCGTAAATAACCCCTCACTATTCAATGTAATCTATAACATTAATAGGTAAGGCAATTTCTTGTGACCGATGATTTATAAAACAATTTTATCCCTATTTTGACCAAACGTATCTCATTTGAAAGGTATTTCTTTTTAGCTGTCCACCAGGCTTACAGATTTTAGAATTTTTGCAGTTTTTTGGAGTTAAGCTCATTTACAGTTGATACTAACACATACATAAAATTATACAATGCTATGTGTGTGTTTATTAAATTTGTTATTGTGTTTCCAAAAAAATGAGTTTGTTTTCTTTATTCACAATAATGTGTTTAATTGATAAATTATTTTGGACATAATCAAAAAAGTGTTGAATTGTGAATTGTCTAAAATTGATCAACATAGGGTCAATAATTTATGAATTAAAAAATTAAATTTCCTACAATTTGCACTCGAATTTCGAGGGCTGGAATCTGCTAACTAGAACAATTCCGTTATGTTTTCTCGAGGATTGTCATCATCCAACAGATTTAATATTCACACCAGTCCCATAAAAACCTAAAATTTCTCGTATTTCTGAACTGTTATGCTTTAAACGAACTAACTACCAAATGTTATAATAATTACTATCCGATTATCACTGGCTTTAAATCCTTTCATTTACAAATGATGGAAGTAATTTTTATCAAGTAAACCAAACAATTTATATGATACTTTCAGCATATATAACGAAAACTGTTCCTTTAATAAAAAAAATTAAAGCAAATGCTTTTCCTGTTCGTAAGAACAGGCTTTATAAATAAATTTTAGAAAAGTAATAATCAAATTGATCGAAGTCTACATTTTATAGCCAGAAGTCATTATAAGTTATATACAAAAATTTACGATTCTTATCTTAGCAAACCGAAATCAAATATTGCAAATATTTTTGCTGAATTCTTTGCGTCCATTTTTCCGCCATGACGTTAAAGAGCACACGACATCCATATGATCCATATCATTCTTAGATGTGTGGACTGTTCTTAAGAGTCTAAAACGTATAAAAAAATAATTTTATCCGGGACCAGATGGTATCCCCAGCTAACTCTCATATATAATAATTTTCTTAAATTTGGCTTCTTTCCAATGTGTTGGAAGGACTCTCTTATTATTCCGCACTATAAATCTGGAAACCGTAGTGATGCTACTAATTGTAGAGCAATTGAAAATCTAAATGCTACACCAAAGCTCTTTGAGAAAATAATTACTGATTTACTATCACACGAAATGTCATCAATTCTATCATCAGCTCAACATGGTTTTTACAAAAAGGACAATCTACGACTTCTAATGGTATTTAATTCCTATATAAAATCTGGATTCTGCAAAATTAAACAAACCGTTGTCATATACAAGGGCTTTAGTAAAGCTTTCGATAAAGTCAATCATGATTGTACGCATCAGTACAATATCTTCATCAAAAAACTTGAACCATTTCAGAAATAATTCTTGCTATTTTGTCTCCAATATCTGCGGTGGAATGCGAAATTAAGGGGGGGAGGGGTTTCCAGCGACCGGCCTCATACGGAATATCGTATATAAATCAGTTTTTAAAAAACTTTAAATCAACTTTCTCGCAAATAACATGTTTGAAGTCCATGAACATCATAACTCAAAATCTACTTGACCGATTCTTTTGAAAATTTACATACTAATTCCACGCAGACTTTTTTTATTTTCCATTTTCTTCCCCATTTTTAACAACAAATTCACCGAAATTTTATAGCAAAAAAACTATTCGTGATTACCTCGGGAAACATATTAGCTTTTAAACGCATTCCGATTATTTTATTTGACATGATCCGGTAACGAGCTATGATGTTCACCGCAAAACAACAATGCCTTCGGAGATTCGCTGTCACGGACTTATTTATTTAAATTTTTAATTGAAATTTTTTTCAAAGATTCTTCAAATGTTTTTTACCTGAAAACGGGACATCGAATTGGGTTCGTTTATATGAAATGGAAATGCATAGATAATATAATAATATTTTATAGTAGATTCCAGCCCTTGAAATTCGAGGGCAATTTCTAGGAAATTTTATTTTTTCATGAAATAAAATCATTCACAAATCATTTTTATTACAAACACATTAACAGATTTAATAAACACACACATAGCATTGTATAATTTTATGTATATGTTAGTAGCAACTTTAAATGCAATTTACTCAAAATAAAGGAAAAAAATTAAAAATCTGTAAATCTGCAAAATGGCTAAAAAGAAATACCTTTCAAATAATATACGTCTGATCAAAATCGGGCTAAAACAGTGGAACAAAACATCGGTCACAATAAAACGCCTAGCCTATTAATATTATAGATTTGTTTATACATTGTTATATTTTTCAGAGGCACAAATTTGTTTCAAAATTTTAGGTGACGATTTCAAATATGTGTGAAACTCTTGGCAGGATTTTTTAATATTAACTTTAATAATTAACATAGCCTTAAGCATTGATACCCTTAATTGAGTTTTATCTTCGGTCCACAACTTGTTCGTCAAAGAAAATACACGTTCAACCTGCGCAGTGTACCAGACAAACATAAAATATATTGAACAATAATTTGAAAATTTGCATGGTTTAGGTAATTGCTTTTAAAATATTTAAATACTTCCACCCAACGATTTTCCGTAGAAATATTTTGTTGATTCAATTCATCGAATACCGAATATTGAATATTCATCGATATGTTCTTTTTTGATCAATATATCTTTAACTTTTTGAACGTCTTCCCACTGTGGTACTTCTGTTAAATTTGCCCAATTAAGTTTTTCTAAATCTTTGTTATAAACAGTTCATTGCTCTAAATACTCTCGACTACTTTTACAAAATTCATTAGACTTAATTTTATTTTCACGAAATTCTCTTCAATATCGGTGTAACCATTTTCTTTTAATTTTTCAAGTAAAGCACGGACTGAATATGGAAGAAAGTGAGTTGTCTCTTTCTGAAACAAATTCTCTTTTAATTTGTTAATTTTACTTGCTGCTTAAATTTTTTTTTGGTAATTTATACATTAAAAAAAAGTGTGACATTTATAAAAATTATAGTAAAATTTTACAAAGTTTTGTGGTAATTATACGACGATAACGATAAATTTTGTTTCACCCCGTCAATTTAAATTTTTTTAAGTCTTTTTAGTGTCTAAGAAAATCTAACTCAATACGATAAAACTGTTTAAAAAAGTGGAAAAAATTTTGGTACCGTAAAGATCGAAGAAGTACAATTTGTTTGTCTGGTTGGTATAATAACAGAAAACATATTTTCCATCCCTGGGTAGGTTAGTTTTTGTTCTGTACTGCACTTTCAACTCTTCTATATTAAAACTCTTTGATTAAGAACAAAAACATCATTATAAAAAAACAATTAGTCTATTTTTGTCCTTTGTGTTTCGTAATATATTTACTTATACTAGCAGATTCCAGCGCTCGAAATTCGAGTGTAATTTCTAGGCAGCTTTGTTTTTCAACTTAGCCAATTCACAAACCAACACTTTTATGGTTTATTATTATTGTGAATGAAGATAACAAACACATTAACAAATTTAATAAAACACACATGGCATATTTATAATTTTATGTAGGGGTTAGTAGCAACTTTAAATGCAAATTACTCAAAATAAAGGAAAAAGTTAAAAAATCTGTAAATCTGCAAAATGGCTAAAAAGAAATTCCTTTCAAATAACATACGTTTGGTCCAAATCGGGATAAAATGGTAGAACAAAACATCGGTCACAAAAAATCGCCTAGCCTATTAATATTATAGATTTATTCATATTCTGCAATAAAGAAAGAAGAGAAGATGATTTTTGTATTGCTGCATTTCAGGTTAACCAAGCAAATTTATAGAACAGCAATTTCCATTTTTTGTAATGTTTTTTTGTTTTATTTTGATTATTAGTTTGACGGGCAACGTACAAGTAAAACACAATGTATTCTTATTTTGAGAGGGGGTTAAATTTTTTATTTTTTGCTTTTTAAGAACAGTAATTTATGGTCACATTAGCTACAACGTGTATATGAAAAAATATTTTTTTTTGCTCAGCTGTAGGTATATTTTAGCTGAATTTAAATGAATTGAAGAAAAAAAATTACAACAACCACACTGAATTTTTTACAACTTTTTAGATGAGCCTCTATATTTTAATCTATATCTTGGCACAACGATGATCGAATTGCCCCTTTTTAAATACCATCCTGCTCGAAATAATGACAAAAAATATTATCCTTAACTTTGACCAGGCCAATAGTTTATTTTGTGAATGAGCGTGGTTTCAACAGACAGACAGGCAGACCGACAGACAGACGGACCAAAAGGATCAAAATATATACAATTTGTGGGCAGCAAATTCATTTTTCGATACGTTACAAGCATATAATAATATAATAGAATAATAATATAAAACGCTGTAGTTTGGTACGGTTTTATACACGTCTTTAGAAAAACTTATTGATCTCAAAAATATTTTGCACCTCAAAATTTGATTTTTCGACCAAATTTTTTTTGTTAACATCTAGTTCAATAAACTGTAGTTTTCAACTGAAAATATATTTTGGTGAATTTTTTTAATTATCTTTTATCGATTCAGAACAAGCCCTCGTACGGGTGTCCCCTCTGAGTTATTATAATTATTATTACTAGCAGATTCCAGCCCTCGAAATTCGAGTGCAAATTCTAGGAAATTTTATTTTTTCATTAAATAAAGACCCTAAAAGTATGCTAATCAATTATAGCCAATTCACAAATCAACGCAAAAAACAAACTCATTTTTATTACAAACACATTAACAAATTTAATAAACACACAAGTAGTATTGTATAATTTTATGTATGTGTTAGTAGCAATTTTAAAAGCAATTTACTCAAAATAAAGGAAGACATTTAAAAATATGTAAATCTGCAAAACGGCTAAAAAGAAATGCCTTTCAAATAATATACGTCTGATCAAAATCGGGATAAAACAGTAGAACAAAACATCGGTCACAAGAAATCTCCTAGCCTATTAATATTATAGATTTATTTAATGCCTATGGATATACAGATGACCCATGAAGTGAGTGCTCACTTTCACCTTATAATTCAAATAAGTTTTTAAACATTATGTGTTAAATTTTTTTGTTTTTTTTTTTGGTATATTATTCACGCCATATGTTCGTGTGGTACTCCGGAGTGTTCTTCTTTATGTTAGAGTGCAGTATGAGCAGTGGGCATTTCGCCTACCATACAAAGTTATTTTTAAATTATTCAAATTTGAGCGAGGTCATCTTTTATTACTATGAGTAGCAGTGGCGAAAATGGGCAAGATCGGATAAGTCGGCGTGTCACCTCCCTACAAAGTGAATTTTCAATATCTTCTATCTTGAGCAATATAAATTAACAATACTTTGTGTGATCTCACAGGTTATTAGTGTTAGCAGTCGTGTTGAAAACAGGCTGTATCGGATCAATAAGCCATGTATCTCGAGCGGTGCAAATTTATGTGACGTCATTGGATTAATATTCGGGGACTGGGCGGAGATTCTAACCATTGTGGAAGAAGCCACAACTTAATATTTTCTGGCGTGTGCTTTGGATACTTGCCCTGGGTGAAGATGTAGTTAGTTGGTAATCCCATTTTGTGTATGCTGGAGATTAGTTTTCAAAATCGCAATATAATTTTTATGGTATAATATTCCATAAATGATATGTAAGTTAATGGTCCCAGAACAACCCGATCTGACAAAGAAAAAAAAAATTGTTTTTTTCTTTATTTCTCAACATAATCTTCTTTTAGCTTGATACACTTTTCCCAGTGATCTTCAATAGCTTCGATACCCTGTTAATAGTAACAACCGTCTAGCTCCTTAAAGTGGTCGTCATTGTTGGCAAATCTTTTACAGCGAAACCATTTTTCAAGTGGAAATAAGCCGAAGAATAAGATGCGTGATGATGCAATTCGAACTTTGATTAATAGCTGTTGGCCATCGCAATAGTAGATGTGTGAAATGGTGCATTGTCTTGATGAATCAACAATTTCTATTTCGCCAAATGCGACCTTTTTTTCTTATTTCCATCACTTAAACGTTGGAAAAAGATAACATTGGGTGTTGATTGTTTTTCCATTTTGAAGATAATCAATAAAAGTTATTCCACGCGCATCCCAAATAGGAGACACCATAGCCTTGCCTGCAGGTTGAACTGTTTTCGCCTTCTTTGGACACGATTATCCCATTTCAGTCCACTTTTTTGACTGCTCCTTTGTCTAAGGTGTGAAGTGGTTGACCCATGTCTCATCCATTGTTGCGAATCGAACAACCAAACACTATTGAAACATATTTATGACGGGGTTTTTATTCTATTGTGAGCAAACGTGGCACCCATCTTGCGGACAGCTTTCTCATCTCGAAATTTTCGATCAACATGCGATGTACATATATCACTTTTTGAAATGCCTATCATTTCAGCTAGCGGACACACCTTCAGCCGACGATCACCCAGTACCGTTTTATGGATTTTCCTAACCGTTTCTGGCATTGCCACCTCTATTCTTCGTCTTGGCAGCTCTTACGTCCTCGTTTAAACTCTGCCACCCAATGATTTACAGCCGTAAACGAAGGAGCAGATTCGACTCGGCTTTAATATTGGTTGGACTGAGATGTTTCAAAATAAAGTATTGAGGTACATAACGGTGACCAATTTTTTCCATGTTTACAAATTCACAGATATTGTTTAATTTTGATGGCTTCAGAAAATACTAAACACATTTCAGCAAGTAATTTTTTTCAAACTACAGCCTCCATCTACACCTCAGTTCGGGTTGTTATGGGACAGCCCTCGTACAACTCCACACCAAAAGTGATACAACTCTGTGTTTAAAAGTAAGCCATAGATTTTTTTCTTAAACTCTTCACCGACCATACTCAGCATCTTTCATCGTTACCATATGAAATTTGTTTTCGTCTCTAAAAATCATTTGATTTCATACACATGCAAGTCTCTTCATCTTGTTCATTTTGCTGATATACGGGTTTTTTCGGGTAACACGACTGTTAAACGCAGACAGTATTTGGACAAACACAATGTTTAAGGATCTATAAAAGTTTCTGCTGGAATTTTTGGCTGCTTCTTTATTTCTCTAATTAGAGATGGGTTTTAAGCCTAAGTAAGTGCTTGATTGAGGGCATCCACATCTTGGATAATTACATATACATATTATTTTGTTTTATTTTATTTGTAGAAAATTTTTCTTATGTGGAATAGGGTAATTTTTACGCAATAAATTTTAATGTCTTTACGTAAATTTATAATAATTTTCGGCTTTACGTTTTGAAGACATACCGATAATTATCGAAAAATGAAAAGCAAACGTTTGACATTGAATTATTTCTTAATTTGTAATATTACATTATTTAATCTTATTTGGAAATAATATGATGTTGAAAACCTTCAGGCATGACAAAAACAAGTGATAAATGAGCACTAACTTTTTGAAGGTCAAATGGTTTTTGTTTTTCTTTTGTAAAAGAGAATTCTAATAACCTTTTATTTTTTTGTTAACGCACATAAATAAAGTAATAACCAAAGATAATAATGAAATAATTGGGATTTTTTTAAATATATTTTTGTTATACAAACGTCCATATAAATTTTAAATCTTATAGTGAGCACACACATTTTGAGTCAACTTTATTTTTGCAACTCTGCAGGTGGAATATGAATTTTTACGGTATAGGTTTTTGAAATGGATTTTATCCAATAAATTTGATTATGCAAGATTTTTTATTTTTCTTTGTGATTTATTTTAGTGAATTACATTGAAAAATTAAAATATGTAGAACAAACAATAAAAGCGTATATAGAAAATTAAAAAAAGAAATGGTCAATAAAAATATATTATGACCTTGCCTGGGATATGAGATCAATGTGCAGTAAAATCGAGCGAAACCCATTAAAAAATTTTAAATAAGAGGGTGCAGAAGTACGCGTGGCCAGTAAAAAGCATTAAGGGACCTTCCCTGGAGTATAGAGATGGTGTATACCGAATTTCAAAGAAACCCGCTGAAAAGTAAAAATTTGTATATCGAACAAATATACAAAAAAAAAAAAAAACAGAAAATGTGTTATATATAAAATTGGACGCAAAAGTTGCCGTGGCCAGTAAGAAACATATGGTGACATTCTCTGGAGTACAGAGATCGTGTGTACCATGAGAAATCCGTTGTATTGTATTGTATTGTATAAAGAGGTGTTCGAAGTACTGCGACCAAAGTGATCTATTGTACTGCCCTCTGCTAATAGGTTGTCCCTATAAACTCTTATCCAACCCTGAAGCCCTCAGGAATCCGAGGATGTTTGTTGGTTCTAGTAATTTTATGTCGCTACCTAGTATCTGGAAGGAACCCAGATGCTGTTTCCTTTTGTGCATTAGCGCTCCACAGTTCCCAAGTTTGTGCTCTGGTGATTCGGCTTCCTCATCACAGAATCTGCACATAGGGTTTGCTACAATTCCCAACCTGCTCATATGTTCCCTGAGCCTGCAGTGACCAGTTAAAATCCCGGTTAGTATTCTCAGACCGTTCTTTGACAATCCAATGCACGACCCAAATCTCTTCTTGTTGTAGCCACCCAACAACATTTTGGATTGCCTTAAGCCCAAGTGGCTCGAGAAAAATTCCCTTCTAACACAATTTTCATGTTCCCTGAGTACTCCTTCCCATACTCCTTTTCCTATTCCACAAAATGGTTCCGGCCCTATTAATTTTGTGGAAGCTCCCCTTCTGGCAAGTTCATCAGCTTGCTCATTGCCCTGAATCCCAACGTGTCCCGGGACCCAACAAAGGCTAACCTTGTTGTGTTTACCTAGCTCATTTAGCTTCTGCAGACAGTCCCATACTAGCTTAGAGTCTACTTCATAGGAGCCTAGTGCTCGAATGGCAGCTTGACTGTCTGATAGTATGGTTATGTTCCTTCTTTTGTACTTCCTGTTCAAGTTGATTTGTGCACATCTATCGATGGCGTAAATCTCTGCTTGGAAAATGCTCGTATGTATTCCCATTGGCTCGAAGTATTTGGTTCTAGGCCCGAAGACTCCCGCCCCTGTTCCACTTTCGGTTTTTGACCCATCTGTGTACCATTTGATTGTATCTTCTCTTAGAGAATATGCTGTATTTAAACCGCTCCATTCTCTCTTATTGCTAAGTTCCGTATTAAAGTATTTCCTGAAATCATACTTCTTCTCAGCTCTGTCCATGGGGCAATCTAGGAGGGAGTAATCATTAACTTGGCTTAACCGGTTCCATTGCCCTTCATAAAGCCTGGTTATAGGTTTCCCTCCCTTTATTCTGATTGCCGTTGCCAAAGCTTTCTTCTGCACCACTATATGTAGTGGACTTAGTTCCAATAGTGCTTCAAGTGATGCTGTTGGGCACGTCCTCATTGCACCTGTTATCCCAATGCACGCTAATCTTTGAATCTTACCTAGCTGCATTTGAGTCGACTTCAGATCCGTTCTTTTGGCCCACGCTATAGCTTCGTAAGTTACTATTGGGCGGACCATCATCGAGTACATCCAGTGTAAAATGCTGGGTTTACATCCCCAGTTTTTACCCGCTACCCTTCTGCAAATCATTGTAGCTCGCTTGGCTTTTTCAGTGATTTGGTCGACATGTGCCTTCCATGTTAACTTGTTGTCTAGTACTATCCCCAGATACTTCACTTCTGCTTTTGGTTCAATGACTTCTCCCAAAATTTGAATTGCCCTCCATCTCGGAAGTTTCCTTTTCCTGGTAAATGGTACAATAGTGGTCTTCGTTGGATTGATGTTCAATCCTGTTGCCCTGCACCATTGACATATAATCCTCAACCCTCTTTGTACAATGTCACATAGGGTTTCCTCGAACTTGCCTTTTGCTATTAAGACTATGTCGTCCGCGTAGCCCTGGCATTCTATTCCTGCTTCCGACAGTTTCATTAGTAATTCGTCAACAACCAGACTCCACATCAAGGGCGACAGAACTCCTCCCTGTGGACATCCTCTGGTTGTGCTGACGGATATGGTCTCCCCCTCTGTTGTTGTTTCTACTGATCTCGTGTAGAGCACTTCTACCATCCATTTTGATGTCACTGGGTCTACCCCTCTTTGGTTTAATGCCCTTTCTATTACTTCGTGTGAAGTGTTATCAAAGGCTCCTTCTATATCTAGGAAGGCACAAACGGCTATTTCCTTTTCATCTATTGATTTTTAAATAGTTCTTACCAGGCTAGTAAGAGCGGTCTCTGTTGATCTGCCCGCTCTATACGCATGTTGGTTTGGATGCAAAGGCATCTGCTGTAATATCCCACATCTTAGATAGTTGTCTACAGCTTTTTCAAGTGTTTTCAGCATAAAAGATGTTAAGCTTATAGGTCTGAAGGATTTTGGATGAGCGGTGTCCTTTTTCCCCACTTTGGGTATGAACACCACTCTTGCCTTCCTCCATGCCCTTGGTATGTACCCCAAGGCCAAGCTGCTACAATTTGTATAACGAAAACAATTTTTTTAAATTTTTATGGTATTTTTTTATGAATCTTTCAAGTTCTGGAATACTCTTATCATTATAAACGTTTGCATTTACAGCTAACACGCCCTCGAAAAATATTTATATACTGACACTATACGTTTAATAATCGCCAAACACAATAAAAAATTTTCTGGAATTTGGTTTTACATATAAACTTGGATGCTTTGGGTTCTTCATGTTCAGAAGATTTAGGGCCATTATTACAACTTGCCAATAGCTAAAGTTAGGATGTTATCAGGCAGATTATTAGTTTTTCGTTATTACAGCTATACTTTAAGCTAAAAGTGACCGATAAGCTAAAGGGAA
Source organism: Cordilura impudica (assembly GCA_963682025.1). Taxonomy (NCBI): domain Eukaryota; kingdom Metazoa; phylum Arthropoda; class Insecta; order Diptera; family Scathophagidae; genus Cordilura; species Cordilura impudica. Next base: position 81,004,114 of record OY821521.1, on the reverse strand, counting down.
GATATTGTTGCCTTTAACTTTTAACGTGAGGTTTATGTATTTAATGTTGCCACATTTTCTGATCTATGAAGAAGAAATTCACACCAATTTAGTTTTGGAAATAAATTTATTTGCATATACTTAAATGTATGTTTGTATATTTTTTAAAAAGTTTTATTACACATTTACAACAATTATGCAACTTATAATAAATTCTATTGTTTGTTTGCGAACAAATAAAGGAACGTTGCCACTACGTATTTTATAAAGCAATTCATTTGGTCAAAAGTAATCGGTGTTTCCTTTGGTGTTGCCACAATATCAAAAATATTAATTTTATTTTACTGGGAAGTTGTAATAATGAAAAGAAGTTAAAGGTAACTTTATTGCTCACTTAAGCTAAAGTTACCTTTAACTAACATTAACTTTAAAGGGAAGTTGTAATAATGGCCCTTAAAGTAATACTTTTCTTACCATTCATTTCCTTTCACTATAAAGTAAGACTCATCATCCATCACACATTTGTACTCAGTGATTGCATAGAGTTAATTTTGTGCAAAAGACATAGTCTCAGTTCTTGCTGGTACCGCTTTTTTAATTTTCTTCTTAAAACAAGATATGTCTTTATTTTTGTGACATTGCTTTTTGCTTCCCAATTCTCGGAAAACTTTTGCGCTCGGGACCACGGTTTCAGCTTTCAATTTAAGGCGAACTTTTGAGTCTTACAAACGATATTTAATTCCTGAACCAGGTTTTATTTCTACAATTTCATTGTTCTTTATCAAGTTTGCTGTCTTGTAGATCGAATCTCTTTCTTGGACGGATATTTTTTATACAAAATTGCAAATCAGTTTACGTGAATCTAATTAGTTTAGTGACATTTTTAATACTAATTGATCAATTGAGTGTTAATATGTTCTAATAAACGATTTGATAATACCGTTATTATTCCCTAAAAAAAATTGTTATTTACACTATTTCGTTTTTTTTTGCCCATATGCGTTATACATACTTGGTTTTAGTTCGTGTGTGTTTAACATATGCAAAAGTTCTCAGGGCAAATGGTACAACTATTTATAACATATGTGGTCAGGGTATAATGACTTTGTGCTGATGTTTGTAAGTACCAAAAATATTTGACCTAGACCCATCTTTTATTATACCGATCGACTCAGCATCACTTTCTGAGTCGATTTAGTGATGTCCGTCCGTCCGTTCGTCCGTTTGTCCGTCTGTCTGTATGTCCATGTAGATTCAAATTATCATATAAGATCCAAATTATCATATAGTTCTTAGTCATTGGGTTTGTGTTTGTTTATTACATCCATTAATCAGTAGTCCAAAAGTAAACGCTATAGGACAATTCATAGTCCTAGCCCCATATAAAGCTGCTTCTCGATCTTCACTGCTGATGTTTGTAACTACCAAAAATATTTGACCTAGACCCATCTTTTATTATACGGATCAACTCAGAATCACTTTCTGAGTCGATTTAGCAATGTCCGTCCGTCCATCCGTCCTTCTGTGTGTCCAGGTAACCTTGTAATCAAATTGCAGATCGCAAACATGAATATATTTTGATGTAATTTATAAGCTTCTATAAGCTTCTATTAGCCGTGGCATGAACGCTATTGGTGCAAATCGGTCCATGTTCAGACCTAATCCCCATATAATGACCACTATAAAATCGACTTAAATTGCGATAAGATCCAAATTATCATATAGATCTCAGTCAAGTCGGGTTTGTGTGTGTTTATTACATCTATGAATCAGTAGTCCAAAATGTACCCAATAGGACAATTCTTAGTCATAGCCCCCTTATAAAGATTCCTCCAATATATTCACTTACATCTATCAAAAAACAAAAATATTTCACAGATTTTTCCCAAATTCGGTTCGTATATGTTTTTTTTTTTTTTTTTTGCAAAATTCAAGTGACTTTACCATATATTGTCAAGATCGGTCCATTTTTCGAACTAGTCCCAATATAAATATACATCCGATATGACCTTTTTCATATCTGCAGCCAAAAAAAACAACAATGTCACTCAAATTTGGTTTATGCATATTTTCTATATCGAATTAGTGGTATAGGGTATAATATAGTCGGTCTGAACCGATTATAACTTTTTACTCATTTTTATTAACATTAACAATTATAACTTAAGCTTGTATTATTGTTGAATTTAGAGGAAAAATCTGAAACACCCCTATAATAACGACAACAAGTGTTTCAACCAAATTATAAAATTATAAAAAAAATAAAAATAAAAAGATAATAATAAAAAAAAAATTTAGTAAAAATAAAAAGATAATAAAATAGAAAACAGAGAAATTTTATATGTTCTTTATGACTTAATTTCGTTTTTTGCCGATCGCGAGTGGATAATGTTTTAATTTTTAGATGTACGCGTTAAAGAACATGTTTTGTATTTTTAGCAGTACACGTGCTAGAAAACGAACTTAAAATAAAGCTACACTCGAATCTGTGTGGTTTATGTTCGAAACAAAAAATACGTGATAGAAAAATGTTCGAGTAGATAGCGAAATATTAAAACGAAACACAGTCATGATTACGTTTGACACCATATAAAATAAAAATATGTGTTGGCTGCTTTAGAACAGAACATTGCGTGTTTGATGTATGAATTTTCGAACCTTGGTTTATTTTAAATCAAATCTCTTTAGGTTATATTTCCAGACGAAAAAAGGTGGAATTTGTATGGGTCAAATGTTTTTCAAGGCTATTTCATGATGTCCGCATGGAACTATTGCGTTTCACAAAACCTAATTTTGGCATAATGGTATGGGGGGCATTTTCTGCTGAGGGTTATTTAGAACTTCAAATAATATCTTGTCGGCTGAAGAGCACAGACTCACCACAACTCAACCCTGTAGAAAATTTATGGGACATCTTGACACAGCGAGTCAGTTTGAATCAAATGCAATAACCACTGTAAAGGAAGAATGTCAAAAAGATTTGAACGATTTTAAGATTTTAAGATAAATTTATTGACCTCATAATAGTGAAACGCACCTTAGCAACTACTAAAATTTAATGATTAATCATGCTCTAATTTTGTAAGTGTATACGTTTACGTAGCAGTTCTTGTAGTGCACTGACTTCATGGTTACTGCCCCTGCTTAGGAAATACAATATAGGCTGAGGCAAATAAATTGGGTAAAAAATTTAGAAAAAAAATCACTACAAATATTTCAATTTAAAGAAATATTAATTGGGTATAAAATTTACAAAAAATCACTACAAATATTTCAATTTAAATATTAATATTAAATATTAATTTTTTTAAATTAAATCTGATCAAAATGTTTTTATTACACAAACAACTATTTCACTTACATGTGTTTGTTTTTCTTTGGTTGTATAATAGTGTTTCTTTTTTCCTTCTTCTTTTTGCTTGTAAAGCTGCTCCCTAAGCCAAATTAAAAAAGTTTTTAGTTTTTTTAAAGCCACAACATATTAATAATTTTTTCAACAAAATTGCTTCGTTTTTTTTTTAGGGAATCTTATGATATATACTCGTAGCACAATTAATGGGTAGTATTTTTTGTTGTTTTTTTTGTAAATTATTTCTTAAACAAATTTTTCGTAAGAAATATAAATTTAATTATTGAAAGATTTGCTTTGTTTAATTGTTTCTACAATATAAACACCATCGATCACAATAGCTTTAACAAAAACAAAAGCTAAAACAGCGGCTTCAAACAAAAAGAAAAAACAAAGCTAGCAACGATTCTGTTATACTCGCAATAAATAAAAAAAAGAGCACCACTAAATCTCGGCTGGCTGGTTGTCCAACTGGTTGTTTGTTGAGACTTTATACCAGAAAAAAAAATCTACCAACTACTTGTTTCTTCTATACTCGTATAAAGACAGAAGTCGTACGTCGATGACGAACAGCTGCTAACTAGAGACTAAATAAAATACTCAGCTTTGTTATAAAAAATCCACAACAACAACAACAATAGATATAACAAAGAAAAACTTGATTGGCAAGCTGGGTTGACGGAATGGATGGCATGACTGGCGAAACTGGCACCGATCGACACTATCAATAATAACAAGAACAACAACAACAATAATAGTATAATAACAAAATGCAAATGTTGTTACAAGTACATCAAACAATGAAGAGAGGCTTAGTTAAATACTCGCTCTATCAGGGATGATAAAGTTTGTACTATTTTTTTTAGTAGGCTTAGAACAACAAATGCGAAATATTTCCATTGCGCCATTTCTTCAACTCGTGCATTTTTACAGCTTTATTTAATCGACTGCAGAAAAACCCAGCATATGTCTGGTATGACACGAGAATCAATATTCTCAGACATATGTAAGTCACAAATATTCCTAGTACGCAATTAAAAAAAAACAAGTTATTGTTAAAATATGTTTTGCAGACTTACTTCAATGAAAACTATACTCAAACTTATGTAACTCTTAAGGATAGAACAATCGTATGTATTTAAGAATCTTTCTAGATGTTTCTTATTCAAAATCAGCACTTTTCCAAAGAGGCGCACAAAATTATTGAAGCGCAGAATTTTTTTCATATTTTTTATTAACTGTAACTTAATAAACTTCAAAATTTTCAGGATGTTTTATCAAAACAAATACAATCACAGTGGCGGAAGAAAAAAGTAGGAAAAGGAGTAGCAACGTGAGAGAGGCTTTAAATACTCGTATTCCAAAACAATTTGAGGACGACTGCAATATTTATGACAGCAGCAACTCAACATCTCCAGAATTGCATTTATATTTTTATTTTTGTTATCGTCTTTATAAAATGTTATTTTTTGTTTTAATAAAACAACGTACTTAAGAACATTAATTTGTGACTAGCAGATTCCAGCGCTCGAAATTCGAGTGCAATTTCTAAGCAACTTTATTTTTCAACTTAGCCAATTCACAAACCAACACTTTTTGGTTTATTATTATTGTGAATGAAGATAAAAAACTCATTAACAAACACAATTTTACACATAGCAACTTTAAATGCATTTTCCTCAAAATAAAGGAAAAAATTTTAAAATCTGCAAATGTGGTGAACAGCTAAAAAGAAATACCTTTAAAATAATATACGCTTGGTCAAAGTCGAGATAAAACGGTAGAACAAAACATCGATCACAAGAAATCGCCTAGCATATTAATATTATAAATTTGACTTTTCATTATTAAAAGCAACATTTTTTGTTTTACAGAGATTTTTAGAAAAAATAAACAGAAAATAAACAGAATTATTTTGTTACTTAAAATAGATATTGTTCACAGAATTTTGAAAATGGCAGCAGTAATTGAGTTAATTAGTACTAGCAAGATTCCAGCACTCGAAATTCAAGTGCAAATTCTAGGAAATTAAGTAGTTAGTTAGTTAATTGTTCTTTATTTTTTCAAAATAAGTGTTTTACAAAAATATAAAACTAAATATAAAATTTAATATATCCAGATTTTAATAATTTTTAGGTAAAAAAAAGAAAAATATGAATAAAATAAGAACTTGCGACTTTGACATACTGTCGTCAGTCGGAATTCTAGGAAATTTAATTGTTTCATTTAATAAAGACCGGAAAGGTATGCTTCACAATTCAACTCATTTTAAATGAAAAAACAAACTCAACACATTAACACAACACATTAACAAATTTAATAAACACATTGTATAATTTTATATATGTGTTAGTAGCAACTTTAAACGATCATAACTCAAAAAATATATTCCACACGATGAAAATCTGTAAATCTGTAAATCAGCTAAAAAGAAATGATAAATTTTTTGTCAAAATCGGGGTAAAACTGTGAAACTTACATCGGTCACAAGAAATCGCCATGGCCGTTAATATTAAAGATTTTTGCATAAGTTAAACATAGTTTGTTAACTGGTGTTTTGAATTAGAAATGCTTATTCATTGGATATGCAGTGTCTAAATTTTGGATATGAATACGGCTCTTACTCATTTATTAGATTTGAAGTAGGTCTTTATGCTGATATAAAGCTCCTACAGTTGGGACTCACAATATAAAAAACTATGTACACTGGGTGCCATAAGTCTACGCTCTTTACTCTATAAAAACTTTTATTAAAAAAAAAAAATTTACTAATTTACTGCTTTTTTCATATATCGCACCTGTATCTCTAAAGTGAGTCAACTTAAAATTTACAATTTTTCAGTAGAGGCAAAAAACTTTTTTTTTTAAATATTTACTATAAAATTTTTTTTTAATATTTTTTAATATTTATTTTTTTAATATATATTTTTTTTAATATTTACTATAAAATTTAAAAACAGTTGTTTTATTGTCTGTGTTTTGTGGGTGCAACTCAAAATATGTCTTTTTAGTGGATTCTATAGAGGCTACTCTTATAACACAAAGAGGATTACAACTGTATTTTTTTTTGCAAAAAACCGATATAAGATTTTTACAGTGGATAGATATGACCACCGTGCATCGTTTTCTTGCAAAAAGTCAACACTGAAAAAGTTTTAGTTGACTCACTTTAGAGGTACAGGTGCGATATGTATAATCTAGAAAATATAACGGAACCTTTTGTCAAAAAATATGTGTTAAGGGACTATCTTCATCTACGCTTCAAAATTATATCTCTCTTTACTTTAGAAGTGTGTGATCATTAGTCATGATTTGAGCTTCATTTGGACAGAACACATATTGATAAATAGGCAAAAACTAATATCGTTAAAATTACTAGAGCATTTTCCAAGTTTTAAGTGATGGATCAAAAGAGAAGAGGAATAATGTGTCTGAAAGAAAAATTATTGTAAAACTTTGGGAAGATGGTCAAAATTATCAGCAAATAGGAAGAACTATAGGAAAAGCGTAGACCTCAGTAAGAACAGTACTTCAAAACTTTGAGAAAACAGGAATTATAACATCCAAGCCAAGATCTGGCCGTCCAGTAAAGCAACTGATAAAGAAAATTTCCAAAACAACTGCACTCACTCCATATAACGGCAGATATAAAACATAATTTTAAAAGACCTTTAGTGTATCAACAGCTAGGAAAATTTTGAGAAAAGCGGGCTACCATGGCCGTGTAGCCGTTGGGCAACCGAAAACAACGTATTGCATTTGCAAATAAATACATAAATATACCCCCAGTTTTGAAAAAAAAAGTAATTTTTTCAGATGAAAGCAAATTTTGCATTTTCAGAATCAAGGGAAGGCAAATTGTATGGAGAAAGGCAGGTACAGCCATTAATGAAGAAAACATGTTGCCAACTGTCAAGCATGGTGGAGGAGGAGTGATGATGTGGCGATGTATGGCAGCTGGAGGAGTAGGTAATTATGAATTTATCGATTCAATGATGGACAAATATGCCTACTTGGATATAATAAAAAGAAATTTAATGCAGAGTGCTGCAAAATTGGGATTGTCTAGCGAGTATTACTTCCAACAAGACAACGACCCAAAGCATACTGCTGAAGATGTTAATCTTTGGCTCCTATATAATGTGCCAAGGATGTTGCCTACTCCTCCACAATCACCTGATATAAAAGAAAAATGCGGCAGCACAATATAAGAAGTAAGCCAATGCTAAAGGATATAATAAAGCAAGAGTGGGAGAAGATTTCGGCTGAAGAGACTACGAACCTGGTTAATTCCATGCAAAATCGGCTCAGAGAGGTTCTTAAGTATCGTGGCTAACCGATCTCAGTTATAAGTTATAATTGATTTTTTATTTTAATTACTTTATTATATCTTATTTGGTTTGAGCGTAGACTTTTGGCGTTAAAATTTTTTAAATGTAAAGTTATTTTCTCTGTTTTTATAAAAAGTATGACCAATTGTGGATAAAAAGATCTCTTCTTATAAAGTACCTGAAGTAAGATATTTAATTTAATCCAAAAATTTTCTAAACACGATTTCTTTTAACTTTGTTTTAGTATTTGAAAAATAATACTCTATGAGAGCGTAGACTTATGGCACCTAGTGTATACGCATTCCCGTTGAGAAAATCATGAAGAATCCGAATAATTTGGCCAAATTATTGAATATTATCTCATTTCCAATTTTTTGCACATGTAGGCTAGATTATCTTAAAATTCTGATAGAAAGATTTTTCTGCCACTGTCGGATTCATCACAAAAACCTACATCAGAGAAAATCTTGCAGGTCTGTGTAATCAAAAATTCATTACAAAATAATGAAAATTGCACAGGTTTTCAGATACATGTCAGATACAAAAATCCGATATGAATACCAGTCTGTCAGAACCTTTTGTCATACGAGTGCTATTTGCGTTTTTGACAGAGATTTGAAATACGAGATCTTCTTAAGCAAAAATTGGAATTAAATCGATATTTTTTTTTTGTTTTTGAGGTGGATTAACACAACATTAGTGTGCCGTTAAACTTGCTTCGATTTTTGGTGAAAAGGCATAGTCCCAGCCCATCGTTTCGGACTGGTTTTCCGAACTGAGTTGTGATAGTGGTTTACCCCAGGATTTATTTCGTAAAGGTCGTCCAAAACCGGTTGTGCCAAAATACGTGAATGCTTTGAGGAAATTAATATTGCAAGATCGTCATGTGACTTATCGTGAAATTGAAGCATTTTTGGGCATTAATTCCACTGGCATACATTTAATATTGTATTATAATTTGCCCGTAAAAAGATCTCTTCGCATTGGATACCGCATAATTTGACAAAAATCAAAAAACGGTTCGTGTTGATTGGTCCAAAGAAACGTTAATAAACATAGATCGGGGTGCTTAAAAAGAAGTCCATAAGATCGAGACAGCCTAAGAATCATGGATTTATGCATATGAATCCTAGACTTGACAGCCGACGACTGTATGAATCTTTAAAAAGAGTAAAATTCAATCCAGGTTGTAAGCGAACAAAGCACTTCGGAACAAATTGTCGCCTATTTCTTCTTTAAAAGCGGCCCTATCGTCACCGAGCCATTAGAGCTACGTAGAGTGGTCAACTCGAAATGATACACCAGCATTTCTTAGCGAAAAGTCTTTGAAGAAATACGGAAGAGAACGGTCAACCAGAGATCATTCTCAAACAATGGTATTTTTGAGCACTTAAAACATTGAGTTGGTGGGGTCATCCGCCGTGTATCCCTGATTTAGCAAACAATTTTATTCATGTACAAAAATAAATTACGAGGACGTTTCAAAAATTGGTTTAAACGTTTATAAGTTTCATCGGCCGTAGGACGAACGCTATTGAAATTGATAAAAATCGGTGCATGTTCAGACCTAGACAAAGAACCTTTATCAGACCAACTAAAGTTGTCGTAAGATCCAGATTATTTGTAATAGTCCCCATATAAAGCTTTTTCCCCATACAAAGGACCCCTACCAGACCAACTAAAGTTGTCGTAAGATCCAAATTATCATATATATGTATGTGTATGAATGTGTTTATACCCACTAATGAGTAGTCCAAAAATAAACCCCTCTAGAATCAATTTTGGCCATAGTCCCGATATATAGCTTATTTCCGATCCTTAAATCTATCAAGAAAAATTTTGCATAGTTTTTTTTTCAAATTTGGTTATATATTTTTTTGACAAAAGTAAGAGTGGTCATAATCGGTCTATTTTGTGAACTTGTCCCCATATATAAAAAACATAAAAAATGTCTTGTTTGTTAGATTTATCGTCATTTTTCAGACATATTGCAATTACACTGTAATTAATATGCAATTTTAATTTTGTTTAAATGGTAATTTGCACGACACAAATTAATAACAACTAGCAGATTCCAGTGCTCGAAATTCGAGTGCAATTTCTAGGCAGCTTTCTTTTTCAAATTTTATGGTTTATTGTTATTGGGAATGAAGGTAACAAGTTCATTAACAAACACATTAATAAGTTTAATAAAACACACATAGCATATGTATAATTTTGTGTGTGTTAGTAGCAACTTTAAATGCAATTTGCTCAAAATAAATGAAAAAAACTAAAATCTGTAAATCTTCAAAAGGGCTAAAAAGAAATACCTCTCAAATATTATACGTTTGGTCCAAATCGGTATAAAACGGTAGAACAAAACATCGGTCACAAGAAATAGCCTAGCCTATTAATATTATACATACCACTAAAATTTGGTTTATGCTTATTTGTTATATCCAGTCGGTCTAGACCGACTATAATTTTCATACTTGTGTCTTATATGGATTTCGAACACTTTTGAGAAAATACTTTCTTCGAATTTGTAGAACTTATTTCAATCCCGAATGTTCTGACAAAAAAAAACATAAAACTTTGTTAGATTTATCCCAATTATTTGTTGAAAAAGAGGTTGAAAGTACATATATATTTTAAAAACGTGAAAGGTGTTTTTCACAAGGCCAAATTGCTTATTTCGTAGCTCATGAGCTCGACAGAGGATTTTTAACAATTTCATTTAACAATATTTTACTGACATGTCTAAAAAGCAACTATTTTAGAGCATTTCGTAAAAGGATTTGCCAGCATTCAATTGCACGTTTATAAACGATTAATGTTTAAAATTAAAATTATCTGTCTTTCATATTTATGGATTTTACAGGCGTTGTTAACTCCCGAAAAACTATTTAAATCGTAGGACTAGACAGAGCTTTCAGTATTTTAATTTGCATTTCTAATGATTTTATTTAGAAATTCATTCAGAAAACGTCTTTCTAGAACCAAACAATGGTATAAACAATTCCGTTCGTCTAAAACATTTATACAAAAAAAGCCAAGCCACAAAAACTAAGTTCTTATTATACTCCCTTTATTTGTAAATTAATTTATGTAATAAATTGACTGAAAAGAATCTAATAATTTTTTGAGCAAAATTTTTTTTCCAAAAAAATTTGTTAGCTCATTTCTGTCGCCGGATCGATCCAAAATATTGGCGACAAGCAGACACTACGACTTAATATAAAGGGAGTAAAAAACAGTTTTTAGACTTTTTGCCATACAAATTTTTTTTACAAACAACTTTTAAGTTATAGAATAAGAGCATTAATTTCTTGGACCTATTTGCTACCATCGGAAATTTTTTAAATCGAGATTTATGTGTAAGTTTAATAAAATTAATCATAATGTATCGCATCATATTCTATAACCCAAATCATATGACTTCTTTACGAAATTAAAAAAACAGCCTGTTTGCAAAAACTCAATTGCGGATTTAACAAATAATACAGCATTTAGTACCAAAGTCTTAAACGGTACCACTGTTAACAGCAGCTTAAACAATATTTTATCATCCCTGTACTCTATTTCGTTCTGTTACTTACGCTCTTTCTTTCCTTTCTCTCTGCTTGTTATTAACGCTCTGTAGTTTCTGTAATTATTAAATGATTTTGGTTCAAGTCAACTGATTGCAATGCTGGTGATTTTCGTTAATTAAAATTTAACAAAAATTAATTTTCTATTTAAATTACATTTAAACCAAAGAAATAACGAAAACCCTAATTGCTTTGAAATACTGTTAAACCAATGAAATTTACGATATTTAAAAAATTTCCATTTATCACTTTTATATTCTTCTTTCCACTCTATATTTTTTTTTTCCGTCTCGTTTAAATTAAAACCAGTTATTTAGTTGGAGTTTAATATTATTTTTTTTTGTTTTTAATATTTGCACTTTTTTTATAAAGTGTTTTTTATGAATCACAGTAATACAACAACAAGAAAAAACAACCAAAAAAAAAAAATAACAAAAACAAGTCTTTGCCGTATTGTGGATTGAAAAACAAACCAGAACCACGAATGATCACCGTAAACCGTCTAAACGAGACTGAATGTAGTCTTGGAGTTTTCGTTTATGTTTGTGGCCGTTTTCGTAAAAGATGCTGTTTTTTCCCTCAGTGGTTATGTGTAGAAATTGTCAGCTAGTCTCAATTAAAGAGAGTACTTAATAGTCGAGAGAATGGGAAATATTTCATGCAGCACTTGAACTTAAACAGTATGTAAGAAATTTATAGTTTCTTAGATATTAAATGCAAATATTTTCCAATAAATCCTGATGTCATTCGCCTATTAGCATATTTTTATGACCGAGTCAGGTAAAATAAAATTGTACAATCCAAGAGTAACTGACTTTATCAAACAAAACAAAAATAATAATAAAGAGCTAATTGTTAAGTTTTTGTCTTCTATATCGTTGTAGATGTTTCGTTTCGTGGTTGCCAAATTATCTAAAATAGCGCTTTTTTAGCCGCTATAAATTTATTAATATATTTTGTAATATTTCATAATGTAAACAAAGTATTTCCACTGAGCCTAAGTGCTGTTAAGAACTTATTTTTTTCAACATATTTATATGAAAATTCAGAAATGTATCAAACATTTGTTTACAACATTCATTTAACACTAGCAGATTCCAGCCCTCGAAATTCGAGTGCAAATTCTGGGAAATTTTATTTTTTCATTAAATAAAGACCCTAAAAATATGCTAATCAATTATAGCCAATTCACAAATCAACACAAAAACAAACGCATTTCTATTACAAACAATTAACAATTTTAATAAACACACACATAGCATTGTATAATTTTATGCATGTGTTAGTAGCAACTTTAAATGCAATTTACTCAAAATAAAGGAAAAATTTAAAAATCTGTAAATCTGCAAAACGGCTAAAAAGAAATACCTTTCAAATAATATACGTTTCGTCAAAATTGGGATAAAACGGTAGAACAAAACATCGGTCACAAGAAATCGCCTAGCCAGTTCCATGGCAGTTTCCATATGCACGTGCATATGTTTATAAGCAGAATCTGACAAGTAAAGTATATATAAAAAAATGTTTTTTTTCGTCGATTTTATTTCACTCAGTCGCTGAAATCAGAAAGTCGGCAGATTGTGTTGCTCAACAGCGGTTTTTGCTTCTAAACATATATAGGAAAGCGGTCTGGATTATGGCTGATGATTTAAAATATCAATACACAATAAAAGGTATTGAGGAATAACGTGAACATATATAATGAAAGGTATACTAAAAATGTTGCAGCAAAATGTTGAACATATTTCTGAATTTTCATATGCACTGAGTGACAATACAATGGAAACTTTTAGTGAAATACATTTTTTTAAATAAATTCTTTCATTAATTTAAAAATTTTTATATTTTATTTATTTAATAATCTAACCCATAACAAAGTTTTTATTAAAACTCTTTCTTTCCTTAAGCATATGAGTTTTGAATCTCTCCGTGACAGTGCGTTACTTTGCGTGACTATCTTATAATTAATCTTTGGCCATAACAAGTCTATGGACAACGTTTCAGATCGATCGGATGAGAGGAAATGGGATTTATATCACTCCGTGATTGTGTGTGACTAAGCGTGACTTTGTGGGATTATTTTAAAATTAATGTTTGGCCACAACAAGCCTATGGACAAAGTTTCAGATCGATCGGATGACGGGAAGTGAGGCATTCACCTCTCTGTGACTGTGCGTGACTATGCTTCACTGTGCGTGACTATGTCAAAGTTAATCTTTTTCCACAGCAATTCTATCGACCAAGTTTCAGAACGATCGGATAAGGGGAAATGGGTTTTAAATCACTACGTGAGAGTGCGTGACTGTGCATGACTATCTCAAAATTAATCAGTATTCACAACAAGTTTCAGATCAATTGGATAAGGGAGAATGGGGTTGACCCACGATAGACAAACAGATAGACAGACAGACAGAGAGTATGAGCTAAAAGAAAGAGTTTAAAAAAGAAAAAATATGAACATATTATAGCTTAACTTCAGAAAATAATAACAAACCTTAAAAATATTCAGTTTTCTGCTGTTGACAAAATATTGGAAACGTTTAATATACAATAATTGAAAAACTTTCCCTCTATTTTGGGACTCAATATCTTATGTTTTAGTACTGTTTCGCAACGCCTTGGCATGGAGTCAATTAAATTGTTGATGATATCCATTGAAATTTTTGGCACTCTGAATTAACTGCTTCTATGAGAATGGTCTTGTTTGTTGTTTTTTTTTTATTAACCAACACTCAGGGGATGTCCCCTACAGATGCCGTGCAGTGCGTTGATCTCAGGAAAATAGGTTATGATGGTAACATGAGTGAAAAATGAGGCCGGGAATGGGTGAGTCAGCTATCACTGACAAGATACCATTACGGAGAAGTTAGAAGCAAGAGTGTTGAGTCGAAGACTAGGTAGAGCTAGTACGCCAATACACGTCCAAAACGAGTCAAATTCGGAACGTTGTCGATAGCATCACCACTGCATTATAGCGACAATCGGTAACAATGACCGTAGTAGATGAAAGATGGGCCAGTATTTGAAAAACGAATTCGGAAAGCTATCAATGTCACCTCGCATGTGCAGCCATAGCAGAAGGAGTGTAGTAGACGAGAGCGCTGAAAGGAGATACATGAGTTGGAAACGAATTCGGAAAGCTATCATTAATATCCTCATGTGTAAAATCGTGGGTGGGCAGTGGGAAGGAGGAGCGGAAAGCAAGATGGTTAATTGATGGCAATGAAATTGGAAACAAATTTGAGAATGCTGAGTCGGCTAACTCTAACGAGAGGCATTGAGAATGAGTGGAAGGCAAGAGTGTAGAGAGCATGAGTTGAAAACGAAGTCCAAGTGCATGCTTGAACCCGTGGCAAAAGAGAATAAAGGATTAGTTGGAGACAAGAATGTTGTGTTGTGTTGAACCCTTAAATGGCTTTTTTGTGAACGGCCCCTCGAGAGTTTCGTGGTGGTTGGGGTAGGCCACAATTTCTCCTAGTTTCCTAACTGTCTTATGGCAGGGCGCTGGGCGGACCATTAGTATCTGTCTAGTGTTTAATCACCGTGAGATAAGTCTTCAAGACAGGAGCTCACGTTAAGCACAAGAGACGTATGTTGCAAGAGAGCACTAAACGATACTTGAGGACTTTTCGATTCCAGTGACTGAATAATAAAAAAAAATTGAGTCAAACAAAAACTCTTCCTGTTTACTTTTTGATATAAGGTTCTCAGCGATGAACAATGTAAGACTAATTTTGTAACTTTTGTTTTACAATTTTTTTTTCTTTTATCTAAACGTGCCCCAAAAATTCGTTTCCTATTTGTAAGCTCAACAATTTTTTTAATATCTCTATATCTGCCTGTAAACTAATCCGGTCATATTTTCTGTATCTCTCAATGAACAAATCTCTGAAGCATTAAATGTTGAAAGATAAGTACCACAAGGTCCAGTACTTGGGCCCTTACTTTTCTGCATGTATATAAATGATGTGACAAATGTTCCCCAACACTGCAATCTCCATTTGTACGCAGACGATGTTCAACGGTATGCTAGTGCTAAACTTACGAATGTCAACAACTGTATACAATCTATTAACAATGACTTAATGCACATTCATAAATGGGAAATTATTTTGGAAATTAAAATCATAAAATTATAACTTAAATCCTATTATCGACTAACACTGTAACTTATGGGAATTTATCCTTGTTCTGTTCGAATTACAATAAAATTAAATAAATAAATAAAATTTATAAATATGTAATTTATAGCCCTTGAATATATGGTACAGGGTGATCTAGAAATTAAGGGCACATAAACAAACAGATAACGTATTGATGGGTAACTGAGAGATTAGAACTTATGAGGAATTAGTTGGATAGCAATATAACGTACAGTTGGGTTGCTTACATACAGTTGTGCCAATTCCGGATGCACAACTTATTAACGATGCACTCAGTTATATGATTTTATACCTTATCATCTATATCATTGGTAGTAATGTCTTCAACTAAGAAGATAATAGACTGTTAGTCTGATTTCCAGTCTATTTTTTCGAATAAAGGTCATCAAAATGGGGTTTATATCCCTAAGGATGAATCTTTCAGTTGAAATATAGCACTATGGACATAAATTTCTTTGGAGTAAACTATATTCACTATCATTTGTGAACTGCAAAAACGAAATATACATATATTTTTTAAGTTTAAGAGATGAAAAAGAAGTGGGGGCTCTTCCCACTTATGTTTATTTATTACTTTGTTACCGATTTTGCTCACATTGTTTTCAAAATGGATAACGAGAAACGTTTTGAACAAAAATCCGTAACACCGACCAAATTTTGTGGACTTAATCTGATTTGAGTACACAGAAGGACAGATAGTCGTAAATCGAAATTTTCACTCCGCTCTGGGAACCCGTTCAATTATAAACGAAACCGGACGCGGACACTTTTTTCGCACACAAAAGGGCATTTTAGTTTCCCTTAACCAGTCAGCTTACAACAATGTTTCAAGATAACACTATTTTCCTGTGTATTCTTTTCCATGTCGGTACATCTGTTGCTAATTCAATAATGCGTGTATGTATAAAGGGGAATCCCTAAATACGAACAGCTTGTTGTATTGAATGAAGTATGTATTGTATATGTATTTGAATTGCTATGCGTAGAGCAATTCGGATTCACCAGAAAAAACATTACCGAGAAAATCGACAGGTGGATTAAAGACGTATCAGTGGATTATTGGAATGGACAAGTACTACTTCAACACCAACAAAATTCTTGCGTTGAAGCGAAAAAAGGAGCAGGGATGCCCTAATATCGAATCTAAGACTTCTATGTGTGCACTATGCGTGCAATTACATCCTATACGAAATGCATTTGGCTGAAAATGAAACATGCAGATACTGCCTGGTGGATGATGAAACCATGGAACATATACTGGCACAAACTTTTTGGCGAATCTGAAATCAGGGAGGAGGCATACATTGGCGATGAAGGACATCAGCAAGTTCCTAAACACTGAAATGAACTAATAAAACAGGAGAGAACAAGAATCTGAACGAGGGTACACAATAGATCTACTTTGTCGCAGTGTAGTCAACCCGACTACATCGTAAATCGTAATCGTGAAAACAGTGTTGACTATTAAAAACAAAATTAATGTCATTGAAATTCATAAAATTTAAATTTTAGACATCATCTGACTAGCTGGAAAGGTTCAAAAAATGGCATGACGTAACCTTCCGTGCAATTTCTGGAGAAGCCGCTAGTGTAGACCAAGATGATGTCAAAAGTTTTACCGAAAAAGTGCCTTCTTTGTTTTTAGGATATGATTTGTGAGATATTTATAATGCAGATGCGACTGGCTTGTTTTTTCGTGCATTCCCCGGTAAAGCACTTGAATTAAAAGGTGAAAAATGGCCTAGGATAGGCTCACTATATTGCACTGCGTCAATATGGCTGGTGAAATGGAACGTCTTTTTGTTATTGGGAAAGCTGCAAAGCCTCGGACATTTCGCAACATTAATTTAAATAATTTACTGGTTTAGCGATCAAACAAAAAGGCTTGGATGGCATATGATTTGATAACTGATTTTCTAGTGCAGTTCTACAGAAAAATTTTTTTTTCTCCCAGCAAACGCAACAGCATTTTGTCAGCCCCTGGATTAAGGCGTTATAAAGTCATTATTTTTTAAAAATATTTTGTTGCAGATGGAAGATGCAAATTCTGCTTCGGATTTATAAAGATTAATAAATTTAAAAGATGTTTACTTCATACACAAAGCGTGGGAGGAGCAAGTGAGTCAACAGACAGTAAAAAATTGTTTTAGGAAAGCAGATTTTGGGAAAAAAGATATCCCCGATGACGATAGCGGTTGGACCACTATCAGCACTTGCTCAGTTCAGCAATATTGTTAATCGAGCTTAGAGCCAAATCCAAGTTCAGATCGAAGACTATATCAATTTAGATAATGAAGTCTTTATTAATGATGAAGATATGGAAAACATTAGTACTGAATTGTTGATTGCTTCCCAAGAAACGCTGACTACTCGTCTGAAGATTAACTATATCGTATATCGGTCTAGGGTATATTGTATATTATTTGTTTTTATTTTATTTTTAAAATTCAATATTAATTTAATTGCGCTTTATTAATTGTTATTGCGTCATTTAATTATTTGCTAAATAACCGTCTACTATTTATTTGTAAATGTTCTTCACGTGATTTTATAAAAGTCTGTGAGTACTTAAAACCATTGTTTTTAAACTTTTTAACACGCATCTGTTTTTTTCGTTTTCTTACTGAGGCCGCATGTGTTCACCCTTTAAATATTCAATATAATTGCTATTTCTAATTTGTTATTGCATCATCCTAATATATACCATCTAGATGATCGTTAAAGCATATTCAAAGAATACCCCCTTCTATAGAGCATTTACTTGTACATATACCGGTCGACTTAGAATCACTTTCTGAGTCGATTTAACGATGTCCGTCCATTTGTGTCCATGAATAACTAGTGCGTAAACTACATGTACCAAAAGAAAATATATTGAAAATATGAGTGTAGAGCCATCTTCAGTTATAGTGCCCATTCCTTCGTCGATTCCTTTAAAATATTACCAAAACTAGCAGCACTTGAAATTTGTTTATGATAATTTAAAGTTATATTTATTGTGATAGAAAAAAATACACAAAATAACATTTATTATGGGTAAAAATGGCAAAAACATTCAAACACATTAAATAAAAGAGAAAAAGTATTCGTCAGTTTTTAAAGAGGGGGTTTTTAAGCCCAATAGAACTTGAAATTGGAAAAAATAACGCAACAAATTTAATTTTAATCAAAAAATTTCTTTATTGAAGGATCAATACATGGCATTAACATTTGAAAGTGATTTCGGGCATATGGCCACCGCAGCTAGACGTCCAATTTGGGCCACTTTTTCGAGCAGTGTTGGACGTATGTCACGAATAACACGTAGCCTCCAAGGCGTCAATTGTTGCTGGTTTATTAACATAATCTAGTGACTTAACATAGTCCAACAGCAAATAATCGAGAGGTGTCAAATCGTACGACTTTGGAGATAAATTGACAGGTCCATTTCTCGAAATCAACTTATCGCCAAATTTTGATTCAAGTCGATGGTTGCGGCTACCGTATGGCACATTGCGCCATCCTGTTGAAACCACATCTCGCCCTGGTCAATGTCATCCATATTTTCAAACAAAAAATCATTGATAATGGTGAGCTAACGATCTCCATTGCTCGTAACGTGAGCTCCGACTTAATTTTTGAAGAAATAAGGTCCGATAATGCCACCGGCGTGTAAACCGCACCTAAGGGTGTATTTTTCTCAGGCAATATAAAAGCTGAAAACTACAAAGAAATCGTTCGCAACCTAGAACGCGATTTCATTGAAATGGGCGTAAATATGTCACTGAAAATACTTTATTTAGATAGCCACCTACGAGGGCGGATTGATATTGAAGCTACCAAGTGCTAGATGGCAGCACAAACACAAAAACTTTTTTTTTTAAATTACGGTCTATCGTACGTCAGGTGTTTAAATGTCACCCAAATTCATCGATTAGTTTATTTGTTGTAGTCGTTTGAAGTAAGCAACTTTTGTGTTTCTTGAAAAATGGAAAAAAGCGAATTTCGTGCAGTGATTAAACACTATTATTTGAAAGGGAAAACAGCGAAAGAGACAAAAGAAAAGCACGATAAACATTACGGTGAGTCCGTCAGATTACATTGTAAAATTTTGATTGCTGAATTTAAACGCGGCCGAACAAGCACTGCAACAATACCATCAACAGGAAGGCCAAAAGAGGTGGTTGCTGAAGAAAATATCAAGAAAATCCTCGATATCTTTATGAATGATCGCCGAGTCAAGTTGCGTGAGATTGTTGATATTGTAAACATATCATATGAACGTGTGTTCAACATTTTGCATGAACATTTGCATATGAAAAAGCTATCGGCAAGATGGGTGCCGCGTTTGCTCAGTGTCGAACAAAAACGAGTAAGACAGACCACTTCACAGCGGTGTTTGGACATGATAAAGCGTAATCCTGTTGATTTTTGGCCTCTATTAATAGCTGTTGATGAAACGTGGGTCCACCACTACACACCTGAAACCAAAAATCAATCGAAACAATGGTGGAAGCTGGTGGAAGTCCTCTGAAGAAGGCGAAGGCAGTGAAATCGGCTGGCAAGGTTATGGCCACTGTATTTTGGGATGCACACGGAATATTGCTCATCGATTATCTTGAAAAAGGATCCACAATCACAGGAGAGTATTATCGTGCATTATTGGATCAATTGATTGATGCAATCAAGAAAAAACGACCACATTTAAAGAAGAAAAAAGTAATTTTTCTTCAAGACAACGCACCGGTTCACACAGCATTAGATACGATGCTAAAATTATGTGAAGTACACTTCGAATTGGTTGATCATCCACCTTATAGTCCAGATTTAGCTCCTAGTGACTTTTTCCTGTTTCCAAACTTGAAAAAATGGCTCGCAGGAAAAAGATTCATCTCAAACGAAGAAGTGATTACCGAAATTTACGCGTATTTTGAGGGGTTCCCGAAATCGTATTATTCAGATGGTATAAAAAAGTTGGAATATCGTCTTACTAAGTGTGTCGAAGTAAAAGGAGACTATGTTAAGAAATAAATGGTTTTTGAAAATAAAAAATGTTTTTTTCCTACTTAGGTAGCTTCAATATCAATCCGCCCTCGTAGATTTCCCCTGCGCTAAGCTTTAGTGACAAACATGGACCTTGCGACTACTTAAAATCGCTTCAGGTGAAATACGCCTATCGAATGAATGCCAAATATTGTTGGTCGATATGTCGTGATTCGGATTCTCCACACAAGCAATAGAGCAAACGTGTTAATTTTCTCCACATTATACTTTATTATTAATAATATTTTTACTTTCTTTATTTTTCTAACTTTATTCTAGAGAACTGCATTCAGAATAAATCCATAAGGTCAAGCTTTTGAGAAAATGCGGTCAAAGATCGCAAAAATATAGTTGCTGGTTATTTTTTGAGAATTTATATAGTCATTTTTCTCCAAAAATCTGACGAGATGCAAAATACAAGTAATTTAATTTATTTATTTAAAAAAAACTTAATAATTTTTTTTATCTTGAAAACATGATCTCAATTTAAGGTTTTAATTTGGTTTAATTTCTTTTTCTTACATGAATTGTTCTTTTCCATTTTTAATTATAGTAAAATACTTTTTCATTGTTCCGTCGATTGTTCTAAACCTGTTCTGAAATGTATTAGCAGTTCACAAGAATATGAAAGGAATTAAACTTTAAAGTACTTTTTTTAATATTTTCGTCCCGATATATCAAAATAAAAATAGTTCTCCTTTCGTCCTCTTTAATTTGATACCATATTGACACGTGGGTAGAAATATTTAAATAAATTTTTTGAAATTTTTATATCCCTAAAACCTTGAAGTCCATTAAAAATGAGAGAAGAACGCAGTTTTACAATATACGATCTCTACTTTCGTTATTGTTTGTTTATTAGCGATACATACACATTATTTTGTTGTTTTTGTTGTTTTTTCACATGTACAACTGCTGCAGACTATGACGAACATTTTAAGCTTAAGCAGTGTGAAGAACTCGACCAATTGCGGTAGGAAAATGTTTTCAACAGACAGACAGACAGATAGACAGACATCGCCAGATCGTTTTCTCCTTTTATAAGGCTCAAGAATTCATGTAGTTTATAGGTGTCCGGAATTTATTTCGATAAGTTAAAAACGGATTAACATACTGATATACTCTCAATTTATTTGAAATTTTAAGAAAAGTAAGAAAATTTTGGTCGGTCTAGACCGAATATACGATACCCCATACCCTATATATTAAGTATAAACAAAATTTGAGTGGCATTGTTATTAATTTTTTTGCCTTCGGATATTTAAAAGTTCATATCGGCTGCTATATTTATATGGGGAATAGGTCGAAAAATGGACCGATCCTGGCCATATTTGATGAAGTCACTTCTCTTTTTTCAGAAACAAATACAAACCAAATTTAAGAAAAATCTGTGCATTATCTTTGCATTTGATAGGCTTAAGTGAAGATCAGGAACACATTTATATGGGGGCTATGACTAAGAATTGTACTATAGGATTTATTTTTGGACTACTGAATAATGGATGTAAAAAACACCACAAATCCAATTTGACTGAGATCTATTTAATAATTTGGACCATATGGCAAGTAAAGTCGATCTTATAGGGGCCATTTGTATGGGGACTTGGTCTGAATATGAACCGATTTTCACCAGTTTCAATAGCGATTCATTAAAATATGTTCATATTTGCGACCTGTAGTTTGAGTTCAAAGTTTACATGGACACACAGACAGACGGACATCGGTAATTCGACTCAGAAAGTGATTCTGAGCATATCGGTAATATAAAAGATGGGTCTAGGTCAAAAATTTTTGGTAGTTGCAAACATCAGCACAAAGTCATTATACCCTGACCACATAGTGGTATAGGGTATCAAAACAATTAATGGAATTTTTGAAATTTCTCTTTATATTAAAATATAAAATACTAGCTGAGCCGTTGTTTTGGCATATAACTTATTTCTAGTGAATATTTTTGTTGTTAATTATGATGATATGTATTTACCATGTATGGTTTGATCCCGCCCATTTTTCACATGCTCACACTCATCATTCAAGAACTCACACCTAGATTCAAGGCTGTCGGGTTTATAGTACTCCAGATAATTTTTTATACCCTACATATACAACTATGTGGTTTGGGTATAATGACTTTGTGTTGCTGTTCGTAACTACCAAAAATATTTGACCTAGACTCATCTTTTATTACACCGATCGACTCAGAATCACTTTCTGAGAATCACTTTCTGAGTCGATTTAGCGATGTCCGTCCGTCCGTCTGTCCGTCTGTGTGTCCATGTAAACCTTGTAATCAAACTACAGGTCACAAATATGAAAAATTTTGATAAAATTTAGTATATAACTTGAAATTGGTGAAATTCGGTCCATGTTCAGACCTAGTTCCCATACAAATGACCCCTGTGAAATCGACATAAATTGCCATAAGACCCAAATTATCATATAGATCTCAGTCAAATTGGGTTTGTATGTGTTTATGGTATCCATTAATCAGTAGTCCAAAAAAATCCCTATAGGACAATTCCTAGTCATAGGTCCCATATGGAGCTGCTTCCCGATCTTCACTTAAATCTCTCAAAAACGAAAATATTGCACAGATTTCTCTCAAATTTGGTTTGTATATATTTTTTCATAATATAAGTGACTTTACCATATATGGTCAGGATTGGTCCATTTTTCGACCTAATCCCCATATAAATATTGCATCCGATATGAACTTTTTCATATCTGCAGCCAAAAAAATTAATAACAATGCCACTCAAATTTGGTTTATGCTTATTTTCTATACCCAATTAGTTGGACGAAAGAGATAGGTGTCTAAACCATGGTATAGGATATCGTATAGTCGGTCTAGACCGACTATAATTTTCTTACTTGTTTTTGTATGGAAGGTGTGACGCCCACTAACCCAATCCCGCCCATTTTGGGTACGACTACTTACAATAAAAGCCAATTGACGTGCAGAAAGTTTAAAGAGTCTGGCCATCATAGTACTCTAGATATTTACCATGAGTGGAAGGTGCCAGGCCGCCCATTTTTTCCGAGTATTAACGTTGATAACTTATGAACTCACACTAGGTCCCAAGACTTAATCTACTACAGTACTCTAGATATATGACATTAAATATTTACTTTGTATGGTGAGTGCCTTGCCCATTGGCCCGATTCCGCCCATTTTTTCACAACTCTTCAAATTAGCCCAATATGTACATGTGCATAGTTTCAGAGCTCTTGCTATCATAGTACTCCAGATATTATAAGTTAAAATTAGATGTTAAAAATTCACTTTATATGGGAGGTGCTACGCCCACTTGAAAAATCCAAAAAAATATAGCCCATTATTCCTTCCGGATAGGCAGTTACCTACTGTAAAAATTTCAAGACGATCGGTCCAGTGGTGTAGTCTCCTATAAAGGACAAACAAACATCTATAATATTAATAGGCAAGGCGATTTCTTGTGACCGATTTAAGCTTCACAGTTTTACCGCAATTTTGATAAAAAATTTATCATTTGAAAGGTATTTCTTATCGCTGTTACCCAGATTTACAGATTTTCATAGTCTGGAATATTTCTTTAGAGTTATGATCGTTTAAAGTTGCTACTAACTCATACATAAAATTATGAGTACTGGAATCTGCTAGTATATATAAACATACATCCATTTTTATATATAAGATGGTCAATTTTTTATCTTTATTCGTGTGAATTATTTTTTTTTATTTTTTAACAGAAAGTGTGCAATACGCAAAGATATTAATTTCCAAGTTGTTTTATATTTTAGTTTGTTATATTGGAAAAAGCTTAAATGGTATAACTCCTTGCTTGGATTCTCATTGGATTAGTTTCACAGGTATCTGAATTTAACTTTTTACTAAACAAACTATCTGCCGTTTTTAGTTACTGATGAAGATTGGTGACTCGACCCGAAACAGCTGCATAACCTGTCTTGCAGTATCTACATATAATATTAATAGGCAAGGCGATTTCTTGTTAGCGATGCTACTGTGTCAGTTTTAATCCTATTTTGACCACACATGCCTCATGTGAAAGGTGTTTCTTTTTAGCTGTCAACCAGAATTACAGATTTTTAAATTAATATTTTTTTTTGGAGTAAACTGCATTTAAAGTTGCTAATAACACATATATAAAATTATACAATGCTTTGAGTGTGTTTATTAAATTTGTTAATGTGTTTGTAATAAAAATGAGTTTGTTTTTTTTTTGTGTTGACTTGCGAATTGGCTATAATTGGTTAGCATACCTTTAGGGTCTTTATTTAATAAAAAAATAAAATTTCCTAGAATTTGCACTCGAATTTCGAGGGCTGGTATCTGCTAGCTTAGGTAAATATTTGAAGCAAATGTGCTCATGTTTTTTGCTTAATTTAAAATGGAAACATTTGATCTTAAGCTTGATTAATTTCTACCTCAATCAATAAAATGATTCCAAAATAAGATTTATTTATACTTGTAAAAATAAAATAATAATTTCTGGAATATTTTGAAATTTCTCTTTCGATTCGTTATTTGATTGAAGAATTTTAAATAAAGGGTATTTTTTTAAGCCTAATCTATAATATTAATAGGCTAGGCGATTCTTTGTTATCGATTTTTTGTTCTACCGTTTTATCCCGCTTTTGACTAAACGTATATTATTTGAAAGGTATTTATTTTTAGCTTTTCATCAGATTTACAGATTTTTAAAATTTTTCTTTTATTTTGAGTAAATTGCATATAAAGTTGCTACTAACACATACATAAAATTACACATATGCTATGTGTGTGCTTATTAAATTTGTTAATGTGTTTGCTAATGAGTTTGTTTTCTTCAGTCCCAATAATAATAAACAAAAAAAGTGTTGGTTTGTGAATTGGCTAAGTTGAAACTTGCCTAGAAATTGCACTCGAATTTCGAGCGCTGGAATCTGCTAGTTGAACTTTAAATTGTAAAAAATATTAAAAAAAATTAAATTTTATCCAAAAAAATTTTTGATCGAAAGTTCATTTTTAAATGATTTCGAGCACCTTGGCTCTTCTTGATGAAACGAATTCGGAACGTCCCATTTTGGGCCACTTTTTCGAGCATTGCTGGCCGTAGATATGTCATGAAAAACACGAATAATGTTGGCGTTATCTGTTGCTGGTAATGGAGTGACTTCAAATCGCACGATATTGGAGGCCAATTGACAGGTCGATTTCTCGAAATCAACTTATCGCCAAATTTTTATTTCAATGGTTGCGGTATACCACGTAGCGCCCTTCTGTTGAAACCACATCTCACCCGAATCAATGACATCCATATTTTCAAACAAAAAATCGATGATCATGGTAACGATCTCCATTAACCTTAACGCGAGCTCCGGCTTCATTTTTGAAGAAATAAAGTCCGATGATGCCACCAGCGCACCAAACGTTTCATTTTTCTGGATGTAATTGAGTCTGTAGGCTCTGTGGCAATTTTGCTTCTTAACAAACCCTTTAAGCCTAAAATGTGCGTAACCGCTGCATACAGTTTTGCGATAAAACATCGTCCATAAGTGACACGAATCGATGACTGATTTTCAGAGTAAATATGGATAATTTAGTAGCGTTGTTCAAGCGTGCATTTCATGATAATTTGCTAGAGTATAGTTATCATAAATGCGAGAAAGTAAGCGCACTATGAGAGTTCGCTTGATAGCTAACCCTTTCGCAATTTCTATTTAAACAAAAAAACATCCTTCACGTGATTGACTGATTGATCAATATAAATATTTTCGGATTTTTAATCGACCACAGTTAATACCCGAAGTTGACAACCCTAAACAGTCATTTTCCTTATTTTGTTACATTTTTGTAACTCCCGCGAAAAGCCGAATATTCAATTTAACGAACTTAATAATCCTATTCACAGTTGAAAATTATTCCAGCACGAAATATTTTGTTTTAATTAAATTAAATTACAAATAAAATAATAGTAAATAAAAATTAAATACTGGATTAAGCGCTTTTATTTAATAGCGATCCGGCATCTTTGAGTGATAAATCATTTCTCATTACACTAATGTGTCCATTCTCATTTTCAATTTAATTAAAAAGAGAACAAGAAGAGAAATCCCAGCATAATCAAAAAATAGTAAAAATAAAAAAGCCAGTGGAATCATCTAGCTTAATGTATAGAAATCTTTTTTCTTTTTTCATAGTGTATGTACGAGTAAGTAAGAAACTAATGGAAGAGTTATTAGGAGAACATGCAACAATTGACTGGTTTTTGTGTTTTATTTTTTGTTTGTTGTTTGGATTCAAACAACTTTATGTCATACTAAATAGGGGAGAGCGTTTGTTAAAAAAAATTACATGGTAAAAATAAACAGCTGCTGAGTTTACGAAATATGAGAAGTTATTGTTTTTTTTCTTAAATAATCCATTAAAATTTTTGCTCGATTTGTTGGCATAACAAACTTATTTAGAACATTTTAAAACACTTGTTGATTGAATACAATTTTTTTTTTTGTAATGAAATTTGAGAGTCGAGCAAAGATTGTAAAATAGAGAGCGAAAGAGAGAGTGCAACGAAATATTGAGGTTAGAAAGAGAGTTTAGTGTAAAAGAAAATCACATACTCTATTCAATGTGCGTAAAGGCCCATTTACATGATACCACTCAGTCGTATGATTTTTCGAAATAAAAATCCGATGAAATTCATCGGACTGTCATAAAGTCGTACCGACATTATTTCTGCATACTTAGGCCATTTACACCATAACACTCAAGTCTTATGAAAACAGCTGTTTAGAATAATAAGCAAATTTATTTTGAAATTTATATTTTATTTTCACTTTCTTTGTTTTTGTTTGCCATTTTTTTAATATTACCAAAAAAAAAACAACTCTGGTCCGATGAAAATGGCAAGTTTTTAGAAATGTTTCAAAAACCATCGGACTTCGAAAATGAAATCCTACAGACTGTCAATTTCATAACAAAAGCTTTTTACATTATACGACTTTTTCATAATACTCGAATTTCTGACAGATCGTATTACAAAGTGTGATAGTGTAAACCGGCCTTAACAAATAATTTCCTTCCATTTCTTGTAATATATATTTTTTTTGTATTTTTTTGTTTTCACAGTTACACACATTTTGAGTGTAGAAATAACCTTAAATTGTGAATATTTTTTGTATTTATTGCCTTTTAACTGCACTAACAACTAATAACATCTCATGTTGTAAGAAATAATGTCATATTTTTTTTTATTTAACGTTTTTCAAACCTCAAAAGAGGTTTGGTTTACTGTTTTTTTTTGTACCTGAATTCGTTTTCATTGTTTTACAGACACTTGCATGTTGTAAACAATTTATAATCTTGTGAATTATTTTTTTTTTTCATTTTTTTTATGAATTGTGATGTGAAATAAGCTTTTATAGAAATTTTTTTTGTGGTATTTATTATCATCTTTGTCGCCAGTGTTTTGTTCATATCATTTAACCCGTCTCATTTAAAATAAAAAATAAAAAAAAATAAAAAAAAATTATAATAAAAACTTGCCCAATTTATATTCATTGTTAGTCCCAACAGTTCATTGAATTTTGTGATAAATACGCAATCTGTATTTATTTGCGTTCTTAGAATTTATTTTGTTGTTTTAGACTTTTTCTCAAGTCGATAAAAGTGTCAAAAACCCCTTAATGCATTTTTGTTTAAAATTTAATCATTTTTATTTTCAAATTTAACCCCTTGGGGAATTTAAATAGCATTTTTGGATAACAATTGTCTTTCAGCGACAACTATGAACCCCTCTTTTAAATTTCCTTTTCAACAGCGGATAAGGTAGCTAGAAAATTTTAAATTTTTTAATTTTTGATGCAAAAGTTTTTTTAGTATTTTAAGTTATATCTTCTTTATTTACCAAATTAAAAAAAAAACAAGTAAGAGTGTAAAATTCGGCTGTGCCGAATCTTTGATACCCTCCACCTCGGTTTGAGTCTTGATAATAAATGTAAATGAAAAAGTTAACAATTTTTTAAACCTAATACCAAATTATTTCAGCAAATTCTTTGGGTTGGTTTTCGTCTTTTCTATTATTTCGGATTTATTTCGGTGTTTGCTTTTTGGTCATCGTGGTTGCTGTTCGGCATGCATTTAGGTTATATACCTATATGCATGCGTTTCCGGTTATATGACATAAAGGCCTAGTTAGCCACACGTAACCTTAACCAAACGTGTCAGCGGTTTTTTTCTGTTACATGAAAAAGCATTTAGAGCAATTACCGAACCCAACTGTCACGTAACCGGAACGTCCCAATCTGTTGAAAATAGTTTTTGCTACGTTTGTACGTGACATTTGTGAACAGCTGATAAAGTTTGGTTAATTTTACACAGCAACATGCTGGTTCGTTTTTTACGTTCTATAATTGCACTAAATGCCAACGTTACATTTACAGTACAGATACATTTTAACAACGTGTGGCTAACTAGGCCTTAACTTCTCGTTTAATTTAGTTTTTGCTAATTAAATAGCTCGCCCTAACCTCCATTGCAAAGGTAATGGTTGTGTAGGGTGGCTATATGCACTAAATCGTGCTAATTGGAGATGGCTGTAAAGTTTCTTTTAACTGGCGAAATATTTTTTCATTGCGGCCATATAGGTCGGATGGAGTAACAAAATAATAACCCGAAAAAAAATCTCTCAATATTGCCATATTTGGAAAACATAGAGAATAAATTTATAATAATAAATATTCAAATTAGGGATGCCAAACGCAAAAAACCAAAAGTCCCAAACATTTTAAATAAAATAATTTGTTATCTTTATTTTCTGAAAATTTCAAATTTTCATCCAAAAAAAATTGTGAAAATTTATATATAAAAAATAACATTCTCATCAAATTGCGTTTATTTATGTAACAGTTTTTATGTTCGCAATTCTTAAATATCATTTGACATTTTCTAAAGTTCATTGAATTTAAATTAATGTTTTCTGTAGTGTGATTCTGTAAAGTTCAACGATCCGACAATCGCAAAATATATCGACGGATATTGTTGTTTGCACTAAGGATTTAGTGATTCACTAAGTACATACATCTTAACGACAGTCGGCAAATCTATTTTTTAATTTATTTAAATTGTAAACGAGTGGCATCTCTGTCAAAATAAGCGAAAAACACAAAGAAGAATAGAAAAAACAAATTACTTCGTGTTTGACAGGATGATTTTATGTTTATGTTTAATATCTTTATTTTTTTTACTAATATTTCTGTGTATTTATTTGAAAATGAAATAATGAATTGAATATGCTATTTAATTTTTTTATTTATATAAAAAGTTTTTTAATTAAAGCAAAATATTTTCACTATTTTATGATTTTTATTTATGTATGACGACATTTCAACCTAAAAATTTAAGTTTTTATCGATTGAATAAACAACACAAAAATGGTTGTCGTTTAGACAACAACAACAGCTGAATATAACAATAGCGAATATCGTTTAAAAATTTTACTGATAATTTCGCAATTTTCTTTTTTTAACGATTCGACTATCGTTAAAAGAAGTTACTGAATCGCGGTACTGAAAAGCTATTAATTTCTCCTGAATGTCAATATTTTTTTTAAATGTAAAATTTTTTTAAATGTAAACATAGGTATTTGGTGTTTTTTTTTGGAATTTCAATTTGTGTTTAACTAATAAAATTTATATATGTATTAAAGGTGCAGTTGATGTCTTCTAAATTTAAAATTATAATTTCCGACGTTTTGATATGATTTTCTGAAATTCAATTAATTGTAATTTATAATTGGAAATTTTTAATTCCAGTTTTTAGAATTGATATTTTCTTAAATTTGAATGGAAAATTTAAAAAGTGCAATTTTGTATTTATGTGTATAATAATGCTTTAGTAATTATAAACAATTTTTAAAAATTAGATGTAATCGCAATCAGATATTTTGTAGGTAAAGCAGAATAATAATTCTATATAACTATGTAGAATTGTTTTGAAAGCAAAAAACTCATTGATGAACTCGGTAACTCTATTTTGTAAAGACAACAAAAAGTTAATATGCCAAACTTATGTTCATATTTGTAAAAGACTAATGAAAATACGTATGAAATTAAAGACCAGCCCGTGTATACTCTTAACATTGTTCTGTATGATATCCAGTTGAAAATATTAACATTCATGTTATAATAGAAATAACTATTGCAAAGCTAATTAGAACAAACAAAAATTGTGGCGCCATCTACTGTGGCATAGTCACGCTGAGCAAAATGAAGTGACACTCTGTTAATGCAAAAGAAATGTATTTTCCCCACAACAAAATATTGCAGAATTTTATATAAATAAAATAATATACCGAGTTATTTCTAACATGCAGTTGTTATGGTTATACATATATAATATATGTACTGTATTATTTGTATTATTTAATATGTTTATATAAATTTATAAATAAATTTATACATAAAATTTTTTTTTGCTATATTTACATTATTTTTTTTATTAACAACTAGGTATTTTAGCATTATTTGCTTAAGATGTTGGTGACTGCTTGTCGAAAAAATTTTGGATTGATTTTAACCAATTTGCCGTGAGCCATTCGGTCTGAAATTTTGCAGGCAGGCTCGTGGTAATAACAGAAATGATCTAACAAATTTTTAGAGTGATGCCAAAACAATGGAAACTTTTAAATTTTTCTACCAGAGTTAATAAAAAAATGTACAAAGGGTTTATTTTTATTATATTATTACCACAACGACTACAAAAACAACAAGTCCAGCTATGACAACAACACAACATTTAGAATAACAACAAAAACAATATAGAATCATCATATTTTTAATTTTTTTTTTAATTTTTCAGAGATTTCGCTGGACCTGTTCCACCGATTTTAATGATTTTTGAAACAGAAATCTTCCCATGAATTTGGTGAATCATTCTCACTAAAAATGATCACTGTAGCTGCACTATTCAGGGCGTGATCGTGACAAGAACAACATAGAAAATTATATTTTTTCAAGACTTTTTTTAGTTCTTCACTCAAATCTCGGCCCCTAATTGACCGATTTGGATGATTTTAAATAACAAACTTTACAGAATGTTAGTGAATCATTTTTTATGTCAAAGAGCACCCTAGCTGCCCGATTGATGCCGTCATCGTGATTTCCACAGACGGACAGACGGACATCGCTATATCAACTCCGGTTGTTATAAGGATCACAAATATATATATTTTATAGGGTCCAAAATTTTTTTTCTAATTATTACAAATTATGACAAACTTATATATATCCTCTGCACACTGGAGTGGAGGGTATAATAAAATAATTTTAATTAATGCACATTACAGGTGTGGAGAATTCTTTTAATTTTTAAATGGCATTGAAACTTATCCAAAAGAGCACTTTCTTATGCCCATAAATCATCATTCTAAAAAACTTTACTCAATGATGTGCAAAGTCCGTGGCCTCAAATACAGAAGGCGGGATTGGTACCGAGTTTTTTCATTGTTTGTTCTACATTACCAAACTTAACTATTATCCAGTAAAATTTCAAGACATTTTAGGTTTATTAAAGAAAAAATTTACCGAAAAAACGTTTCCAAAGAGTTTAGTCGAAAAGTATAATTTTTTTTTAGCCTGGCCTCCGAACTCAATAAGAAGCCAGATTGTTTGTTAGCGTTTTTGCTTATAAACACATATGTGAGAAAACGGTCTGCAACATGACTGATATTTAAAAATACGTGTTCAAAGAACAACAAACGTACGCAAAACATAATCACTAAGGGCCATTATTACAACTTGCCAATAGCTAAAGTTAGGATGTTATCAGGCAGATTATTAGTTTCTCGTTATTACAACTATACTTTTAGCTAAAAGTGACCGATAAGCTAAAGGGAAGATATTGTTGCCTTTAACTTTTAACGTGAGGTTTATGTATTTAATATTGCCACATTTTCTGACCTATGAAGACGAAATTCACATCAATTTAGTTTTGGAAATAAATTTATTTATAGATACTTAAATATATGCTTGAATATTTTTAAAAAGTTTTATTACACATTTACAACAATTATGCAACTTATAATAAAGGTTTTTGGTTTTTATTCTATTGATTTTATTGTTTATTTGCGAACAACTAAAGGAACGTTGCCACTATGTATTTTGATAAATCAATTCATTTGGTCAAAAGTAATCGGTGTTTCCTTTGGTGCTGCCACAATATCAAAAATATTAATAATATTAATTTTATTTTAATGGGAAGTTGTAATAACGAAAAGAAGTTAAAGGTAACTTTATTGTTCACTTTAGCTAAAGTTACCTTTAACTAACATTTACTTTAAAGGCAAGTTGTAATAATGGCCCTAAATGTTACAGAAAACGTTTGATACATTTCTGAGTTTGCATATCCAGCTCCGTACAACCAATCAAGGACAGAATGCTTATACATATGTGAGCTTCAACCAAATAAAACAAAATGTACTATGATTTTGGTATAATTTGTCCTAGTTTAGTTAATTTAACTCCTTATCCTGAAAAATAAATACTAATTATTTCAAATAAATTAATATAGAGAAAGTTGTGATCCATATATTTATTAGAGCGCCCATGAAATATATAGAAAAATGGAAAACTGTTATTTTTCCGCTCCCCGCTCATTTTCTAGTATATTGGGCATAAAAAATAATATCCGTGCAAAAATTTTTTCAATCGGATGCAAACCGGCCAGTCCGTCACGACTTTTAGCCCTAAAAATGGAGTAAAATTAGTTCCAAGCTTTGATGAGCTATAACTCGTAAGCCAGACGACTTTTGGAAAATACACATTAAGCATTTGTATTGCAAATATATAGGCAAACATTTTTCTCCTACAAATTTTTGACCTAGCTATGACCCTTCATGGTGTTTTAAGAGGTCAAACTTCAAATTTGCTGTCAAAATTTTTTTCAAACGTAAATTAGTAAATGTATTTATAAATCTATTTCGGTTTGACTATTGCCAAATTGTAAAGTATTATATGTAGTTTCCATAAAAAATAAGACATTTTTAAAATATATCGTTTATTCCATGACAGAGTTAAAAACAATGAAAAATCAAAAAAATTTTAATTTAAAAAAAAAAACAAAAAATTAAAAATCTTCTTTTGAAAAGTTATTTTCTAAGTATTCTACAAATTTCTTTTTGGAAAAACTTTTGTAGGCAGATTTTTACATTGCTGTTCCATTGCATGTAATAGAAATAGTTTCTGCTCTTCTTGGTGAGTTAAAACAGCATTGAATCGCGTTATTAATGCAACTCCACGTTCTGCAATATCATTTACAACTAGAAGCTTTTCAACTTTTTTTTTGCCGCAAGGTACTCTTCATTTCTATTCCATGTATTCGGATCCTTCATCACAAATGTTGGATTAATGCTTGTTATATTCTGATTCAGAATAGTTTCAAAACAAAAAAGTGTTTTTTGTAACAAAGTCACTTAGTTGCATAGAGGCGAATTCCTTAGGTGGCAAATAAGCCCGTTTTGGTTTATCAGGATGACCTATTTTTGTCAAATTTAATAACATATTTCTTTTCATATCAACATGAACATCATCGTCAAAAAACGCCAATGCAATATTAAATTCACTTAAGGTGTATTTTCCGAAAGTCGTCTGGCTTACGAGTTATAGCTCATCAAAACTTGGAACTAATTTTACTCCATTTTTAGGGCTAAAAGTCGTGATGGACTGGCCGGTTTGCATCCGATTTAAAAAATTTTTGCACGGATATTATTTTTTATGCCCAATATACTAGAGCGGGGAGCGGAAAAAATAATACTTTTTGTTTTATGGGCGCTCTAATATTTATATAAAATTGATATCAGTCGTGCACATAATTAAGGATACATCATAACTTTTATGAAAAAAACAAATATTTATTTAGAAAAAAAATTTATATTTTTTGCGAAACCTTACTATAATAGCTGCTTTGCATCTGCGAGGCATTTAAGCCACAAAATATACACATACGCTAATTGGAATGGCCTCCAAGTATTTTTGGTTTCGGTGCAGAGATTATAAAATTGCATATCTTTAACAAGCTACGATTATTTTTTGTTTTTGTAACTTGCCATAAGTTCTTAATCGGGTTGAGATCAGGACTACATAAAGGCCAATCAAGAACACTCACCGAATTGCTTATAAACCATTGCTTGATATGTACAGCCGTGTGCTTCGGATCATCATCTTGCTAAAATATTCATATTATCGGCATACTGTCGTCAGGATAAGGAATCATTATATCGTGTTTTATTAAAATTGTTAATGTGTTTGTTAATGAGTTTGTTATCTTCATTCACAATAATAATAAACCATAAAAGTTTTGTTTTGTGAATTGGCTAAGTTGAAAAATAAAGCTGCCTAGAAATTGCACTCGAATTTCGAGAGCTGGAATCTGCTAGTATTAATAAAAAATTTAATAAAATATTTTTAATTTGAAGATGATATTCGATGAATATCGAAATATTGGAGAATAAAGAAGAATTTTAATTAAAAAAACCCAGGCCTCGAGCTCGGATATTTTATTTTTACAAATAAATTTGGAAAGGTCGAATAGAAAACAACTATAAAATATTTTTAATTTACCAACTTTTTACCACTGACACGTTGGGAATTTTACTTGATTTTCAAAAAACGTACGGTAAGTTTCTACTTTATTTTTTTTTTACCACCGAAACCGCAATATGGCAACTATACGTGCCAGAAAATTCATTCGTACATTCATAAATTTAAAAAAATAAAAAAATTATTCACGCTTAAAGTCAAATAAAACTTAAACCATTCAATTTAAAAATTCTTAAAAATACGTGAATTTATTAAAACATTATACAAATCGTTGAACTTTCTCTGTAAATCCTTCACGCCTCTCTCCTCTCCTCTCCATAGGCCGGAGTTCTGGGTGGGTTTGCTTCCCGTGGTAAAAAATTTACATTATTGTTTGCATACCACTCAAGGGCCTTTTTTCTATAGTAGCATGAATGCCTTAACGCATTCACTACCATGTTGCAATTATATTGAACATAATTTCGATATGGCTTATTGAATTAACTTTAATATTTCACACAGGGAAAAAGTACTTTTTTCGAAAAAAAAAACCGGTAAATTTTATGAAATTGGGAATTTCCCAGATTTTTGAGATTAAAGATCGTTTTTGATTTAATTAAATAGTATTTGTTTTTAAATAACATTTTTATCGAGTTGAAATGGAGGATGAAGACATAGAAATATATTTAAACGCTTTAGAAGTATCCAGTGACAATGATTTTTCTGCTGACAGGGAAAGTTCTGAGTCTGACAATGATATTGAAAATATCCCACCTAAACGAATTCGCGTTGGTGAGAATATTACATCTGCAGATAATGATTGGAATGAAATAAAACAAGATTTTCCTCAGTTTCCATTTAAAGGGGTACCATTTATGAATGTTCCTGAAAATTGTGTAACACCTGGAGATTATTTTGATTTTTTTTTAACAGAAAACTTTTTAACTTATTTGGTTGAACAAACCAACCTTTAGGCCAATCAAGAAATTAGTAAAGCACCATTGCTGAGATAATATCGTAGATACAAGCAATGAAGAGCTTAGAGTATTTTTTGGATTATTATTACACATGGGGCCTATCACTTTACCAAGTATCACATTATTGGAACACAAGTAAACTCTATGGTCTGAAATTTTTCCAGAACAGAATGTCAAGAAATCGGTTTCAAATGCTTCTTCAATTTATTCATTTTTCAAATAACGAACATCAAACCACCGACCGTTTTAAAATAAAGCCAATCCTACAACGTTTCAATGATACAATGGATCACATTTACCATCCAAAGCAGGACTTGTGTATTCATGAGTCCATGGTTCTTTGGAGAGGCCGATTAATTTTTCGCCAATATATTAAAAACAAAAGACATAAATATGGGATAAAATAATTTGAACGCTGCGAATCAAAAGGAATTATATTGAGGGTGAAATTTATGAAGGAAAACAAGTTGATTGTTGTAGAAATCATGCCAGTGAGGTTATGATGAGCTTAATGGAAGGTTTTCTTGACAAAGGATATAATCTTTACATGGATAATTTTTATAACTCCGTGGGTTTAACAAAAACCTTAACTAATAGATCTACTTATGTGTGTGGTACTTTGAGAGCTAATAGCAAAGAAAATCCGAAAAACCTAATTCAAAAAAAGCTTAAAAAAGGTGAATCAACATGGGCTCGATTAGATTCGGTCGTAGTTTATAAGTGGAAAGACAAAAGGGACGTACTCACCATATCCAACAAACACTATGGAAACATGGTGGAAGTAATGAATAGAAATAAAAAATCTCCGTAAAACCGGATATTGTTCGGCACTACACATTGGGAATGGCTGGAGAAGATCGTAGCGATCGAAACATTTCATATTATTCATCATTAAGAAAATCTGTGCGATGGTACAAGAACTTTGGTTTCAATTTTACGAAATGTTTATGCATAATGCTAGGCTGCTTTAGGCTACTAGGCTAAAAAATAATTCTTCAAACAAAAAACTGTCAATATTACAATTTAGAGAAAAGGCTATTGAATAGTTCGCTGGTGAACCTAAAAACATTGATGCTCGCATCGAAACTAGATACAGCTTTCTCTACTTGGAATGAATTCCACCAACGGAAAAGAATAATAATCCAACTAAGCCATGTCGTGTTGTTATTAAAAAAAACCAAAGGATGTGAAACGAGGTATATTTATGCAGAGTGCCCTGAAAAGCCAGCT
The DNA here is from genome assembly GCA_963682025.1 of Cordilura impudica. Taxonomy (NCBI): domain Eukaryota; kingdom Metazoa; phylum Arthropoda; class Insecta; order Diptera; family Scathophagidae; genus Cordilura; species Cordilura impudica. Next base: position 80,966,938 of record OY821521.1, on the reverse strand, counting down.
CTTTGCGTGAATAATTTATCATTATGAAGAATAATAGTAATAAAAAAATAATTATATTTTGTTGTGTCATGTTTTATTTATTAAAATAAAGTTGAATGCTCTTTTTATTACATTTTTGTTTGTTTATCTTGAAATCAAACAAGAAATTATGGAAAAAATAAGGTACGAGTTATCTCGTAGTTGGCATATCGAAATGTAATTTTATATAAGTAGGCTAAACTGCGAGATGTCTCGTATGCCTAAATTTATGCCTAAGTGCCTAAATTTATGTTGGCACTTGACGTTAGATTTATGAGAACGGCCTTGGCAGTGAATGCGTTAATATACATTTCTGTATGTCTGATGTCACAAATGCTTGGCTTCTTTTGCTTCAGATACAAATGGCTTGCCACACAAGAAGCTTCTTAGGGAATTTTGTTTGCTTTTTTGTCCTGTATTGTCCCTGAACATTACCTCGTCCATCAGCCATATAAAAATCTTAACCCGGAAGTTGTGAAAAGTCTGCCCGAACATCTCACAGCAAGTGCTTTTTTTTTTGTATAAAATTAGACCTCAATTTGTTTTGCTCGTTTTTTTTTGCTTCTAAACTCTTTGGCGCATTGCGATCTGGAACTTTCTGAACTTTGTACGACTTCGGCCCAGAATTAGCTTTGGCTTTGCACACCAAAGAACCATATCATTTATCTACACTAGCGGCTTTCTGACAGAATTGTTCGGCGCTCTTCGAAAGAGTTATTCGACTTCTTTTGCCTTACCAGGTTTTCGTTCAATGGGAGATTTTTTGCTATTTTTTTTAAGTCGAAAAACATTAATTATTTTTTCGCGTACTTCTTTTCTGTTGTCCATCTTGAACGAAATAATAATTGAGACGTATATTCCAAAAACCATTCAAGCAACAAATAATTGATTTTGAGTAAATAAGGAAAACTTCCTCGAAACTGTCACTTGACAATTTCTGTGCTGACGACGCACAGTGGACCATTTCACGAGAAGGCGATCAAAAATTGGTGGGACATTAGCCTTTAATTTTTGCTATAAAACGTAAATATCGACCGAGGGAGAATTTAAAATACATTTTCATTTTTAGTTGAATTTTAGTACAAAGTGAAGTGATAAAAGGTTAAATAAGGTTTTTTTTTTGGGATATATAGTGTCTTATTTTTTCAGATAATTTTACAATACTTTTTAAAAATTTTGTAAGTTATATTTTGTCAGAAAATGCCAAACTTCGGCCCCCGTTATCTTTTCAGTCCTAATGTTCACAAGGGCTAAAGATTGGCTTTTTTTGAAAGAGCCTAAGTTAAAATATATTTTATTAAGCAGCGAACGTAAAACTTACCTGATATTGGTTCAAGATAGAAAAGTTTCAATGATAAAGTCGTATGTTTTTAGTTTAGTCTTTCTAAATATTTCTATATCAATTTTTATTGTAAATTTATCAAATACATATATTTTTAAATCAATAAAAATTGCAAACTATATAAAAAAGTGCATAACTTATTGTTAGTGTACTGAAAAACTACTTTAAATTAAACGATTTCAGTAAATATTTCTTCTAAATATCCTTGATTTTCATCTTCTAGAAGTTGTTTAGCTTCTTCGTCTAATTCAATAGAGGTAGTTTTCCATTTTTGTCGAATGTTGGACATATATGGATCTGACGTCACAACAAAATAGTGATAAGATCTGGAGTGCAACATCTGGACATTTTTTTTGTGTTGTGCTCGGGAAAGAATCTGTTGTCTTTGTTTCTTTTTCCTTGCGCTTCTTCAGATAGCATATTGTTTTGAATTATTTGTTCCCCATGGTACAAAATTTTATGAACTGTGGATGGCATACATCTCCAAGAGCATTTTGCGTTAAAAAGTACTCGTATAGCTGTTTTATTGGCGTATTCTCCAATTTTTTTAGGATTTATCTTTCTGGTGCATGCTAGAACTTGTAATATGATTTTGATCTACACCTGTAATAGATGCTGCAATTTCTGTATCGGTAAAAAATCTCCTTGCAGTATTTCCATCATTTGAGTTTTCTTGTCCTTGTTTTGGTTGGTCGATTATGAGGCCTAGCTGTAGATTTTTTCTTGAATTTGTTTTTTTTGCTTTCTTTTTTTCTTCATTTTCTATGCTTTTCTTACTATTTCGACTAACGGACCACATTCCAAATCATAACCCAATTTAGGAATATGCTCCACTCCCGAGGTTCACTGGTATTTACTTTCAAATGAAAAACATAACTTTAAAATCGGTAACCATAAAAACAATTATTTTTGGCCGCCGTCTCTATATAAAGCTTACGATCATAGGCAGAAGCCACTTCTCAGTGCAGGACGCCGCTTAAAACTACGAATTCACCAATTTAATTTTGTCAAAACTATCCAAAATGACTGATCGCCAAAAGAGAACTATTTTGGCGCCAGTAAAAGAGAACACCATAATTAATATTGCTTAAATTAGCTCTAAAATTAAAGAATTATTCGGCGAAAACATTTATAAAGTTACCATTCGCAAAATATTACAAAATTCTGACTATCTTGGTCAGAAATGAAAGCAAGATTTGCATTTTCAACACTAAAGGAAAAAAGTTTGCATAAATATAACGAAAATCTTTTGCCAACGGTTAAATACGGTGGTGCACAGTGGGAGAAATGGCCAATCTAGCGGAGATTTATTATTAACCTCTGCAAAAAAGCTGAAATTTTGATTCGGAAAAAATGTTTATGTAGATAAAAATACTATAAATAAAAATTAATACAAAAAGAATTTTTCGTATAAGTCGAAAATTTTTTACCACCTTTTAACTCGTAGTGTCTGCTTGTCTGCCGAGAAAAGTTTAGATCGATTTTTGACCCTTTTCCCGTAATTCAATCGAGCTGAAACTTTGCAGGCAGACTCGTGGCAACAATAGAAATTATCTAACTTTTAAAATTTTTAAAAATTAAAAAAAAATTTTATCTGTATTGAAAAGTAGACTGATAACATCATCATTCCGAGAACGGTGGAGGCGAAATTTTCGGAGGTCTTTATTTCTGACCTCAAGAACTTCTTCTACATCATACCTATTGGAAGCGAAACATGTTAAATAATTTCTGCACCATGTATTAAAATTTTGTGAATAAACGAGGGCATATAAAACCATGAATACAAATCAACAAAAATAGTTGCTGTACGGTATGCATACAGCTGAAAGGCATCCGTATTGATTTCATATCCAGAAGCCATTGTGAGTAACATAACGCTGAAACGATAAATTAGTAAATAACTTATACCAGTTATTTGAGCAGTCAATTCTGGTTGTTGAAAAAATCTGACATTATTTGTTGTGCCTGATCCAGGCATTAGGATATCAACCAGTATAGCCATTTCCTTTCTCAGATTGGTTGGTATCTCAGTTTTTTTTTCAGCAACCGCCTTATCACAACCGCGAACCCGCCATTTTTGAATTGGAATTCTGTGGGTAATATGCAAAATACATTCAAAGAAGCGAATCCACTCATGTAAATTTTCTTTGCACGCAAACTTTTCATTATTTTTAGGTCGTTCATATTTTTTGGTGATCACAAATTCCACATTTTTGGAATGATGTTTCTGCCCCAACACTAAATACCTACCCATCTATCATGGTGATATGAAATTTATTGCTCTCTATATTTTTAAAATCTTGCGAATGCTTGTAGCCCATTAGGATAGCACAGTTTATTCGCAGACCGTAGAACATCAGAGGTGGGAAATATATTTACATTTATCTTTTTTGTACCAATCTGCAAGTCCATGTAAATCTTTTTTGAATAATCGCCATCAATATATAAGGCTAAAGCTCTATATATAATCAGTTCTTTATCGTCGGATTTAATGGCAGATTTCAATATTGTTGGCAAATTTTCATCTGAGTTCAATATAGATACAACCATGGATGCATTTCTCTTGCCGGTCTTGTATAAACTAGTGCTGGCTGCAGACATGAGCTCATCGCACGGGATTTCTTTGGCAATGTCTGAAACTTTTTTATTTTTTGTTTTTTCTAGACAGTCATTGAAGCAAATTTCCGGACGCCCAGTTGGGTCTACCAATAAACCAGACGTTGTTATTTTGCTTAAAAATTCTCCGATTTCGGTGACTTTCTATCCATTTCATGGCAATTTTCGAGGTGAAATTTTTAATTATTTTGGAAATTCCAATGCGTTGACCATCATTATACTTGCTCCTATCTGTGATGTTGTTACACACATAGGATTCCACAAGAGAACATTTTTTAGAAGCACCATCTTCCTCACACCAAACCAAAAATAACGCTCGCTTGGACACTGACATTGTAGCTAAAAAAATTAATTTCTCAAAATTTTGCGAAAAGGTGCAGCTAATTTTGGACATATTACATCACAAGACACTATACTTTTTTTTGAAATAAAAACAAGTAAGAAAATTATAGTCTGTGCAATATTTTTGTTTTTTGATAGATTTAAGTGAAGATCGGGAAGGAGCTCTATATGGGGCCTATGACCAAGAGTCCTATAGGTATTATTTTTGGACTACTGATTATTAGATACATACAAACCCAATTTGACTGAGATCTATATGATAATTTGGGTCTTATGGCAATTTATGTCGATTTCATAGGGGTCATTTGTATGGGGACTAGGTCTGAACATGGACCGAATTTCACCAATTTCAATAGCGTTCATGGCTGATAAAAGCTTATATACCAAATTTCAACAAAATATATTCATATTTGCGATCGATTACAAGGTTTACATGGACACACAGACGGACGGACGGACTGACATCGCTAAATCGGCACAGAAAGTGATTCCGAGTCGATCGGAAACAGCAGCACAAAGTCATTATACCCCAGCCACATAGTGGTATAGGGTATAATTAGACCGAATCCATTCGAATCACAGAAGTTTGACTCTATAACGAATCTAAAACACGCAACACAATTACAGGTGACAAACTAATATTTTTTTTAGTTCATACATACCTCTAAATTTAATAATAAAAACTAAAAAGAATTTTATTGTCACTCCAAATAATTTTATTACAAATTTCAGGTGGTAGCTAAACAAGGCGGGAAAGCCTTTGGCGGCAGCTGGTGCAACATATGTTCTGTTTGAAGCTTTACAGCTGTGCGAATATTGAGAGCAAAACAAAATGGAAAACGTCGATAATATATCTGATGTATTAGAAATCGATCACAAGACTAATTTGGCGCCAAAATAAATTCTTGAAATTGAATTAATCGAAGCTAGTTTGGCCTGTTCTCGAATTGTGTGGTGGTGGATTAGGGTTTGGGGTTGTATGGCAGATAACGGGCTTGGTAAACTTGTATTTATTGTATCTATAATGGATAAAATTGGATTCATAAAAAGTTTAAAACAGAATTTAAAACAAAGCGCACAACAACTGTGTCTGGGAAATGATTTGTAGTTCCACCAGGATAATGATCCACAATGTCAAGCTGTGGTTGCTCTTCAATATTAAAAAGCAATTGAAATTACTATCCCAAAGACCCGATCTTAATCATACAGAGCATTTGTCAGCATGAAATAACCTCAAAGAAAATGCTAAAAAAAAAAACGTAATTTTTGATGAGTGTGGTGAAATAAGTCAAGAGGATACTTTATACTTGGTCTTAAAGCGCAGAAGATATATTTTAAGGTTAATATTTTAAGGGCCATTATTACAACTTGCCAATAGCTAAAGTTAGCATGTTATCGGGCAGATTATTATTTTTTCGTTATTACAACTATACTTTAAGCTAAAAGTGGCCGATATGCTACAGGGATGATATTGTTGCCTTTAACTTTTACCGTGAGGTTTATGTATTTAATATTGCCACATTTTCTGACCTATGAAGAGAAATGCTCATCAATTTAGTTTTGGAAATAAATTTACATATACTTAAATATATGCTTGTATATTTAAAAAAAGTTTTATTACACATTTACAACAATTATGCAACTTATAATAAATGTTTATGGTTTTTATTCTATTGTTTTTATTGTTTATTTGCGAACAAATAAAGGAACGTTGCCACTACGTATTTTGATAAAGCAACTCATTTGGTCAAAAGTAATCGGTGTTTCCTTTGGTGTTGCCACAATATCAAAAATATTAATTTTATTTTACTGGGAAGTTGTAGTAACGAAAAGAAGTTAAAGGTAACTTTATTGCTCACGTTAACTAAAGTTACCTTTAACTAAAATTTACTTTAAATTTACAAGTTGTAATAATGGCCCTAAATGTATTAATATTTCTTATGATTTTTTCTTTTTTTAAGTTTTTTACCTGAATAAAATTTGTTAAAGGCAATAAACATTCAATAATTAAAAGAAAGTTCTGAATAACTTAATAGTTTCTTAGAACAAAAACAATTCAGCTAGGTTAATTTTGTTTCTTATTTTTTCGTAGTTTTTAATTTAAGGTGTACGAATACTTTTTCTAGCAAGTGTATAAGTGTAACTTATTATTTCAAAACAATGCAGAACATAATTTTTAAATTTTTTGATTATCAATTGTGTTCTTATAATGAATAGGGCATTGCCATTATCAAGTTATGCAAATTAAAACGAGGTGTCAATACCATATTATTACTCCTTAGTATCACGATTATTTTATTGATAAAATGAAAATAAGAAACAAATTAATTTTTTTCATAATTTCTTAAGTGTTTTTATGGCTTGGATATTTTTATGTGGTGTCAGTCAAACAGTTTAAATTTATTTCAATATTGTTCATTAAAATCTATATATATGTTGGTGATTGTTTTTCCTTAAGCTTTTTTAAGGAATTGTTGCGAAATTATTATTTGCAACCACTATTATTTATAATTTAAATTTAATTTTTTAAATTGTATTTTAGTTAATATGGCGGACAAATTTTTTAATATTTCGCAGGGAAAAGTACAAGACTAGGGTGATATCAATTTTTTTTTGGAATTTCAAGACGTGCGGGTCGGATTATTGTGACAATGGATCTAGAAATTTATTGCTCAAAATTTGAGCCAAATCGGACAATGCTTTCTGGACGCGCATTTAGTTCAAAATTCAAATATGAATTTATATGTAAAAATTATCACAAAAAATCTTTTTCACAAAAATTTTGATATTAATAATTGCGTTTCAATTAAATTAATTAATAAGCTACAACTAAGAGCAAATTGTCTTTCTAATAAAATAACAAAATCTATTATCGATTGAAAAACAGCCAACTTATATCAAGTTCCCCAGGCAATAACTGCGCCGCAGTTATTAAGAAAATCGAGCTCACATTTTAAAAGACATTGAAATAATCTACAACAACAATATTTTCTGCATAACTTCAGAAAATAAGTCCTGAATATTATTTTTTGGAATTATTAAAATATTATCAACAACTTTTATCGAAATTCTTCCACAAATATATATTATTTCGATATTTTGTTTTAAAAAAATGTAAATAACCTTAAATTTGACTTTTGACCTTAAAGGGGGACAATTTACAGTACTTCAATTTAACCTTAATTTACAGGATTTAGAACATATATCAAGTAGTATAATATTTCGACAAAAGATATTTGAAAGATGAATACACCAAAAAAATTTGTAGCCTACTAGTTGAAAAAGTATGAAAAATTTAATTTTTCTTCAAATCCGCTGAAATAAAAAAGCTGCCCTCGCCAAATTAAGAACAGCAAACCTACAATATTTGGCATTTTTAATCACATATATTTTTTTAATAAGATCCGAAAGTCCAATCGTTGATTTCGAAAAATTTCTTGAACAAAATTTTTGAAAAAGTAAAATTGGAGATTTTTTAATAGTGCTAAAAAATACGTACCATTTTAAAATTAATTTTGAACGGCATAACAATAGACGAGATGCTAAATACTTTACATGATATCATTTTTAGATCAGGAGAATGCAAAAATATTATTATTGTAAGTTATTTCAATGTCTTTAAAAATGTGAGCTCGATTTTCTTAATCAATTAGTCTGCGGCACATTTATTGCCTGGGGAACTTGATATAACTTGGCTCTTTTTCAACCGATAATTGATTTTTTAATTTAATTAGAAAGATAATATGATCTTAATTATGGTTTATTAATTAATTTAGTTGAAACGCAATTATTTATATCAAAATTTTTGTGAAGAATGATTTTTTTTTGATAAAATTTACATATAAATTCATATCTGAACTTTGAACTCAATGCGTGTCCAGAAAGCATTGCCCGATTTGGCTCAAATTTTGCGCACTAAAGTTTTAGATCCAGTGTCACAATAATCCCACCCGCTCACCTCAAAATTCGACCAATTTTTTTTTTCTTCTTACAAACCGCTTTCACCCTAGTACTAGACCGGTCTGCTTCGATTTCAATTCAAGAATCTTTTATTACACCGCGTTACACACATTCTGTCCTATGAACCAAATATACTTTTTCGGAAAGGGGAGAAAAAATAAAAATATACGTGTATCGGCGATTTTCATGTACACGTCAGAATTTTTTTTTTTACGTATAAAGTATAAAGCTCGTAGTGTCCGTCTGTCCGCCTGTGTGAAAGACTTTGGATCGATTTTTAACCCTTTTTCCGTGATCCAATCGACCTGAGTTTTTGCAGGCAGACTCGTTTAAATGTCTGTATCACGTCAAATTTAAAAAAAAAATAGATTTTTTTTATCAATTTTCAGATTTTCCAGAATTTTTGTTTTTTAAAAAAATCTTTTTTTTTCACTTTTTTCAGCATAACTTGAAGGGACTCCAAATTTTTAAACTACTAAAGAGTTCCGAAAAATGCAGTGCCCGACTCGAAATAACTTTTGTTACGTTTGCGGCTTATTCGCACCAATTAAAAAATTTTAAAAATATTACGAAAACAGTGGTTAATTCGTTTCAGAAAATATTCAAGAATTCTTATGTTCCTTATTTGTGGTATACTCCGGAAGTCGTGTGCGACTATTGCTATAGAAATTTATGCAAGTTTACTGATGGAAGGTAAATAACAATTTGGCTTCCACGTACGGAGCACTGCAATGAATTGTGCTACTTTTGCGTAACTTTTTCTCAAACTAAAGGGTACCAATACTTTCGCCGCAACAGAATTCGCGCTAATGTAGAATCGGTTATTCCAGCGGTTCTGTACTCACCAGAAGAACGTATAGCGGCTTCAGTGGAGATTTTAGATGATGTTCCCGAATTAAGCCATGGAGAACCAACAGTAGTACCAACAATGCTATCAACATTTCTTGCATCGAATGCGAGATGCGAGAGTCCAGAAGTATCGGAATTTGTACCAACACCCAGTGAACTTGGGACTGCAGTGCCGCATTTAGTAACGCAAGCCGACTTCAATGACCTTGTACGAGACGGAAAACAGCGGAACTCTTTGCATCACGCTTTAAGCAGTGGAATATAGTGGCGGCTGATTTTAAAATAACAGCCGCTCGTGATCGACGTAGCACTATTCCATATGACGAATTTTTTAAACTGCACGAAGATCGGGAAAAAACCTGGCTTATTGTTATGATATTGATTCGATGTTTGCAAAAATTGGTTACGCTCATATTTCAGAGGAGTGGCGACTCTTCATCGATGCATCGGTCAACAGCCTTAAAGTCGTGCTGCTTCATATCGGTAACAAACATCCATCTGTCCCGATCGCATATGACACAAACCTCAAAGAAACATGCGAAGGCATGGAATTAATATTACAGTTGATAAAGTACCAAGAGCATAATTGGAAAATATGCTGCGATCTGAAAGTGGCCGGATTACTCATGGGTGTTAAGCGTGGATTTCCAACCCACCAGTGCTTTTTGTGTACATGGGAAGGTCGCAAAAGAGATCAGCATTACACTGAATTTAAGTGGAAGCCGCGAACATGCTACAAAGTAGGCGTAGAAAGTATAGAGAATCTACCATTGGTGCAGCCATCTCAAATCATTTTACAACCACTACACATTAAGCTCGGTCTCGTATCAAATTTTGTTAAAAAACTGGATCGTGAGGGCGAGACGATTGAAAGTTTGCGCAAAATTTTTCCGAAATTGAGCGGCGCAAAAATTCATGCCTATATATTTTTAAGAAGTCGTTCAGTAACTTTATTTTTTTTAATGATGTGTATGATTTAAGGTGTTTTCAATGGTCCGCAGATAAAAAAAATAGTTGCAAGTTGTGAATTTTCATCAAAATTGAATGCTATCGAACAACGTGCATGGAAAGGCACAGTTGCCGTTATTGAGCAGTTTCTTGGCAACAAGCTGCCAATTATAACAAGTAAGAAAATTATAGTCGGTCTAGACCGACTATACGATACTCTATACCATGCGTTTATCATATCGGATGCTATATCTATATGGGGACTAGGCCCAAAAATGGACCGATCCTGACCATGTTTGGTAAAGTCTCTTGTATTTTGCAAAAATATATACAAACAAAATTTGAGAAGAATCAGTGCAATATTTTTTTGATAGATTTTAGTGAAGATCGGGAAGCAGCTCTATATGGGACCTATGACTAAGAGTTGTCCAATAGGGATCATTTTTGAACTACTGATTAACGGATGTAATATATATATACAAACCCAATTTGACCAAGGTTTGTATGATAATTTGGATCTTATGGCAATATATGTTGATTTCATAGGGGTCATTTGTATGGGGGCTAGGTCTGAACATGGACGGATTCTCACCAATTTCAATAGCGTTCATCCAATGGCCGATAAAAGATCAAATACCAAATTTCGTCAAAATATATGGCGACCTGCAGTTAGATTACAAGCTTTACATGGACACACAGACGGATGGACGGACGGACGGACGGACATCGTTAAATCGAATCAGGTAGTGATTGTGATTCGGTCGGTATAATTAAAATGGGTGTAGGTCAAATATTTTTGGTTGTTACAAACAGCAGCACAAAGTCATTATACCCAAACCACATAGTGGTATAGGGTATAAAAATATTGTCGCAGAAATGATTTCGGCATATGGCGAAATGGGCATATTAATGTCGCTAAAGATCCATTTCCTTCACAATCATTTAAATTTTTTCCCTGATGATTTAGGAGCTTGTAGCGATGAGCATGACGAAAGGTTCCATCAGGACATTGCGGCTATTGAAAAGCGCTTTAAAGGACCAAGGACTGTTGGTCTATTTGTCGCGATACTGACACAAATGCTTACAAACGCAAAAATAAAAGGCTTAAGTTTCTTTAAAAGCATTGAAATTTTTAATGTAACAATTTTTAATTTTAATATAACAAAATTAATAAAAAAAATAAAAAAAAAACGTTACAAAAAAACCGATAAAAATTAAAAAAAAAAAAAAAATCTGGAAAATCTGAGAATTGATAAAAAATCTATTTTCTAAAAAATTTGACGTGATACAGACATTTCCACCAGTCTGCCTGCAAAAATTCAGCTCGATGGGATCACGGAAAAAGGGTTAAAAATCGATCCAAAGTCTTTCACACAGGCGGACAGACAGACACTACGAGCTTTATACTTTATACATAAAAAAAAAATTCTGACGTGTACATGAAAATCGCCGATACGCGTGTATTTTTATTTTTTCTCCCCTTTCCAAAAAAGTATATTTGGTTCATAGGACAGAACAAAAACTCGTTTTTGTAACGCGGTGTTATAAATTCAAAATGGATCCTTAAAGCTAACAATTCAAATTTCCCAAGCGTTTTGACATATAGTGATGATAATTCAATATTAATGTTCATTACAGCCGAAAACCTAAATAAAAATACTTAAAGGAGTTAATTCATAAAATTCAAAAATATTAAAATAATATAAACTACAAAATATAAAATGATGAAAAAATAATAATAAAACAATAAAATACAAAAATTCACGAAATGACCAAACAATGGTAGTGAATACTGTCGTACAATGAGACCGAAAAACAATAATAGGTTAAATTCGAATTCGTAATTTTTTATACCTTCAGATGAGTAATCTCCTTAATTGATAAGAGATGCATGTTCAAATCGTATTACTATCGCCTGGCACCATCAAATGCCACAAGACGCGTAGTTAACATTTTCTTTTTCTAATTATAACAGTATTTTTAATTGCGAATTTCAAAATTAAACCACTTTGCGTCAGTCTGTCTCTCTGCCTGTCCGCCTATGTATCGATCTAAACCTTGTAGAGGCACCGGAACAGCTTCTCATTATTATTATTTTTTTATACCCTATACCACTATGTGGTTTGGGTATAATGACTTTGTGCTGCTGTTTGTAACTAACAAAAATATTTTACCTAGACCCATCTTTTATTATACCGATCGAATCAGAATCACTAACTGATTCAATTTAACGATGTCAGTCCGCCTGCGTGTCCATGTAAACCTTGTAATCAAACTGCAGGTCGCAAATATGAATATATTTTGACGAAATTTGGTACATAAGCTTTCATCGGCCATAGGATGAACGCTATTGAAACTGTTGAGAATCGGTCCATGTTCAGACCTACCGCCCATACAAATGACCCCTATGAAATCGACATATATTGCCATAAGATCCAAATTGTCATATGGATCTTACTCGAATTGGGTTTATATGCGTTTATTACATCCATTAATGAGTAGTCCAAAAATGATCCTTATGGGACAACTCTTAGTCATAGGCCCCATATAGAGCTGCATCCCGATCTTCACTTAAATCTATCAAAAAACAAAAATATTGCACTGATTCTTCTCAAATTTTGTTTGTATATATTTTTTGCAAAATACAAGAGACTTTACCAAACATAGTCAGGATCGGTCCATTTTTGGGCCTAGTCCCCATATAGATATAGCATCCGATATGAACTTTTTCATATCTGCAGCCAAAAAAATAAATAAAAATCCCACTCAAATTTGTTTTATGCTTATTTTCTATGTCTAGTTAATTCGACCTTTGAGATAGGGTCTCTAAACGCATGGTATAGGGTATCATACAGTGGGTCTAGACCGACTATAATTTTCTTACTAGTTTTTTTTTTGGTTTGAGTGGTTTTTCAAATGCGTTTTGATTCATGCGAACAGCAAGCTTTTTTCGACATTTTGTAAACAATTTTCGGTTTCAGAAAAATCCATATCTTCAATATTACAAGCTGTTCAAATTGTTTTGTCAACATTTTTTATGAGTGTAGCATTTACCTTTGATCCTTATTAAATCACGTTCGATTTGGTAAAAAAAAATAAATTGGTAATAATTGAACCCATAAAAACAAAGTTTTTATTGAAACTCTTTCCTTCCTTATGCATATGAGTTTTAAATATCTCCGTGACTGTGCGTGACTGTGTGTGACCATTTTAAAATTAATCTTTGGCCACAACAAGTCTATGGACAAAGTTTCAGATCGATCGGATAAGGGGAAATGGGTTTTAAAGCACTCCGTGACTGTGCGTAACTATGCGTGACTGTGCGTGATTATGTCGTAGTTTATCTTTCTTTACAGCTAGTATATCGACCAAGTTTCAGATTGGTTGGATGAGGGGAAATGACATTTAGATTACTCCGTGACTGTGCGTGACTATGCGTGACTGTGCGTGACTAAGTCAAAGTTAATGTTTTTTACAGCAAGTGTATGGACCAAGTTTCATATCGATCGGATGAGGGGAAATGACATTTAGATTACTCTGTGACTGTGCGTGACTACCCCAAAATTAATCTGTAGTCACAAGAAGACTATGGGCCAAGTTTCAGATCAAGTGTATAAGGGAGAATGGGGTTGCCCCATGACAGACAGACAGACAGGGAGTATGAGTTAAAAGAAAGAGTTTAAAAATCAGTATATTCAATGATAATTAAAATAAAAAACGATTTTGAAATTTTTTACTAACATTTTTTTGAATATAATAGTTAAATTTTAATTTTTATATTTATTTAATTCAATTTTATTTTCCATTTTTATATAAAAACACAAATTTCTAGTTAATTTTGAATATTCATAAAGAATACAATTTTATACATTTACATATAAAATGAGTAATTCGGATGGGGTTGACCTTTGACCTCGTTGAGTCTCATGTTAACTTTATCCAATTTGGCTCAAATTTTAACCATATCATTTTTAGGTAAATTCTGTCCGGTGAACATTTAAATTCGGAACAACTATGGGGTGTATGTTAATTATTGAACATAAAAATTCGTATTCATCATAAGCTTCATAGTTGTTCAATTTTTTTTTATAGTTTTATTAAAAATATAAAAAATATAAATGGCCACGGCCAGAGAACAACAAAACCTTTGAATGTTTTACTATACTAGCCTAATAATTGCACCCTGATTTGGAATTTCTCACCCCATCCTGATGTACAGTGTTATCACTGTATTAAAATGGTAAACGTAACCAACAGTAGTTATAATATTGAGTTTAAGATACCGGTGGAGGTATAAAACTTCTACTTTTTTAGATTTTACTTATTAAGAAATTAAATAACCGCAGTAATCAAAATCTTTTAGTTTAAATAATAGTTGAAATAATGCAAAATCAACAACTCTGGCAGCACTGGCTGAGTACTTAGTTGACAGATGGCTTGTAACTTGTAATGAAACGTGTTGGCATTTTTAATGCAAGCTTTAGGTATACATTTCTTAACTTTTTTAATTTTATTTTTAGTAAAAAATTAAAACAAAACAACAAAAAAAATAGAAAAAATACACAAATATTTAATTACATACATACGTGACTATTTAAAAGGCGCAGCAAAGTCACGTTTTAGTATTTGAAAAAAACGTAAACCAAAAAATTTAAATAAGCACTTGCATAAAGGTATTCTTGATGACGCCCCTTAAAATAAAATGCCAGTATCCTCTCCGTTCAATGAATGGCCCAATTGCTTAAGTAGTAAAAGCGCTAAAAATAAACTGTATTCCAACTTATGTTGTGGCAAAAAAATATATTTAAATTTGCAAACAAGATAAGAAAGACGCTTATCTAATGAATGGAAAAAATAAATAACATTTATTATACACAAATGTCAACAGTAACATCAAGAGATGAATTTATTGCTGCATAAGCAAAAAAAAAATAAAAATTCCGTAAAACGCCTTTAATTTGATTTTATTTTTAAATTTCATAATAATTTCTTTTTTCATAAATCCACCCACTTTATTTAACAACATGTTTTTGTTGAGGTCTGGGGTACACTAATATAATAATTATGAGATTGATGAAAAGTACTTGTACTAAACCAGAATTTTAAACTTCTTTCTATTTTCATTCAATTTAAATATATTTAAGCTATTTAACCATCATCATCATCATGATCACGCAATCCATCTAATGAACGAACTCATAATCTACGAGCTCAGCAAAAAACTAACGAAATAACAAATCCATATACGGAAAACTACGTAATGTAACCAACTATCAAATGACTTAGCCAGAAATCCACAGTAATTTTATACAAAAGCAAGTAAATTCGCTGAATCTTTAATACCCTCCACCTGCGTCTCATACTTAATATTACAGCCAACTTTAAAACTATTGCCGATAGTGAAACTTTAAATTCGAATAACAATTAATTTCTAAGTTAACTGATTTTCTTCTTGGCCAGTTTATATTATAATTTCTTGTTCGAAAAAAACAATGATCATGTCTTCTAGAGAAAAAATTAATTACTATCGGAAAAATTTTCTTACTAGAGTAGGAAACCTATAAGTTCACTAAGAACTTCATAGAACTCCGATGAAAATCATTATTTAACTTAGTCGGCGCGTCGCGGCGTTAACAAACCAAAAGTTTTATCCCTAAGAGAATGTCTTGAGACGTTAGAAATCATACGATAATTCAAATAAATTTCAAATGATTCTTCGCTAAAAATGTCCAAAAAGCAAATTTTAAACTATTTTTATCTGAATCAGCTAGTATTATGTGAATTTAATAAAAAAAAATCGGGTAATATATTAAAGTCACCCTATACAGATGAAAAATATATCCGATAAAACCTTTTTTATATTCCAAATTTCAACTAAATATTTATTTATTTATTTATTAATTACAATAATACAATTATAATAATTAATTTCGGATAAGGAGTACTAGCTGCAATGGCTTTCGACTCTTAACATTTTCATTTTAAATATATATTTGGGTCAATTGCAATCTAAACGCAATTCTTTTATTCCCACTGTTTCCACTCTGTTTTGAGGTAAAAACAGAAAAAAAAAGAAAAATAAGAAGAAAAAATAGGAGAGGAGTCATTTAAGAATATTGTACAAGAAATATATTTCTCGGAATTCCAAAATTTTAATTAATTCAGATCAGTATTTTAATGCCGATTTAGCACTTTGTGATAAACAGTATGGAAAAAAAATTAATACAGAGTAAATTGAAAACACGTAATAATTATTTTCAAAATATTGTAATTGTTATTAAGCGCCCCGGTAAGTGAGTAGATAGCGTGCTCGTCTATCATGCGGGGGTAGTGGGTTCGATTCCCACCAGAGGCTTTGGTCTGTCGCCGCAAAAACCAGCCAAATGGTCTTTGTCACCCGGCTTATCCCTGGACCCAAATTGGAATAATTAATATAAATAAATGAATATTGTAATTGTTTCTTAAATTTTGTTATATTTTCATTCGCAAATAATTGTGAATGCTGATTAGAATTTTTGAAATCATTTTGTGCCTGCGCATTGTCGTGAACGCCACGTAATTTCGGTAAAAAAAACAACTAAATTCAGAAAAATTTAAGTTAAAAATCATTGTTTCATTTATTTTGAGTTTAGTGTATTTGCAAAATAAACTTCTTTAAAAAAAAAAAAACAAAAAAGTAGTAAATGTCTTGAACCCAACTTTTTAGATATGTCGTGTACCAGCATACAAGTTATTAATTTTGTACTTTTCTTCCAACCACTTAAGAGTAAACCTACACAATTAACGGTCGCTGAAAGATCTCGAAGGTATAGAAGAAAATAAGGATCGATAAGGAACTTAGCGAAGTAGATAAAAGTTAGCAAATAGACATATTTTTATTTTCACTTAGTAATATGACTTTTAATAGAAACTAGCAGATGCCAGCCTTCGAAATTCGAGCGCAAATTCTAGGAAATTTTTTTTTTTCATTAAATAAAGACCCTAAAAGTATGCTAATCAATTATAGCCAATTCACAAATCAACACAGAAACCAAACTCATTTTTATTACAAACACATTAACAAATTTAATAAACACACACATAGCATTGTATAATTTTATGTATGTGTTAGTAGCAACTTTAAATGCAATTTACTCAAAATAAAGGAAAAAATTAAAAAATCTGGAAATCTGAGAAACGGCTAAAAAGAAATACCTTTCAAATAATATACGTTTGGTCAAAATCGGGATAAAACGGTAGAACAAAACATCAGTCACAAGAAATCTCCTAGCCAATAATATTATAGATGCGAAAAGAATGAAAAGAGGTGACATGCCCAAGAGGGTACTTCAGCGTGAATAAGCTAAATAAAGAGAATATGTTCGTGCTAAAACAGAATCCAAAAAGGAAGAGAAATTTCAAGCAAATAACAGCACAAGTACAGAAACTCCAGTATTTTTCTGGTTTCATCAAAACTTTCAAGTAATAAAAGACAAATGTTTCGAAGATCAAATGCACTAAACCAAATCATTTTTGCTGAAAACCGAAAAAAGAGGTATAGAAATTCGCTTACAAGAAGAAAGCAAGAACTAAAATAAGAAATCGAGCGATTAAAACATAAACTTAAAGAATCTGAAAAGGGCAAACGAAAGTACAAAAAAGATGTCAAATAGTAAAGAAACAAATTCAAGGGAAATCGAAGAAAGTTCTAAGTTCTTCTGCAAAACTTTAAAGGAACTTTGGCTCATTTAAAAGAGAAATATAAAGAAAGGAAGTCAGATTGCCCGCTTATGGCCTCCAAACTTTTAAAACGTTGCAGGTTGAAAAAAAATCATGTGAGTCCGATCACAAGGGAGATGTGTAAACATCTAATAATTAAAGAAAACATCAACATCATATTTTCCAATACATAAAAAATAAGTCGATTATGCTGTTTTCTGAAATTCAATTGATGTTTTCTGATATGCAATTGATGTTTTCTGAAATTCAATTGATGTTTTCTGAAATACAATTAATGTTCTCAACAATTCAAATAATGCTTTTTGAAATTCAATTGATGTTTTCTGAAATTCTATTTATGTTTACTGAAATTCAAATGATGTTTTCTGAAATACAATTGATGTTTTCTGAAATACAATTGATGTTTTCTGAAATTCTATTGATGTTTTCTGAAATTCAATTGATGTTTTCTGAAACTCGAATGATGTTTTCTGAAATTATATTGATGTTTTCTGAAATTCTATTTAGGTTTTCTGAAATTCAAATGATGTTTTCTGAAACTCGAATGATGTTTTCTGAAATTATGTTGATGTTTTCTGAAATTCTATTTATGTTTTCTGAAATTCAATTGATGTTTTCTGAAATACAATTAATGTTTTCTGAAATACAGTTGATGTTTTCTGAAATTCTATTGATGTTTTCTGAAATTCTATTTATGTTTTCTGAAATTCAAATGATGGTTTCTGAAATACAATTGATGTTTTCTGAAATACAATTGATGTTTTCTGAAATTCTATTCATGTTTTCTGAAATTCAATTGATGTTTTCTGAAACTCGAATGATGTTTTCTGAAATTATATTGATGTTTTCTGAAATTCTATTTATGTTTTCTGAAATTCAAATGATGTTTTCTGAAACTCGAATGATGTTTTCTGCAATTCTATTGATGTGTTCTGAAATTCAATTGATGTTTTCTGAAACTCGAATGATGTTTTCTGAAATTATATTGATGTTTTCTGAAATTCTATTTATATTTTCTGAAATTCAAATGATGTTTTCTGAAATTATATTGATGGTTTCTGAAATACAATTGATGTTTTCTGTAATTCTATTTATGTTTTCTGAAATTCAAATGATGTTTTCTGAAATACAATTGATGTTTTCTGAAATTATATTGATGTTTTCTGAAATTCAATTGATGTTTTCTAAAACTTGAATGATGTTTTCTGAAATTATATTGATGTTTTCTGAAATTCTATTTATGTTTTCTGAAATTCAAGTGATGTTTTCTGAAATTCTATTGATGTTTTCTGAAATTCAATTGATGTTTTCTGAAACTCGAATGATGTTTTCTGAAATTATATTGATGTATTCTGAAATTCTATTTATGTTTTCTGAAATTCAAATGAATTTTTCTGAAATTATATTGATGGTTTCTGAAATACAATTGATGTTTTCTGAAATACAATTGATGTTTTTTGAAAGACAATTGGAAAATGTTTAGAAAAGAACATATCATAATTTTTTCACAAATACAATCAGATAAAGTCACACCGATTTACACTTCAGCTCACACCGATGTGTTACGCTGTTTTTGCGATTGTATTGTGAAATAGAAATTTACCCCCCTGCGCGTATAGATGTTTACACATCAAAAACTGCTGAACACTCACCAAAAAGAAGTATATCGAAACTCACCTACTAATAAAAGCGCATATAAAATTACTATTCTATTACTATTACTATTACGAGTATTCTTTTTCTCAGAATTGTATTTTTTTTTTACTATTTTTATAATATTTTTTACAGCAACGTCAGTGCTTCAGTAAAATCTCTAAATGGAAAACTTTCAAAATTTTTAACCTAAAACTTTAAAAGTAACTGCTTACTTTTAGAAAAATATGAAACCTTAAAATAAACTTTAACTTTTTTTATTATTCAAATGACAATTTTTGAAAAAGTTTATCTAGCTAATTATAAACACAACTTCTTCGACATCGCAGGTTGGTTTTATTTCAAATATCCTTACATTTAAAATATTTTTTCATGAATTTTTGCTTCGTAACGTTCAAGACAGAAATTCTGTTATGAAAAAATCTAATTAAAATGATTTTTAAAAGAGCCTAAAGCGAACTCGTATTATTTAACAATCTTCCCTTACATCGAGTACACTATCTGAAAAATTTAAGATAATTTTAAAACAAAACAAAGAAAAAAAATATTCGTGTACGTTTTGATTGAAATTGACCCATTTGTATAATTATGGTTTTAGTTTGCGTACCAGGCTTACGTGTACAGACATACGGCCGGGCGAACGTAGTTAAATCAATTTAAAAGTGGTTTAGAGTCGATCGGTATAAAAGGTGTGTCTGCGTAAAGTACTTTTGATAGTTATACAAACATCAACACAAATTTATTTTATCTTCTTAACATGGTAAGATTAAAATATATTAAAAAAAAAATTTTAACCCACCTATTTCGCCAAAAAAGGAAAAAAAAAATTAAATAAATATCAAAAATAAAATAGTGACGTATATAAAATTGAAACGAACCATGTGTTCGATTATTTTAAGAATCAAAAATTACAAAGAATAGGTATTTTTCTAAGAAAAGGTAATTTCTAAAAAAGGTAATTTTTAAAACAAGTAACTTAATTAACTAAACTTTTTTAATAAAAGGTACTTTTTTAAAGAAATTTAATTTTTAAAATAATTAACTTTACAAAGCAAAAATATTTGCATAATTAAAGGTACTTTTTTAAGAAAAAGTATTTTTTTAAGAAAATGTACTTTTTTAGAGAAAGGTAATTTTTAAAACAAGTAATTTTATTAAGAATAAGTACGTTTAACTAAATGTACTTTTTTAAGAAAGAGTAGTAGAAAAAGTACTCTTTTAAGAAAAGTTACTTTTTTAAGAAAGGTAATTTTTTTCAACCCTTACCCCTACTTTAAAAAGTTTTACTTTTTAAAAAGGATGGCATAAAAAGCTACTTTTAAAAAAAAAAATTACTAATTGTAAGAAAAGGTACTTTTCGAAATAAATGCCTTTTTAGAATAGGTACTTAAAAAAATAGTTAAAAAAAATAGATACTTTTTTAAAAAGGGTACTTTAAAAATACTTAATGTACTTTTTTTTTTTTTTTATTTATTAAGTCTATGGTAAAACCTTACAGACTGTTAAGTATAATACAGAGAGAAAAAAAATATAATATATACAAATCCTTAAATCAAAAATTTGAGATTATGTATTTAAAAATAATATAATATTGCGTTTAATAATATCATCATTTAAAGAAAAATCAATTATATTGTATAGATCATTGAAATCATGGCACATTCTTCTAAATGGATCAGCATCGGCAAACTTTTGACGACAGATTGGGATAAACAGTGGGGTGTAAAAACGTGTTGACCGTGCCGGAACGTTCATGGAGATGTTGTCCATAAGAAAGTTTGAGCATATTTCGCCTCGAATTAAGTTAAATAAAAACATAACATTAAGCATTGTTCTTCGGCTTTTTAAAGACGGCAGTTTAATCTGAGAAAGTCTAATTGTATATGATGGCAGATTGACAAAACTTGGATAAGAACGCTATTTAAAAAAAGGCATTTAAGAAAAGTATTTTTCTAAAAAAGGTCACTTTAAAAGAAATTTGTACTTTTATTTAAAAAAGGACATTTTATTTCTTTAAAAAGAAACTTTAAAAAAAGAGTACTATTTAACAAAAGGGTAATATTGAAAGAAAGTACTTTATACAAAACCAGGTGCTTTAAAAAAAATTTTTTTAAGGGGGTACTTTTTAATAAACAAGGTACTTTCTAAAAACAGGGTATTTAAAAAAAAATTATACTCTTTACAAAATGGGGTACTTTTGCTTTTAAACAAGGGGCCTTTCATAAAAAAGACACTCTTAAAAAAGGGTAATTTTTCTCCAAAAAAAAAAAAAAAAAATTAACTCTACTTTTTTAAATAAGGGTAATTTTTATCTAAAAGGGGTTATTTTTTAAAAAAGCGTAATTTTCTTATTTAAAAAGGACACTTTCCAAAAAAAAAAAATGCTTTTTAATAGAAGGGTACTTTTTTTAAAAATTATTGTTTTAAAAAAAGGTACTTTAAAAAAATTTAGTTTTTTAAAATATGGGTACTTTTTTCAAATAAATTTACATTCCCAAAATAAGTATCTTTTTTAATTATGGACACTTTTAAAAAAGTAATTTTTTAAAATAGGAAACTTTTTGAAAAGGGTACTTCTTTTAAAAGGTTACTATTTTAAAAAGGGTCCTTTTTTATATAAGAGTACTTTTTAAAAAATGGTACTTTTTCAAAAAAAGGGTGCTTTTTTTAAAGAAAGTGTCGTTTTTTAAAACAGGAGTGTTTAAAAAAGTATTTTTTTAAAAAGTACTCTTTAAAAAAGGATACTTTTTGTGAAAAACGATACTTTTAAAACAGTACTTTTTTAAAAAGTGTACTTTTTATGTAACGGTACTTTTAAAAAGGGGTCCTTTTTTTAAAAGAGGTTACTTTTTTAAAAAAGGATACTTAAAAAAACGGTACGTTTTTAAAAAGGGGTAATATTTTTTTAAAAATGGTACTATTTTAAAAAAGGGTATTTTTTTTAAAAAGGGTACATTTTCAAATAAAATACTTTTCAAAATAAAGATACTCTCTTAAAACAAATATACTTTTAAGAAGGGCTCCTTTTTAAAAAAGCGGTTTTTTTAAAAGGGGTATTTTTTAAAAGGGTAGTTTTTTTAAACAAGGGTAATTTTAAAGAAAAGGGTACTTTTTAAAGAAAGATACTTTGTTAAAGAAAGGGTACTTTAAAAAAAAGGTTCCTTTTTTTTAATATAAGAGTAATTTAGTAAAAGTACTTTTTTAAAAAAAGTGTACTTTAAAAAACTTTAAAAAATGGAACTTTGTTTAAAAAAAAAAACATGTGAGTCCGATCACAGGGGGCATGTGTAAACATCTAGTAATTAAAGATTTTTTAATGAACTTTTTCAAATCAAACAGGAAGCGTCAACTATGTATCACTTGTAGCAATCAACTGCAGGGGCTCTGCTAAAATAAAAATATTTATTATTATTTATTATTTCAACTAGTTAATTTGTAATTTTTCGTTTTTTATTTTTTCATTTTTCATTTCTCTTTTTTCATTTTTTATTTTTCATTTTTTATTTTTAATTTTTCATTTTTCATTTTTCATTCTTAATTTTTTGTTTTTCATTTTTTATTTTTCATTTTTTATTTTTTATTTTAAATTTGTTATTTTTCGTTTTTAATTTTTAATTTTTCCTTTTTTGTTTTTCATTTTTCATTTTTTATTTTTCATTTTTTATTTCTCATTTTTCATTTTTCCTTTTTATTTTTTATTTTTAATTTTTCGTTTTTTATTTTCATTCTTAATTTTTCATTTTTCGTTTTTTATTTTCATTCTTAATTTTTTATTTTTCATTTTTTATTTTTCATTTTTCATCTTTTATTTAAAATTTTTCATTTTCAAACAGGTTATTACATATCATAATTTTTTCTACGTCTCACATGTTACGCTGTTTTTGTGATTATATTGTGAAATAGGAATTTACCCAAAAAAAAAGGTAAAAAGGTCAAAAGTTTCAAGGTTGTCGCTTTTATAGAACCTCATATTTTATTGTATTAGAGGTGCCACGCCCAATAATCCTGTCCCTTCCATTTTTTATCTGACTACAACACATTAATATTTAATGGACACGTACAGAGTCTCAAGGCTTTCCCTTTTATAGTTGTATGATATTGAATAAATACTTTGAATGAGAGGTACCATGCCCACTGCTCCGATCACGCCTATTAATCACATGAATAAGTTATGGACTCACGAAAAGTCCCAAGGCTTTCACTAATACAGTTTTCCAGATATATGACATTTAATATTTACTTTGGGGCTGTCACGCCCATTGATCCGATTCCCTCCCATTTTTTGTCTGACGTTAACTGACGTTAACAATATATGACCTCGTATAAATTTGCAAAGCTGCTTCTTTCGTAGAACTCCAGATACATGATATTAAAAATTCACTTTGTATTTAAAAAAAATTTAGCCTATAGCTCCTCCTTGATCCAAATAAAATAGTGTTTCTTTTATGGATGACAACTCCTTCTATTTATTTCCATTCGCTATATGGGAACAAAGTGCTGTGCGTCGTATCAAACTATTTTTTATTAACAACGTTAAAATGAGTTTTCAACTCAAGCTTTTCATAATTGCCCCTCTTACTATAGAAAGCCATCTGGTTGATACTACCATCAGAGTTTTTCTTGGCATATCGGAGTCTTTGTTAATCTATTTATACATACTAGCAGATTCCAGCGCTCGAAACTCGAGTGCAATTTCTAGGCAGCTTTATTTTTCAACTTAGCCAATTCGCAAACCAACACTTCTATGGTTTATTATTATTGTGAATGAAGATAACAAACTCATTAACAAACACATTAACAAATTTAATAAAACACACATAGCATATGTATAATTATATATATGTGTTAGTAGCAACTTTAAATGCAATTTATTCAAAATAAAGGAAATAATTTAAATATCTGTACATCAGGTGAACAGCTAAAAAGAAATACCTTTCAAATAATATACGTTTGGTCAAAATCGAGATAAAACGGTAGAACAAAACATCGGTCACAAGAAATCGCCTAGCCTATTAATATTATAGATATATTGTCATATAATTTTTGTCTAAATTACGAATTAAATAACCAATTATGAGTCGCTTTGACGAATTAAAGAACCAATTATGAACCTTTTTGATAAAATACAGTTTAAATATGGAGAGAAGATGTTTAGATATATACAATATTGTTTTACATGAACTGCTTAAAAGGCGCTAAAAGCTTTGAAAAAGAAATACGAAAACGCGAATTTAGGGTTTATTTTTTAAGGCGCTTAATGGAAAACTTAAGTCTTTGGATAGTTAAATGCCGCTAAAACTAGCGTGGAAAGTGCTAAATTGGCATCGCTGGTTGCCAAATGTTTTTAGCATTTAGCTTGCAATGTTCCTTTTGCGGAAAATCGCGGAGCACACCTAAAGTCTGAATTTCTCGGAAATTTCAATAATGCTAAATTATGTTAAGTAATACATTTTTTATGGTTTTTTAATAAGTAAAAAATTGACTTTTAAAAAGTACGATATAATGTACAGTAAAATTCAATTGATCGTAAAATATCGCATTAAACAAAATAGTTGCACCGCACAGGCGAGATTTATGCCGTTTTCTTTTCTGAAAAAAAGATGTCGCATTTTATTTACACTTTTTTTCGAAAAGGGTATTTGTTATACATATATTCTAAATTAAGAGCAATCTTATTTTATACATCAATCGAAGGGGCTCAAAGTCGAGCGCTCGTAAATCGCAAAAAATTGTATAAGAATATTTGCACATTGTTCCCCTTTTTTTTTTGAATATTTTCACCCCATGACTTCAAAGAGGATAATAATCAAAATTTTTTGCATTTTATGAACACAGCACTTTGAGACCTTTCGATTGATGTACAAAATTAGGTTACTCTTAATTTAGAATATATAAAAAAAAATACACTTTTCGAATAAAGTGCAAATAAAATGCGACATTTTTTGTAAGAAAAGAAAACGGCATTAGTGTTCTAGGCTTAATAAATAGTACTATAACGAGCATTAGTCGGCCTGCCATTCTAAATAATGGTTTAGCTTTTAATGGATTCCGAACCGCAAAAAAATATATGAAACTTTTCCTAAAACTTTGATTTTCCTGGCAGAATGGAATAAAGTAGAGGCATTTTACTATTAGTATTAATTACGAATGTCCCATTTTAAGCAAAAAATAGTTGGTCTCACAAAACGTTCTAATAATATTTATTTCTGTTGGAAAATTCACAAATTTTATATAAAATGTCTACAATAACAATAACAACAACAGCCGTAAGAAAATCAGTGTAATCTAACTCTACATAACCAAATAAAACATATTGCACACAACAACAAACACCATTACACAAAGAAAACCAAAACAACAAAAAGATAAATAAAAAAGAAAAAAAAAATCATTTCACACTGGCACCGACTGGTACCCCAAAATACAATAACAACAACATATTTATAACAACAACGACAGCAACAAAAACAGCGTTCAAACAACAAATCCAGTATTTAAGCTCGTTTGGCTCATTTACGGAGCAAGTACTCGTACTTACTATTTATTTATTTTCTTACTATTATCATCATGTACGACGTGTTTAATGTAGTATGAGCATATGCCCTCCATACAATAGCGCAACATCTTTAAGTGAACTATGTGAGTGAGATAAGCTCACCTACTGGGCGATATCTCTGTCGCTGAAAGGTTTTAAGCGAAACATTCGAATTTGTTCTAATTTTATTTTAAATTCAAACAAAAAACTAACTGTTAGTAAGACAGAGCAAAAGCTTCGAAGAATTCATTATTTTATTCGACTGAAAATTTTTAATTAACTGAAAAGTTGTTGGAAATAAAGTTATACTAAAAAAATTTTAAATCGTTTTTCTTGAAATTTAAAGAGATCAAATTAAAACTAAAATTTTTGATTGATTTTGATTTTTGTTTTTGCGAGCAGAAAAAAACTTATTCTTTGACTTTAATCTTTTTAAGCATATCTTATAATATTAATAGGCTAGGCGATTTCTTGTGACTGATGTTTTGTTCTACCATTTTATCCCGACTTTGACCAAACGTATATTATTTGAAAGGTATTTCATTTTAGCCGATTTGCAGATTTACAGATTTTAAAATTTTTCCCTTTATTTTGAGTAAATTGCGTTTAAAGTTGCTACTAACACATACATAAAATAATACAATGCTATGTGTGCGTTTATTAAACTTTTTAATGGGTTTGTAATAAAAATGAGATTGTCTTTTTGTGGTGATTTGCGAATCGGCTATAGTTGATTAGCATACCTTTAGGGTCTTTATTTAATGAATAAAATTTCATAGAATTTGCACTCGAATTTCGAGGGCTGGAATGTGCTAGTATACATTTAATACTCTACACCAGTGCTTCTCAAACTTTTTCATATTGCGGCTCCCTAAATTCCGAAACAAAAGTTGAAAAGCAATAAGTTTTGTATTCAAAACTAAAATATTGGTTTCTTTTCCCTGCAGAGAAAGATTTAATTCATTTATTTTAGCGAAAAAATCTGCTAAGTATGATGCTAAACACATCCAACTTTCATCACTAAAGTGCGTAGCAAGATCTGGTTTTTTATCTAAAAGAAATAATCGTAACTCATCTTTAAGTTCTAAAATTCTATTTAAAACTTTTCCACGTGAAAGCCACCTTACTTCAGTATGATATAACAAAACCTCATGCACTGATCCCATCTCCTTACATAAAATATTAAACAATCTCGAGTGTACAGCACGATTTTTTACAAAATTAACAATAGTTGTAATGTCACTCAAAATTTCACTGAGTTCGGAACACATTCGTCGAAAAACTAAATATTCTCTGTGTATTACGCAGTGAATATGTTGCGCATCTGGTGATACTTTTTGTACTTCTGCTTTGAATCCATCGCTGCTGCACGATCTGTACACACTCCTACACATTTTGGCCATTCAAGTTTATTCTCTGAAAAGAACTCATCTACTTTTACAAAAATATCAATACCTCTTTTTGAAGTTAATAGCTCCCGACAAAAAAGTAAATCGTCATGAATTTGGAAGTTATACTGATATCTTACAAAAACCATTAACTGCGCGTAATTTGTTATATCAGTAGATTCATCAATTTGTATCGCGAAGAAGTTGCTCTGTTTAATACGAGATATTAATTTATAATAATATTATATCCCATGCTATCAATTCTTCTTTTCATAGTATCGTTTGAGATAGGAATAGACTTCAAAGGATTAGCAATTTTTTCACTGTATATAGTTTCACAAATTTTAATGCTGCTGGTAATATAAGATCCTCTCCTATCGTGTAAGGGTTTTTGTTTTTTGCAATTAATAGGGCAACTTCGAAAGATGCTTTTAGCAGGTCATCATTAAGTTTTGTATATTTTGTAAGAGAACCAGTTTGTTCCTTTTTATCTGCTGCCTTTCTTTGAAAAAATTCGAGTGGCTTACTTTGATATTCTGGGTGCAAAGTAGTTAAATGACGCAGTAGTTTTCCTGGCCTCATACTATCGTTTGATAGTTGGGTGAAACAAATTACACACATAGGTCTTTCTTGATTATTAAATGTTGACGAAATAAATCCATATTTCAAATAATCAGTATTATACTTACGATTTTTCAATTGAGGTGTATTATCTGCGGCGACTTTTCTCTTATTACCAGTTGTTAATCTCGATGTTGAAGTAGAAGTTCCTGGTAAAGATGATAATTCTACTGGTTCTTGTAGATGTTCAGATGTAAGTTCTATTAATTCATGTACACTTTCATAATTTTCTCGCTCTTTAGGTATTTTTATTAGCCACTTATCCATTTTTAAACCCGTACTAAAATCGTTAAAATTTTAAGAAAATAATAGTTAAATTTATCACCTAATTAAAAGAAATAATAATAATTACCTTGAATATAGAAAGAAATATAATTATTTTATAATATCTAATTATATTTTTTTTGCTTTAATATATGCACTTTTTTAACTTTTTTAATATTACATAAAAAAAAACTACAAAAATCATCAATGTTGAAAGCACATCACTAAATGAAGATAAGATTTAAAAATGTGCTTCTTTTTGCAAACTAACTAAGCCTACTGCGGAAATAAATTTTTCAATTTAATAATATTCTAGGAAGTTAAAAAATATGCTTCTGCGTAGCTAAGCCTACTACGAAATCTAATTTTATAAAATTTAACAAAGTTTAAAAATATGCTTCTGTGTAACTAAGCCTACTGTGAAATTTAATTTGAACAAATTTTACGATTTTAAATTTAGGAATACACCATTTTCAAAGAAATTTATGAAATAAAAAAAAAATATTTTAAAGACTAAATACATAAATGTAGAAATACTTAAATGTTTTGCGGCTCCTTTAAAAAAGTTCTACGGCCCCCTAGGGGGCCGTGGCTCACAGTTTGAGAAGCACTGCTCTACACAACTTCCAATTCTATTTCATAAAATATCAATTGATTTTCAGAAATTATCAACTGTATTTCAGAAAACATTAATTTATGTTGGGAAATTTTCAATTGTATTTCAGAAATTGTTAATTAATAATACTACTCTCTATCTGTGCCTTAAACTCAATATTATAACAAATGTCTTAGGGCACTGTTACACGTTCAATTGATGTATATTGTAATATTTGGATCGCGGTCAATATTTATTGAACTTGTAACAGTGCCCTAAGGTTCAACTATTTGAATATAGAAAATAAACGTGAACCAAATCTGTGTAGAATTTTTATTAATTTTTGTAAAACATTTTTGAGTTTTTTCTAATGTTTGATTTCGTTTTGCTAAGATAAGAATCGTAAATTTTTGTATATAACTTATAATGACTTCTGGCTATAAAATATAGACTTCGATCAATTTGATTATTGGTTTCCTTAAATTTATCTATAAAGCTTGTTCTTACGAACAGGAAGAGCATTTGCTTTAATTTTTGTTATTAAAGGAACAGTATTCGTTATATTTGCTGAAAGTATCATATAAAATATTTGGGTTACTTGATAAAAATTACTTCCATCATTTGTAAATGAAAGGATTTAAAGCAAGTTATGATCGGATAGTAATTAATATAACATTTGGTAGTTAGTTCGTTTAAAGCATAACAGTTCAGAAATGCGAGAAATTTTAGGTCTTTGTGCGAGTGGTGTGAATATTAAATCTGTTGGATGATGACAATACTCGAGAAAACATAACGGATTTGTTCTAACTAGCAGATTCCAGCCCTCGAAATTCGAGTGCAAATTCTAGGAAATTTTATTTTTTTCATTTAATGAATTATTGACCCCTAATAAAGATATGCTGATCAATTTTGGACAATTCACAATTCAACACTTTTTTGATTTATTTCCAAAATAATTTTTCAATTAAACACAATTATTATTGTGAATGAAGAAAACAAACAAATTTTTTTGGAACCACATTAACAAATTTAATAAACACACACATATCATTGTATAATTTTATGTATGTATTAGTATCAACTTTAAATGAGATTAACTCCAAAAAAATGCAAAAATTCTAAAATCTTAAAGTCTAGTGGACAGCTAAAAAGAAATACCTTTCAAATGAGATATGTTTGGTCAAAATCGGGATAAAATTGTTTAATAAGTCATCGGTCAAAAGAAATTGCCTTACCTATTAATATTATAGATTACATTGAATAGTGTGGGGTTATTTACGAACACGAGATCCAACATTCTATTAATGCAGATAGGAACGTCATTTATTTGGAAAACACATATATCAGCAAAAGATTTAAGCAAATCATGAGTCCAACCAGTTGGTATTAAGTTTATCAAATTATTTACTCTTTTAAATATTCAGTTTACATTTCTTATAAACAGTGTAATAAGTCCAGATATTAATGTAAACATAAAACTCAGATGGAGAGATCTTTGTGGGATGAGTCACGCCCACTAAGCCTATTTTTGACCCGACATTACTCTCGATAACTAATGATAATGGGGTCCAAAACACATGGTGCCAACCTTAACTTGATAGCTCTTATGGTTCCGC
Source organism: Cordilura impudica (assembly GCA_963682025.1). Classification (NCBI taxonomy): domain Eukaryota; kingdom Metazoa; phylum Arthropoda; class Insecta; order Diptera; family Scathophagidae; genus Cordilura; species Cordilura impudica. The sequence goes on along the minus strand of OY821521.1, from coordinate 80,936,472 downwards.
AGATCTTTAGATATATAGAAATTCTTTATATTTCACAGTAAACTGAAGTTTATGAAAAGTGTATATTTAGGGTGACCCTTAATAAAAAGTGTTCAAACTCTCGGTATCATCCTCTAGAAATAGTAAAAAAAAACTGGTAAGTGAAAAGTTTTGGGTCAATCAAAAAATATTTAGAGGTGCCTCAACGGGACTGAAAATTTCAAGTGTGTTTTTATGGGGAAATATGACTTTTTTTTTTCAGATTTTACGAAAATTTCGTTCTATAGTTTCATTTTTTCGACAAGTTCTTATGTGAATCGATATCAGTACTAAATTATCTTTTCAAGAAGCTATATAACTTTCAAATCGAATTAAAACTCGAAAAGAAATAACAAATGCCCCAGACCACTTTTGTGCCAAAAAATTCCAGGTCACGAAATGTGATGAACATTTTTCAGAACGTTCGTTCTGTGACCGATGAAAGCGTATAGGAAAATTTTATCAAAATATATTCATATTTGCGACTTGTAGTTTGATTATATGGTTTACATACAGAAGGACATCGCTAAATTGACTTAGGAAGTGAGTCTGAAAATTATTCGATCGGTATAATAAAATATGGGTATATTAAAATATTTTTGGTGGTTACAAACATCAGCACAAACTCATTATTCCTTGATGTCTATAATATTATAAAGCTAGGTGATTTTTGTTACCGATGTTTTGTTCTACCATCTTATCCCGATTTTGACCAAACGTATATTATTTGAAAAGTATGTCTTTTTAAGTGTTCACCAGATTTACAGGTTTTTAAATTTTTTCCTTTATTTTGAGTAAGTTGCATTTAAAATTGCTACTAACACATACATAAAATTATACACATGCTATGTGTGTGTTTATTAAATTTGTTAATGTGTTTGTTAATGAGTTTGTTTTCTTCATTCACAATAATAATAAACCAAAAAAGTGTTGGTTTGTGAATTGGCTAAGTTGAAAAATAAAGTTGTCTAGAAAATGCAGTCGAATTTCCATCGCTGGAATCTGCTAGTACTGTAAAAAAAAGTGTTATACTACAACAAGAACAACAGGTACCACACACAAATTACAAAAAAAATAACAAAGACAATAACAAAAACAACATAAAATAATCGTATTTTTTCAAATTTTTATTTATACATTTTCATTGAAATCCCGGGACCTATAGAACCGATTTGATAATTTTGAAATAGCAACCTTCTTATTCTGGCTAAAAATATGCAACACCGCTGACCTACTGAAGGTGTGATTGTTATTTTCACAGACGGCCATCTCTATATCAATTCTGTTTGTTATAAGGATCAAGAATATATATATTTTATGGCATCCAGATTTTTATTATTTGATTTGATAAATTATTTAATTATTGCAAACGGAATGGTATAGTAATATGTACCCTCTGTACACTGTTGTGGACGGTATAAAAATATAAATTGTTAATCAGAAAATATCAGATGTATTTCAGATATTATCACATGTATTTTGAAAATTCAATTAAAAAAAAAATCAATGTGAGTCAGATTACAGGGGAGATGTGTAAACATCTACACCTTTTCCAATTGTTTTCCAGAAAGTATCAAATATATTTCAGAAAACATCAAATCTATTTCAAAAATTATCAAATTGTTTCAGAAAATATCAATTGAATTTCAGAAAGTATCTATTGAAATTCAGAATTAAAAAGTAGTTTACCCTACAATACCGAAAAGTTATTATTGTTTCTATTAGTGATTTGGAGTCGCAGAAAATGTTAAGCAATATTTGGACTTATTTGTTATGCACTGCAGCATAAACTATCAAGGGCGGCCTTTTAATCGAAGGAATATGAGGACTTCATTTGTTAATCAGCTACAATATAAACACCAGGATAGAATTTTGACCGATTTTGAAGTCATCATTTTGAAAAAAACACGTTTATATCGTCAAAATGCAAAAGGCCGTAACTAACAAAAAGTTCAAAATTGCCTTTTTGTATTGTAGTTACGGCCTTTTACTTAAAAACTACTATTTTACCATAAATTTGTTTTCATAAATAAAAATCCATCTTTATTTTTCAGCTTGATTCTAAACTTTGGGTACTAAGTTTAAAGTAGTTTTTGTTTTATGATGTATTTTGCTTCTCCTGTAAAAAACTAAAAATATTAGTTACGGCCTTTTACACTTTAGGTGACGATATGTAGTTTTCGAGAAATATTACAAACCCAGTGTAATACTTAAAAAATACATTTTTATATAGTGTTCTGACTATTTTTCAGGGACTCAATTGATGTTTTCTGAAATACAGTTGATATTTTCTGAAATACATTTGATAATTGCTTAAGTGCATTTGATAATTTCGGAAATATATTTGATATTTTCTGGAATACATTTGATAATTTCTGAAACTCACGTGATATTTTCTGAAATTCAATTGATATTTTCTGAAAAACAAATGATACTTTCTGAAAATCAATTGATGTTTTCTGAAACACAATTGATACTCTCTGAAACACAATTGATACTTTCTGAAATTCAATTGATGTTTTCTAAAATTGAATTGATATATTCTGAAAATCTGTTGATGTTTTCTGAAATACAATTGATACTTTCTGAAACACAATTGATACCTTCTGAAATTCAATTGATGTTTTCTAAAATTCAATTGATATTTTCTCAAAATCAATTGATGTTTTCTGAAATACAATTGATACTTTCTGAAATACAATTGATATTTTCTGAAATTAAATTAATGTTTTCTCAATCACAATTGATACTTTCTGAAATTCAATTGATGTTTTCTGAAATACAATTGGAAAAGGTGTAGTAATTAAAAAACGCCTAAGTTTATTTTCGACTTCTCCAAAGTTTTCCTAGTATTTAGCTTTTTAAACTCACAGCACACCTAGCGGTTCTGCTTACAAGTTTGTGAATATGTTAAGCTCACAGCACACCTAGCGGTCAATAGATTCAATATTTAAAATTAACAAAAAGATTTGTTTATTTGTTAAACAGACAGCGAACTCTTCGGTTCTGGTTACTAAATACACCAATACACTTACATATACCACCGATTTCCCCTTACGCTGTTTTTGTGATTGTATTGTGAAATTGGATTTTAACCCCCCTGAGCGCATCAAAAAATATTATGTGAATTTCATAAAAATAGTCACACAAAAGTATATTTGTAAAGTTTTACACTGCATTTGTAATATTTCTTGTAAAATATAAACGTTTTTTTTTCGAAATCTTGTCTTCACGATACAGCCAAAACTCAATTCCTGATTTCTGTCCGGCTTTTAAAATCTTATAGCTGATAAAGAAATTAAGTAATCATCTTCTCCTTCCATGAAGAACCCACCCTTGTCAGTTAGTTTCCCAATGCATAAAAAGTAAGTCCATATGTTCGTAGACATTTCCGTTGACTGCAATTAGTAATAACAAGTAAAAGTGTTAAATTCGGCTGTACCGAATTTTTTGATACCCTCCACCTGCGTTTTAAACTTAATATTATACCAAATATTGGGTACGGCTACCACTTTAAAACTGTTGTCGGTACTGAAACATTAATTCCGAATACCTATTAAATTTAAAGTTAATCGTTTTTCTTTTTGGCCAGTTTCTATTATAATTTCTTTTTATAAAACAATGATCATGTCTTCTATAGAAATTTGACATTTAAAAAAATGTGTGTTTTAAATGTATTCAAAAATTCGGAAAAATGGCTGCATATATAAATGTAGCATAGCCTATAGTTCGAAATATTTGATGACCTATAATGCCCATAATCTTTCGGTGTATAGAATTGATTTCAATCGTTTCAATTCGAATATCTTTATAACGTGCGATGGTGGTTGGCGTGTTAAAGTATGGGAAGATATGCGACCGGAACCGCTGTTCATATTCGATTTAGGTTCCACAGTGGGTGATATCAAATGGGCTCCCTATTCCAGTACCGTCTTTGCCGCTGTTACCAATGAGGGTAAGGTACATGTCTTTGATTTAAATGTCAATAAATATAAGGCCATTTGCGTACAAGCGGTGGTGCCCAAACGAAAGAATAAGTTGACCCGTTTGGCTTTTAATGAAAAAATACCCTTTATTATTGTGGGCGATGATAAGTATGTCTTTTTACTTTTATAATTCAGTAATAAAGCTATGATATTTTAGGGGCGCTGTGACTTCTTTAAAACTGTCTCCCAATTTACGCATCATGGTAAAACCTCCTAAGAAACAATTGTATTTGGATCAAAACACTTTACAGATACAAAAGTTGGAAAAATTACTTTCTCTGATACCACGTACAAAGTTGAATCGTAAACTTATATTTTTGGTTTATTATATTTTTTTTTTTTAAATTTAGTTAAGCAACTTGTATGTGGAAATTATTTTTTTTATATATGTAAACACAACTTTGTTTAGAAGTAACTAATAAATTAGAGAACAAGATTTATGTAAAGCTTAATTTAAAGTGTTGAACAAAAAACCCCACCCTTTTGTTTCAATAAATGTAGAAAAGCTGTGTAATAGGAAAAACTTCCTCAGTTCGACAACTGGCACGAACGAAAAAGAAATATTTCTTAAGAATCTCAAATTTGGATTGGCAACAAAAAATCTTCGATTTCTGCCACATATAACCAAGTGACAATAGTTAATTTTAATGATTTTGTTCCAAATTATGCTGGGCTCGGTTCCTTGCCAGGCAAAATAAATCACAGGTAAAGTTATATGTGTTACTTTGAATTGACAAAAAAGATATCTCTGAAAATATATTATTTTAGACTTTTTGCTGAATTTTATGGCATTTTCTTTTCTGGCAAAAATGTTACACGTTTTTCCCAATTCGCACTTTTATTCTCTTTTTGGGTTCTTTTCCTAAAAAATGTCAACTATAAAATATGAACATGGCACTTCTCGCACTCTAAACAAAGGGAGAGAATCGCACGATAAAACAGCTGACATTTGTGTTGTTTATAAATGTGTTTTGTGTCAAGAAACACAAAAAAAAAATTAGGAAAAGCGTAGTTTTTATTCTTTTGCTTAAAATAAATTATTAATGAATTATTAGAATGAAAACGCCAACAAAATCAGCTGTTCATTAAAAAATTTTTGCAAAGTTAAAATTTTATGACCATTAAAAATGGGTGAGGGTGTAACATTTTTTTTTTTAGAAAAGAAAACACCATTAGTAAAAACACCATTAGTAATATAGTTTTGTTTTCATAAAAATAATAAAACATTTTTGTTGTTTTAATATTTATAAACGCAAATTTAGGCAAACAATTTTACTAATTTTTTTACTAACTTATTTTTGGAGTGTATGAATGAAAAATATAGAAAAAAAGCATATGAGTCCAATCACAGGGGAGATGTGTAAACATCTAGAAGTTAAAGATTTTTGTATGGCGCTTTTTTAAAATCAAAGCGTCATCTATATGTCACTTATAACAATCAACTGCAGGGCTCTGCTAATTTAAAAATAATTTAAATGTAGTTTTATTTACATTAAATAATCTTAGGCCATATTAGCTTATTTTGAAATAAAAGAAATAATTATCTGTAATATTAATAGGCTATGCGATTTTTTGTGAATGATGTTTTGTTCTACCGTTTTATCCCTATTTTGACCAAAAGTATATTATTTGAAAGGTATTTCTTTTTAGCCGTTTTGCAGATATACAGATTTTTAAATTTTTTCCTTTATTTTGAGTTAATTGCATTCAAAGTTGCTACTAACACATACATAAAATTATACAATGCTATGTGTGTGTTTATTAAATTTGTTAATGTGTTTGTAATAAAAATGAGTTTGTTTATTTGTGTTGATTTCTGAATTGGCTATAATTGATTAGCATACCTTTAGGGTCTTTATTTAATGAAAACAAAAATTTCCTAGAATTCTTTAATTAATGCTAAAGCTTTAGGCTTCACAAACAAACGTATTGATATACGCCAACTCCTTCAAACATCAGGATTTTTGACCACCTTCGGTGAAAATATACCACTGTGCGACGATTGCGAGTTTTTGTAATGCGAATTTAAATTTTGTACAATATTTTGAGATCTTAGCGATCACATGGATTGAAATAGAAGGACAATTTTGTTTAAAATTTTTTGAGCTACCACTTTTTTTACAAAGTCAATTTTTAATTATTTATTTATTTTTAAGTCTATAGATTAAACATCCTTACAGACTAAATATGAAATACAAACCAATTAAGTTAAGTATTCAAGTGTAAAATAACTTTTCTTTTAACAACATTATTGCTCTCAGAGTTATTTAAAATATGATAACATTTGTTTAAATTTTCATATACCTACATATACGGCGAAAGGAGTCATTGTTGGCATAAACAGATCTATAGTATTTTAGATTTAATAGCTGGAAGTTGGTCTAGTTGGAACGAAAAAGTTAATTTTACCAAGCAGGAACTCAGAATCAACATCACCTCGAATTTATTCAAGTAGAAATGAGATACTCAGCATCACTCGACGGCATTTTGAAGTATGTAACTGAATAACACCAAGTTTATTAACATATGGCGCACAGTGGCTGAAATTTTGGTTTAATTGGCCAAAAGTCTAATTTTTTTTGTTACCGATTTTCAAAATTTTAACGCCATTTTGTATGTAGCTAATTGGGAAATTAAAGTAGCCAAATTAGTTTAAACTATTGCTAATTATGGGCGTGGCATGCTGTCAAACTTTTTTTTAATTTCAGAAAAAGGTGATCTTTTTTTGTATTTTGATGTGTAAACATCTATGCGCTCAATTTCGCAATACAATCACAACAAGTAAGAGTGTTAAATTCGGCTGTGCCGAATCTTTGATACTCTCCACCACGGTTTGAGTATTGATAATAAATGTAAACAAAAATATGCATGCGTTTCCAGTTATATGACATAACTTCTCGTTTAATTTAGTTTTTGCTAATTAAATAGCTCGCCCTAACCTCCATTGCAAAGGTAATGGTTGTGTAGGGTGGCTATATGCATTAAATCGTGCTAATTGGAGATGGCTGTATAGTTTCTTTTAACTGGCGAAATATTTTTTCATTGCGGCCATATAGGTCGGATGGAGTAACAAAATAATAACCAAAAAAAGCTCTCTCAACTTTTTTATTAATTAAAATATTGCCATATTTGGAAAACATAGAGAATAAATTTATAATAATAAATAATCAAATAAGGGATGCCAAACGCAAAAAACCAAATGTCCCAAACATTTTAAATAAAATAATTTGTTATCTTTATTTTCTGAAAAACTTCAAATTTTCATCCAAAAAAAAAATGTGAAAATTTATATATAAAAAATAACATTCTCATCAAATTGCGTTTATTTATGTAACAGTTTTTATGTTTGCAATTCTTAAATATCATTTGACGTTTTCTAAAATTCATTGAATTTAAATCAATGTTTTCTGTAGTGCGAATTCAACGATCCGACAGAATTTCAACGATCCGACAATCGTAAAATATATCGACAGCTATTGTTGTTTGCACTGAGGATTAAGTGATTCACTAAGTACACACATCTTAACGACAGTCGACAAATCTATTCTTCTATTTATTTAAATTGTAAACGAGTGGCACCTCTGTCAAAATAAGCGAAAAACACAAAGAATAGAAAAAAACAAATTACTTCGTGTTTGACAGGATGATTTTATGTTTATGTTTAATATCTTTATTTTTTTTACTAATATTTCTGTTTATTTATTTGAAAATGAAATAATGAATTGAATATGCTATTTAATTTTTTTATTTATATAAAAAAGTTTTTTAATAAAAGCAAAATATTTTCACTATTTTATTATTTTTTATTTATGTATGACGACATTTCAACCTAAAAATTTAAGTTTTTTATCGATTGAATAAACAACACAAAAATGGTTGTCGTTAGATAACAACAACAGCTGACTTTAACAATAGCGAATATCGTTTAAAAATTTTACTGATAATTTTGCTTTTCTTTTTTAACGATTCGACAATCGTTAAAAGAAGTTACTGAATCGCGGTACTGAAAAGCTATTAATTTCTCCTGAATGCCAATATTTTTTTTTTAATGTAAACATTTTTTAAATGTAAACATACATGGTGTTTGTTCTGGAATTTCAATTTGTGTTTAACGAATAAAATTTATATATTAAAGATGCAATTGATGTCTTCTAAATTTAAAATTATTATTTCCGACGTTTTGATATGATTTTCTGAAATTCAGTTAATATTTTCTAATTTATAATTGGAAATTTTAATTCCAGTTTTTAGAATTGATATTTTCTTAAATTTGAATGGAAAATTTAAAAAGTGCAATTTTGTATTTATGTGAATAATAATGCTTTAGTAATTATAAACAATTTTTAAAAATTAGATGTAATCGCAATCAGATATGTTGTAGGTAAAGCAGAATAATAATTCTATATAACTATGTAGAACTGTTTTGAAAGCAAAAAAAAAAACTCATTGATGAACTCGGTAACTCTATTTTGTAAAGACAACAAAAAGTTAATATGCCAAACTTATGTTCATATTTGTAAAAGAATAATGAAAAACGTATGAAATAAAAGACCAGCCCGTGTATACTCTTAACATTGTTAGGTATAATATCTATTTGAAAATATTGACATTCATGTTAAAATAGAAACAACTATTGCAAAGCTAATTAGAACAAAAATTGTGCCGCCATCTATTGTGGCATAGTCACGCTGAGCAAAATGAAGTGACACTCTGTTAATGCAAAATAAATGTATTTTCCCACAACAAAATATTGCAGAATTTTATGTAAATAAAATAATATACCGATTTATTTCTTACATGCAGTTATTATGGATATATGTACATATATAGAATATATGTATATTATTTGTATTATTTAATATGTGTATGTATGTATGTACATATATGTAAATATTACACACAAAAAATACAATATCAAACGTTATTTTTGTGTTTTTCTCTTTAAATAAATTTATACATAAAATTTTTTTTTGCTAAATTTACATTGTTTTTTTTTTTTTTTATTAAAAACTAGGTATTTTAGCATTATTTGCTTTAGAACTTGGTGAATTTTTACTCCCTTTATATTAACTCGTAATGTCTGCTTGTCGAAAAAATTTTGGATCGATTTTAACCCCTTTCCCGTGACCCAATCGATCTGAAACTTTGCAGGCAGGCTCGTGGCAATGACAGAAATGATCTAGTATATTTTTTTTAGTGATGCCAAAACAATGGAAACTTAAAATTTTCTACCAGAGTTGATAAAAAAAATGTACAAAGGGTTAGTTTTTATTATATTATTACCACAAAGACCACAAAAACAACAAGTCCAGCTATGACAACAATACAACATTTAGAATAACAACAAGAACAATATAGAAACATCATATTTTTAATTTTTTTTTAATTTTTCATAGATTTCCCTGGACCTGTTCCTCCGATTTTAATGATTTTTGAAACAGAAATCTTCCCATGAATTTGGTGAATCATTCTCACTAAAAATGATCACCTTAGCTATCCTATTGAGGGCGTGATCGTGACAAGAACAACAAAGAAAATTACATTTTTCAAGACTTTTTTTTAGTTATTCATTCAAATCTCGGGCCCTAATCGACCGATTTGGACGATTTTAAATAACAAACTTCTCAGGATGTTAGTGAACAATTTTTTATGTCAACGAGCACCCTAGCTGCCCGATTGATGCCGTCATCGTGATTTCCACAGACGGACAGATGTACAGATGTCCGGTTGTTATAAGGATCACATATACATATATATATTTTATGTGGTCCAAAATTTTTTTTCTAATTATTACAAACGGAATGACAAACTTATATATACCCTCTGCACACTGGAGTGGAGGGTATAAAAACCTGCGCTCAGCTGCGTTCATAGAAATTTTATTATATACAATTTTTTGTATTTTTGTCGGCGTTTACTTTTAATTCAAATCAATTTTTTTTTTTACATATTTTCGGTAATTATGTGAAAAAAAAAGCTAGAAGCAATAAAAGTGCGTTCAGTATTTAGTATTTTTTGCAACAAAAAAATATTTCAACCACCTTCTACTGTGTGTTTTCTTCGACATAAACCAAATGAGTATATAAATTCTAAGACTCGCCCGGTGTTCGGTACCAACATTATTTCACACATCTGGCATCGCTCTCATCTGGCATTTTTAGTGTTCTGGCATCATCATCAACAACCAGCTGTCAGATTAATGAAAATTCAATAATTTCCAAAATAAGCTGTAGTGCTGTCGTAAATTCGTTTTTAATTGAATTTTTCTTCAAAATAAGTTAAAAATTTCAAAAATTTTCGGTTAAATAGTGCAAGAACAGTTTTAACTTTACGTGCTGCATTCGAAAAGTGTTTATTTAACTTGAATTTTCACGTGTATTCATTAGAATTTGCACTATTCGCTCTGTAAATTTATATATTTTTTTTATTGACCAGAGGCAGTCTGCTGCTAGTTCTGCTGCTGCAAAACTGTTTTTGCATATGCGGGTTCGTGTGCGTGTGTGTGCTCAGTTGAAAAATATTCTATTTTGTTTACATTTTTTTCTCTTCATATTGTTGACCTGAAATAATGAAAAATCATTTATATAGCGAGTAAGAAACAAGTGTAAAATAATAATTGTTTATAATTCTGGTGGAAATTGTGTTTTAAATTTAAAAATTATTGAAATTTTGCAAGTTTTTCTAATTGGAGTAATATTTGATCTGATGCTGTTCAAGGGCCAAGGTAGGTGTTCAAAAGGTATGTCGTGTTGCTTGTTTTTTTTTGTTTGGTTTTTATGTTTTGTGGGAGCATGTTGGACATTAGTACAGAGTCGGTTAAATTATTATTGAGAGACGTCGTTTATAGAAAGTGTTAAAATACAGAGTCAATATAGAATGAAATAAATTATTGCAAAATGAAAATATGTGAAAATTTAAATTAGTATTTTAAGTAAATTCCTATATACATTAGTTAATATGAGATGACTTCATACAACCAAAGAAAGGTGTTAGATGAACCCTCTTCAATTAAATTTTGATTTATTTTATGTTTCCAAAAATTTGTCCATAACAGCCAGTAAGCTTGTACGTTTTTAAAAAACCTTTTGTTTTTAGTTTTTATTTTCTAAAGAAATTATGTACAGATGCCTATCATGAGAAATGCTTTTTTTTGGAGGCGTATCTAGTGTTATGTCCATGTCCCCGTATTAGAGATATTCAATAAAACATTTTAATTTTTATAGGTTTAAATTTTTAGTTATTTAATTACATTTTCGATATTTGCATTTGTTCAGACTATAGCTGAATTTTTGAAGCGAGAACTATATATTTAAAACAAACTCTAACTCTAACAAACTCTTCGTTTTGTCGAGAACATTACTTGTATTCATATATATGAGGAGCCGCACAACAACAACAACTTTTTTGCTTATTTAAAATTTTTGAGAAATTGAGTTTTATTTATTTCGTCCCATTATAAAACAGAATGAACCTGGAAATAGTAACAAGTTTTTCACTCATCAAAAGATGCATCAAACTACCATAAGTCATCGCATTAAATGTTAAAGATGTTTGATATCAAATGACTTTTAAGTTGGAAAAAAGACGTTTTGTTAAAAAAAGTAAAAAAGTACGTTTTTGGAAAAAAGGATGTTTTGGTGTGCGTTTTTTTAACGATAATATTTTGAATGATTGTTTTTAAATATTAAGGGTTTTCACTCTTGGTAGTAAAGTACCCTTAACCCTTGTAAATGTTGTAGCTATAGTAAAATTACTACTATTTACAACACCACAACAACAAAATGAATGAAATTGAAATTTACTACGCTGTGTTAAAAGTACAAGGGTAAAAGCTGTAGTACATCTACAAGATTAAACATTTACAAGACTGAAACAGCTGTTTGTTGAGCTGCCAAAACAATTGTTTATTTTTATATTTTTCATTTTGTGGTAAATGAATCAAAACAATAAAAAAAAAAATGACCCGAGTCTGTATAGGATAATTGCTAACTGGTACTCAACTGGAAATTGTTCACATGAATGGGTTGGTTAAGTTCTGTATCTCCAGAAATCATAGACACCAGTGTATGAAACTCAATTCGATTAACCCTCAGCATTTTCAAAAATCTGTTGTCATATAATTGGGTTTAGTGACCACTTTATTGATTTTGGAAATGAATTCCAAACTCCGCGGCGGTACGCTTTAACTAAAATAATGTCATCAAGTAATTCATCTAAAATGTGGTCAATGGCATCATGTTCACATGTATCTACAAAAGGAGAGTAGTTATATTTTTGGATTGTTTTTATTTTTGCAAGTAATACCGTACCTTCAACATCCAGAATCTCTGCAAATTCTATTTCGTCAACTGCATTTTGTTCTACAAAATTTATAATTTTTTCTTTTTCCGTAATTTCGGGCATTTTACCTATCTGCAAATTCTTGTTGATATATTAAGTTTTCAAATTGATAAAAAAAAAACAAAACAACAAACAGCTGATTCATTAGTTTACAATACACAACATAAAAGACGTTCACGCTTTGTAGTATAAAATCGTTGTAGATATAACAGGGTTGTAAATTTAACACCAAGAGTGAATACCGCTATTGTCTAATATACATATAACAAGTATACGATACCCTATACCATGTATACGATACCCTATACGATACCCTATACCATGCGTTTAGAGACCCTGTCTCTTCGGTCCAATTAATTTGATATAGAATTACCAAATTTGAGTGGCATTGTTATTAATTTTTTTGGCTGCAGATATAAAAAAGTTCATATCGGATGCTATATTTATATGGGGACTAGGTCTAAAAGTGGATCGATCCTGACCATATTTGGTAAAGTCACTTATGTTTTGAAAAAATATGAACGAACAAAATTTGAGAAAAATCTGTGCAATATTTTTGGTTTTTGATAGATTTAAGTGAAGATCGGGAAGCAGCTCTATATGGGGCCTATCACTAAGAATTGTCCTATAGGGATTTTATTTGGACTACTGATTAATGGATATAATAAACACATACGAACCTAATTTGACTAAGATTTATAAGATAATTTGGATCTTATGGCAATTTAAGTCGATTTCATAGGGGTCATTTGTATGGGGGCTAGGTCTGAACATGGACCGATTCTCACCGATTTCAATACCGTTCATCCTATGACCGACAAAAGCTTATATACCAAATTTGATCAAAATATATTCATATTTGCGCCCTGTAGTTTGATTACAAGGTTTACATGGACACACAGACGGACGGACGGACGGACGGACAACGCTAAATCGAATCAGAAAGTGATTCTGAGTCGATCGGTATAATAAAAGATGGGTCTAGGTCAAGTATTTTTGGTAGTTACAAGCAGCAGCACAAAGTCATTATACCCAAACCACATGTGGTATAGGGTATAAAAAACAAGTAAGAAAATTATAGTCGGTCTAGACCGACTATACGGTACCATGGTTTAGATACCCTATCTCATCGGTCCAACTAAATGGATATAGAAAATAAGCATAAACGAAATTTGAGTGCCATTGCTGTTAATTTTTTTTGGCTGCAGATATAAAAAAGTTCATATCGGGTGCTATATTTATATGGGGACTAGGTCGAAAAATGGACCGATCCGGACTATATTTAATAAAGTCACTTATATTTTGAAAAACTATACACAAACCAAATTTGAGAAAAATCTGTGCAATATTTTTGTTTTTTGATAGATTTAAGTGAAGATTGGGAAGCAGCTCTATATGGGGCCTATGACTAAGAATTGTCCTATAGGTATTATTTTTTGAATACTGATACATGAATACTATGAACACATACAAACTCAATTTGATTAAGATCTATGCGATAGTTTGGATCTTATGGCAATTTATGTCGATTTCATAGGGGGTCATTTGTATGGGGACTAGGTCTGAACATGGACCAAATTTCACCAATTTTAATAGCGTCCATCTTATGGCCGTTAAAAGCTTATACACCAAATTCATCAAAATATATTCATATTTGCGACCTGTAGTTTGATTACAAGCTTTACATGGACATACAGACGGACGGACATCGCTAAAACGATTCAGAAAGTGATTCTGAGCTGATCGATATAATAAAAGATGGGTCTAGGCCATATATTTTTGGTAGTTACAAACAGTAGCACAAAGTCATTATACCCAAACCACATAGTGGTATAGGGTATAAATACACATTTGTTTGTTGTTATTATGGACAATTCTACTTTGGTTATATCATCTTCAAAATACAACAATTTGATGAAAAATATTCAAAAAAATCAAAATTAGATGCTAAAAATGCTACATTGTCCGTACACTTTAATGACAATTTTATTTCAAAATAAAAAACAAAAAATGAGGCAAATAAAAACTAAAATTTTTTATTTCAAATTAAATTGCAACTTTAACATTTCTTTCTTACACTTATGTATTGATCTTAAAACACCTTAAAATTGGAAATACAAAAATAACATCTGATAAGGACAAGGCGGAAATCCTGGCAAACACATATGTCCAAGCCAATAACCTCACTTCGAACTACAACCACTCAGCGGATACATTAATAAATACAACAATAAATAATTTTAAGAAAGAAAATCCTATTTCTGAATCAGCAATTTATACATCGCCTGTAGAAGTAATGAATATTGTCTCATCAATAAAACCCTCGAAATCCCCTGGTTTAGACAATGTTCCCAACCTACTCTTAAAGAAACTACCACTCAAAGCGCTAAAATTACTGGTTATAATATTTAACAGCTGCATCAAACTCAACTATTTCCCAAACCATTTCAAAAATGCTAAGGTTATAGCTGTCAACAAACCTAATAAGCCAAAAAATAACCCAAACAGCTACAGACCTATTAGTCTATTAAGTAACTTAGGTAAAATATTTGAAAAAATACTACATTCTCGTCGTAGTGAACAATTTTGATTTAAAAAAGAGCATATCACTACTCACCAAATAAACAGAATTAAAAATTAAATAATCACCAATAAAAACAATAAACGTTCAATGGGTCTAATATTGTTAGATATTGAAGTAGCGTTTGACCCCGTTTGGCATAATGGCCTAGTATTTAAACTGCAAATATATCAAACAACATGGATTAATAACAATTACTTTGCCAAAATTGAAAATTCCTCTTACTAACTGATAAGAGAATTTAGAAAAATAACGTAAAATTAAAAAAAAATCACCAAATTGAAAATTATATGCTTATAGAGGTCTATTATTTCTAATAAACCTCCTATAAGCACATAAATATTTCCAGATAGTATTTGAATTTATTAAATCATATAAAGGTTTTTTCTTCCCATTTTCCTCTAAAAAACTTTAGAAAATAAAATAAAAACAAGTAAGAAAATTATAGTCGATCTAGATCGCCTATACGATACCCTATACCATGGTTTAGAGACCCTATCTCTTCGGTCCAACTAAGCATATACCAAATTTGAGTGGCATTATTAATTTTTTTGGCTGCAGATATGAAAAAGTTCATATCGGGTGCTATATTTATATGGGGACTAGGTCGAAAAATGGACCTATCCTGACCATATTTGGTAAAGTCACTTTTATTTTGAAAAAATATGTACGAACAAAATTTGAGAAAAATCTGTGCAATATTTTTGTTTTTTGATAGATTTTAGTGAAGATCGGGAAGCAGCTCTATATGGAGCCTATAACTAATAATTTTCCTATAGGGGTTATTTTTGGACTACTGATTAATGGATATAATAAACACATACAAATCCAAGTTGATTGAGATCTATATGATCATTTGGATCTTATGGCAATTTATGTCGATTTCATAGAGATCATTTGTATGGGGACTAGGTCTGAACATGGACCGAATTTCACCAATTTCAATATCATTCATCCTATGGCCCACAAAAGCTTATATGCCAACTTTCATCAAAATATATTCATATTTGCGACCTGTAGTTTGATTACAAGGTTTACATGGACACACAGACGGACGGACGGACATCGCTAAATTGATTCAGAAAGTGATTCTAAGTCGATCGGTATAATAAAAGATGGGTATAGGTCAAGTATTTTTGGTAGTTACAAACAGCAGCACAAAGTCATTATACCTACACCACATAGTGGTATAGGGTATAACTATTTAATATCTTTAGATCCTATATATTAGTTGTTGCAATATCCATATGTGAAGATAAGATCTCATATGTAAATATCAAATTTGTTAAAATATGTAAATAAAAGAAGAATATATAAATGAAAATTGACCTTAAAAATATTAAATATACTACATTTTAAAAAATTAAACTTTTGTTCCAATATCTATCACGTATTTTTTGTTTCGAACACACATAAACTACACAGATTCGAGTGTAGCTTTATTTTAAGTTCGTGTTCTTGCACGTGTACCGCTAAAAAACACAACATGTTCTTGAACGCGTACATCTAAAAATTAAAACATTATCCACTCGCGATCGAAAAAAAATCATGTGAGTCCAATCGCAGGGGAGATGTGTAAACATCTCGTAATTAAAGATTTTTTATACCACTTTCTTAAAATCAAACAGAAAGCGTATCACTTATAGCAATCAACTGCAGGGGCTCTATTAATATAAAAATATTTATTATTATTTATTATTTTAACCGGTTAATTTTAAATTTTTCGTTTTATTTTTAATTTTTCGTTTTTCATTTTAAATTTTTGATTTTTTTTTAATTTTTAATTTTTTATTTTTCTTTTTTTATTTTTAATTTTTCATTTTTTAATTATAATTTTTCATTTTAAATTTTTGATTTTTTTTTAATTTTTCATTTTTTATTTTTCATTTTTAATTTGTTTCTTCATTTTTCATTTTCCAATTTTTATTTTTTTTTTCATTTTTCATTTTTTATTTTTCAATTTTCATTTTTTATTTTTAATTTTTTATTTTTCATTTTTTATTTTTCATTTTTCGTTTTTCATTTTTCATTTTTCATTTTTCATATTTCGTTTTTCATTTTTGATTTTTCATTTTTCGCTTTTCGTTTTTCGTTTTTCATTTTTCATTTTTCATATTTCGTTTTTCATTTTTTATTTTTCATTTTGCATTTTTCATTTTTAATTTTTCATTTTTTTTTATTTTGCATTTTTCATTTTTTATTTTTCATTTTTCATTTTTTATTTTTAATTTTTTATTTTTCATTTTTTTATTTTTCATTTTTTATTTTCGATTTTTTATTTGTAATTTTTCATTTTCAATTTTTCATTTTTAATTTTTTATTTTTCATTTTTTATTTTTAATTTTTCGTTTTTCATTTTTAATTTTTAATTTTTTTTTTCATTTTTCATCTTTCATTTTTTATTTTTCATTGTTTTTTTAATTTTTTATTTTTCATTTTTAATACAATCACATTTTGTCTTACGACTCACATGTTACGCTCACATGTTACGTTTACATGTTACGCTGTTTTTGAAATTTACCCCCCTGCGCGTATCGATGTTTACACATCAAAAAACGTTTTTCATTTTTAATTTTTTTTTTTCATTTTTTATTTTTCTTTTTTCATTTTTTAATTTTAATTTTTCATTTTTTATTTTTCATTTTTCATTTTTTATTTTTCATTTTTAATTTGTTTCTTCATTTTTCATTTTCCAATTTTTATTTTTTTTTTTTCATTTTTCATTTTTTATTTTTCAATTTTCATTTTTTATTTTTAATTTTTTATTTTTCATTTTTATTTTTCATTTTTCATTTTTTATTTTTCATTATTCCTTTTTATTTTTTTTAATTTTTTATTTTTCATTTTTTATTTTTTGTTTTTCATTTTTTATTTTTCTTTTTTATTTTTAATTTTTATTCTTAATTTTTCATTTTTTATTTTTCAATTTTCATTTTTTATTTATAATTTTTTTTTTTAATTTTTAATTTTGTATTTTTCATTATTCATTTTTAATTTTAGTTTTTCATTTTTCATTTCTTATTTTTCATGTTTAAATTTTTATTTTTCATTTTTTAGTTTTAATTTTATATTATTCATTTTTTATTTTTCATTTTTCCTTTTTATTTTTTTAAATTTTTTATTTTTCATTTTTTATTTTTTGTTTTTCATATTTTATTTTTCTTTTTATTCTTAATTTTTTATTTTTCATTTTTAATTTTTTTGTTCATTTTTCGTTTTTCATTTTTCAGTTTTGATTTTTGATTTTTCGTTTTTCGTTTTTCGTTTTTCATTTTTCATTTTTCATTTTTCATTTTTCATTTTGCATATTTCGTTTTTCATTTTTTATTTTTCATTTTTCATTTTGCATTTTTCATTTTTAATTTTTCATTTTTTTTTATTTTTCATTTTTCATTTTTTATTTTTCATTTTTCATTTTTCATTTTTTATTTTTAATTTTTTTATTTTTCATTTTTTATTTTTCATTTTTCATTTTTTATTTTTCATTTTTCATTTTCAATTTTTCATTTTTAATTTTTTATTTTTCATTTTTTATTTTTAATTTTTCGTTTTTCATTTAGAATTTTTCATTTTTTTTTATTAATTTTTCATCTTTAATTTTTTATTTTTCATTGTTTTTTTAATTTTTTATTTTTCATTTTTAATACAATCACATTTTGTCTTACGACTCACATGTTACGCTCACATGTTACGCTTACATGTTACGCTGTTTTTGAAATTTACCCCCCTGCGCGTATCGATGTTTACACATCAAAAAACGAAATTAATGCCGTTTTCTTTTCTGACAAAAAATGTCGATTTTTATTTGCACTTTTTTCGAAAAGTTACCTTTTTTATATATTCTGAATTAAGAGCAACATTATCTTATACATCAGTCGAAAGGTCTCAAAGTGCTGTATTAATAAAATGCAAAAAAATATTGATTAATTTCCTCTTTGAAGTAGTAAGGTGAAAAAATTCATAAAAGCGTAACAATGGGGAAATATTCTCGCACTATGACCTGAAAGACGTCAATGGCTGCAATTTTTTGCTCTTTACAAGGGCTCGACTTTGAGAATTTTCAATTGCTGTATAAGATAAGGTCGCTTTTAATTCAGAATATATAAAAAAATACACTTTTCGAAAAAAAGTGCAAATAAAATGCGACATTTTTTGTCAGAAAAGAAAACGGCATAAGTCATAAACAACATTTTTTTATAACTGCTAATGGATTATTTTAGATTTTTTTAAATTAATTTTATTGAAACAGTTGTTGTCGTTACTATAGGGGTGTTTCAGATTTTTCCGATCGCGAGTGGATAATGTTCAGTACAGTAATGTTAGCAGTACACGTGCAAGAACACGAACTTAAAATAAAGCTACATTCGAATCTGTGTGGTTTATGTGTGTTCGAAACAAAAAAAAAAACATGATAGAAAAATTTTCGTGTAGATAACGAGATACTAAAACGAAACACAGTCATGATTGTGTTCGGCAAAGTACAAAATTTAGAAACGCACATAATTGATATGAAAATAAAGACAAGTGTTGGCTTTTTTAGAACAGAACATTGTGTGTTTGATGTGTGTATTTTCTGAACCTTGATTTATTCATAGATTATTCCTCATAAATTTTCTTTTGCTTAAGACTAGCAGAACAACTTTATTCTCTTGCCATTATTTTATAATAATTAATTATAAGATTAAAACATTGAAAAATACAATTGTGCTTAAAAAACAGTTGAGAAAAAGCGTCAGAAAATGGTTAAGATTGTTATAAATTTTTTTTATATCATCTTCTATTTTTAAACTTTTTCTTTTAACTCATACTCTCTGTCTGTCTGTCTGGTGTGGGGCAACCCCGTTCCCCTTATCGAATTGATCTGAAACTTGGCCCATAGTCTTGTTGTGACTACAGATTTATTTTGGAGTAGTCACGCTCAATCATTTCCCCATATTCGATCGATCCGAAACTTGATCTATACACTTGCTGTAAAAAAGATCAATTTTGTCATAGTCACGCACAGTCACGTAGTGATTTAAAACCAATTTCCCCTTATTCGATCGATCTGAAACTTGGTCGATAGACTTGCTGTGAAAAAAGATTAACTTTGACATAGTCACGCACAGTCACAGAGCGATTCAAAACTTCTATGCATAAGGAAAGAAATAGTTTTAATAAAAACTTTGTTTTTATGGGTTAGGTTATTATTGTTTTAATTAACTCTGATGCAGAAGTTTAACAGTTTCCATTGTTTTGGCATCACTAAAAAAATATATTTTTTTTCGTTTATCTATTTGGTTTTAAATGTATTTTTTGTAACAAATTCTTTACCTTTCGAAGACTGATTTCGCAAATAATACATAATTTTTGGACATAACGCGTAATTATTAAAAAACGAAATTTGGCAAATTTATAATTTTGTAAAAGTTTCCAATGATTTGTCATCCACTGTAAGCAGAGATTAGAACTATCAAAATTATATTTTTTTTGTAAGCTTTAATATAATTTCAATTAAATATAAACAAAATTAAAACTCTATGTTCAATGTTTCGATCTCACTCCTTACATAAAATTTTAAATAAATTTTCGTTGAACATCGATTTCATGACTACGTTCAAAACAGTTCAGTTTGAATACAAAAATTTGCATTGTAACTATTGAATATTCTAAGTTACTCATATCCCCTATTCAATAATATATTTTTGTACTTAATATTTTTCAAGCACCTCGTGATTGTCTCAATACTCAGTACAATTCAATATTTAAACATCTGTTTGGAATTATTTTCATTATTTGTTCGTTATTAAGAGTATCGTAAACCTTTATCTGACAACTCTCAAAAGTATCTTCATATACATTTTGATAAACTGGTTATTATAGTTTATAAATAATCATCAATTTAAATAATTTGACATATAATTGAATGTTTGTTGTACAGTAGTCCAAGAGTATAACTAGTTCGAAAACAAATTAACTACGAAATGCATTATGTAGTTTTTACACCACAACTCAATTCAATTGAAATCTTACTTTAGAAATAATTTCGAAACGAGGTAGAATACACAATCATTTTGTAGCTTTAAAACCAGATTATCTAATATTGTTTGTTCTAAGGATTGTGCAAATAAAAATTTTAACATAAATAACTTATGAACGAAATACTGATTTTAATAAAATTTACAGTTTTAATAAAACTAGCAGATTCCAGCGCTCGGAATTCGAGTGCAATTTCTAGGCAGCTTTATTTTTAAACTTAGCCAATTCACAAACCAACACTTTTATGGTTTATTATTATTCTGAATGAAGGTAACAAACTCATTAACAAACACATTAACAAATTTAACACAACACAAATAGCATATGTATAATTTTATGTATGTGTTAGTAGCAACTTTAAATGCAATTTACTCAAAATAACGGATATTTAATAATCTGTAAATCTGCAAAACGGCTAAAAAGAAATACCTTTCAAATAATATACGTTTGGTCAAAATCGGAATAAAACGGTAGAACAAAACATCGGTCACAAGAAATCGCCTAGCCTACTAATATTATAGATATACAATTATTTTGCAAAAATAATTGTTTTAGGAATACCCGCTTTTATAATATTTTCATCGATAAGTTTTCGGACACAGACCATTTCCGAGCAAAAATTTTGGTATTGTTGACAACTGGCTTTGTGCTCCTCAACACTCTTTTTGCAAGAACCCAATATCCTTTTATCGGTCTTAATTTAGGGCAGTGAAGTGGAATCTCTCGCTACGAAATTGACAATATTTATACACTATAACACTCTGTTGTCAGGTGCTGATACTTGTAACTAAGACCCTCCTTTCATTATACCGATCGATGAAGAATCATTTTCTGATACGATTTAGCGATGTCTGTCCGTCCGTCCGGATGTCTATCTGATTGTCTGTCTGGGCGTCCATGTAAACTTTGTAATCAGACTACAGTTCGCAAATATTTTGATGGAATTTTGTATATAAGCTTCCATCGGTTATAGCGTAGACGGTATTGAAAGTAGTGCATATTGGTATATGTTTAGACCTAGTCTCCGCACAAATGAACCCTATGATAAAGATCTCTACCGAATTTGGTTTATGCGTGTTTATTATACCCATTAAATGGTACTTCAAAAATAAACTCTGTAGAATCATCTTTAGTCATAGCGCCCATATAAAGTTGCTTCTCGAACTTCACTTAAATCTATCAAACAACAAGATTTTTCTAAAATTTGGTTTACATATCGCACCTGTACCTCTAAAGTGAGTCAACTCAAAATTTTTCAGTTTTCACTTTTTGCAAGAAAACGATACAAAGTGGTCATATCTATCCACTGTAAAAATCTTACATAGATTTTTCTAGTCTTTCGCAAAAAAAATACAGTTATAACCGTTTTTGTGTTATAAGAGCAGCTGCTTTATAGTCCACTAAAAAGACATATTTTGAGTTACACCCAAAAGAATTGTTATTTTTGCTGATCACTGAAAAAATCGCAAAAACAACTACTGTTGTATATTTATTATTCGCATAAAATGAAACAACTGTTCTTAAATTTTATAGTAAATATTTAAAAAAACCGTTTTTTGTCTCTACTGAAGATTTGTAAATTTTTAGTTGACTCACATTAGCGGTACAGGTGCGGTATGTTTTTTCGATCAAGTCCGCATATATATATAACTAGTAGTATACCCGCTACGTTGTTAGAGTAATTATTATATTAATTATTTAAGCCATAATAATATATAAAAACAATAAGAAATATAGCGTGACAATATGATGGAAACTTTTAACAAAATCTATTTTTGACGACTTGGACTCTTTTATTTATTTGTGTTTTATTTATTTAACAAAGAAGAAATATTAACATAACTTCAGAAAAAATTAAAAAACTTAAAAGTATTAATTTTTATGCTGTTGACAAAACAATGGAAACCTTTACTATACAACAACACTGTGGAATAAAATGATGGTCATGATCTTGGGGGGTGGATGATTCCTACACCGAACGATTGTATTAATTTATTTTAGTAAAACTCCCGCAGCATTTGGCCGTTTTATGGCCATTTAAATATATAATTTTTTCGTCAACACTATTCGCGAACAGTATTCAAATTCCAGTTCATGCGTTTTTTTTTAATAGCAAGATTAATGCCAGCTGGTTTTTAACTCTTCACAAAACTTTATTGTTGCCATTATTTTGTAATAATTGAAAGAAAACATCAGAATCTATAAATATTTAAATAATGGTTAAGATTTTAAAAATTTTCTTTCACTCGTTCTTCTATTTTAATTATTTTAATCAACTCTGGTAAAGAAATTTAAAAATTTCCACTGTTTTGGCATCACTAAAAAAAATTTTCTTTTTCATTTTTTTTAAATTGTATTATTTGTAATAAATGTGTTACCTTCCAAAAATGCATAATTTTACTAATAGGCGCGAAATTATTAAAAAACAAAATTGGCAAATTTTGAATTAAATTTGCAATGTATTGCAACGTACTCTATTTAAGCACCACTTTTTTTTTCATAATAGTTTCGAAAATTATTCAAAAATAATATTAGTTTGGAAATGAAGTAATTCAAGCCATATGACAAATGCTATTGAAATTGGTAAAATGTGTGAATGTTCAGACCTAGCCCCCATTCAAATGACCCCTATGATATCGACTTAACTTGCCATAAGATCCAAATTATCAAATAGAACTCAGTCGAATAGGGTTTGTGTGTGCTTGTTACATCCATTAATCCATAAACCAACAAGTTAGAAAATGATAGTCGGTCTAGACCGACTATACGATACCCTATACCATGCGTTTAGAGACCCTTCTCTCAGGCCCAACTAACTGGATATAGAAAATAAGCATAAACCAAATTTGAGTGGGATTTTTATTAATTTTTATGGCTGCAGATATGAAGAAGTTCATATCGGATGCTACGTCTATATGGGGACTAGGTCCAAAAATGGACAGATCCTTACCATGGTTGGTAAAGTCTCTTGTATTTTGCGAAAATATATACAAACAAAATTTGAGATGAATCAGCGCAATATTTTTGTTTTTTGATAGATTTAAGTGAAGATCGGGAAGCAGCTCTAGATGGGGCCAATGACTAAGAGTTGTCCCATAGGGATCGTTTTTGGACTACTCAGCAATGGATGTAATAAACACATACAAACCCAATTTGACTAAGATCTGACAACAATTTGGATCTTATGGCAATCTATGTCGATTTCATAGGGTCATTTGTATGGAGGCTAGGTCTGAACATTCACCCATTTTACCAATTTCAATAGCGTTCATCCTATGGCCGAAAATGCCATCAAAATATATTCATATTTGGGACCTGCAGTTTGATTACAAGCTTTACATGGACACACAGACGGACGGACGGTCGGACATCGTTAAATCGAATCAGATAGTGATTCTGATTCGATCGGTATAATAAAAGATGGGTCTAGGTCAAATATTTTAGGTAGTTACAAACAGAAGCACAAAGTCATTATACCCAAACCCAGTGCTCGCCAGTTCAGAATTTTCAAAGGGTATTTTCACCCCTTCCTAAAATTTTAAAGGGTGTTTTTATAAACTAAAGGGTATTTTTAAAACTACAGCAAAATACATTTTTAGATTAAATTACTTTCTACTGTTTATGTTTAAACATGACAAGGTGATATTTAACAGTGATATGCATCAATAAAACTGTGATACATTTACTTTTTGTTTCCACTTTTATACAGCAATAGTGAAATCCATGTCTCATTGATCACATCACTTTCTTTACTCAAATAAAAATCGGGGCCTTCGCAAGAAGTCCTTGAAGGGATTTACACATGTTTATAGCCACGTCTGGCTGGCTATCACTCTTTATGCGTTTTTGGCATGAAAATCCTCTTTCGCAAGCTGCAGTAGAGAGAGACTGGTAAAGTTAAGGAAATCATTAACTATTTCATGTACTCTGCATACATGCACTCCTCATCCTCAGCATATCCTGGCTCATTTGACATGCAACTCAACTTGAAAAATGTTTGAATGTCTATTTTGGCCTTGTATTTTTCTGACATAAATTTCACATCATACCATTCATCCTGCAACTTATCTTGTTCAGGAAGAATGCTACTATGTATAGGGTATAGTTCTTTATTGCAATATATTTTCATCAAACTATCCATGGGTTCGTCAACAGATTTATTTGATGGAGGAGCAGACGGGTTTAACACCGAGTCGAAGTTTAAAAATGTTTCATCGTCAAACCGTTTATAAAGGTTCTTTACCAGTACGCATAAAAACGTCTTTTCCTTTCTGGAAACTATTTTGTGATAGGTTATTGGAAGAAATTTTTATGTCCCTGTAGTAATCATGTTTCTTTCATCTCATCCAAAAATGCTGTTAAATATTTTCCAGGCTCTTTGCCCATTTTCTCTAATCTTTCCACAACACAGCACGCCGAGAACCAGTCTTGGTGGCTCTAGAGATGAAAATCGGGCATGCGCACTAGCTAGGAATAAGACCGCGATGGATCATTACTAGACGGCTTTGGGTAAAAGTCACGCATGCAAAGTGGGACACTAAGATTATCGAAGTATCGGTGATTAATCGGAATTGGAATTGATTTAAAATTTAATCATGATGTGCCGATGCGTGAAAATTCATGCATGGTGGTAATTCTGAGGGGTGAAATAGATTTTCACGCATTTTGGCGAACCCTGCCCAAACCACATAGTGGTATAGGGTATAAAAATAAACCCTATAGGACAATTAATTTAAACCTCAAAATCGGTTTGTATATCGACAGTTCAATTCTAAATCATGCTATATCGACTAAGCATGTTTTTAATTTTTTTTACGTTTTTCAATTTCATAGCTCTCAACTTAAATTCTGTCAAATTTTGGTGTTAATCGGCCAATCCAATCAAAAGTTATAAACAAAAAAGTACTTAGCATACAACTGAATAATGAAAAAACTTCAATTCCAAAATGGTGTAAGTGTACTTAGCATACTTTGGTTTTAAAGTTTTTAAATTCGATGAAATTCTAAGTAGACTTAACATTAGACGGAATTGACATTTATTTGTGTCGTGTTAACTATGTATACTTAGAATGATCAGAGCATAGTTTTTATACCCTATACCACTATGTGGTTTGGGTATAATGACTTTGTGCTACTGTTTGTAACTACCAAAAATATTTGACCTAGACCCATCTTTTACTATACCGATCGACTCAGAATCACTTCTGAGTCGATTTATCGATGTCCGTCCGTCCGTCTGTGTGTCTATGTAAACCTTGTAATCAAACTGCAGGTCGCAAATATGAAAGTGTTTTGATAAAATTTGGTATATCAGCTTCTATCGGCCATGGGATGAACGCTATTGAATTGGTGAAATTCGGTCCATCTTCAGACCTAGTCCCCATACAAATGACCCCTACGAAATCGACATAAATTGCTATAAGATCCAAAATATCATATAGATCTCAGTCAAATTGGGTTTGTATGTGTTTATTACATCCATTAATCAGTAGTGCAAAACTAATCCCTATAGGACAATTCTTAGTAATAGCCCCCATATAAAGCTGATTACTGATATTCACTAAAATCTATCAAAAAAACCAAAATATTGCACAGATTTTTCTCAAATTTGGTTTGTTTACATTTGTCAATATATAAGTAACTTTACCAAATATGGTCAGGATCGGTCTATTTTTCGACCTAGTCCCCATATTAATATAGCACCCTATATGAACTTTTTCATATCTGCAGCCAAAAAAATTAATAATAATGCCACTCAGATTTGGTTTATGCTTATTTTATACATCCAATTAGTTGGACCGAAGAGTTAGGGTCTCTAAACCCTGGTATAGGGTATCGTATAGTCGGTGAAGACCGACTATAATTTTCTTACTTGTTTACAACTCCAAGTATAGTTAGCAGGATTGTTCTCTAACTTTCAAAAATAGTTTAAACTTGTATGTCTACTTAACATGTTTTTTGTACAAACCTGTCAGCAGAAGAGGGGCACAGTTTTGTGTATTTCTAGAAATAAAATGAGTTTTCGTGCAATACAAATGCTGAAACTGGCCCGAAATGTGTGTAAAAGTATTTAATGTTAGAAGTTAAAACTAATCTATTATCTTTTGAAAAAAGAAGAATCGAAAACTAATAAGATGATGCATACATATAATAAGGAAAATATAGGTTAGAAAAAAAATTTAGTGTAAATTTTTTATGGTTTGGTTGTATACATTTAAAATATGTTTTTCGAAAATTTTTATGATGGTACAAGAGATTCCAGTTTATTGTCCCCTAATTTGTCCCTTCCATTATCACGTAAACTTAACATTGGTATTACTCACAAGTTTCTTAAAAGAAGTAATACCAAAAATGAAGGCGATAGTGTTCATGCACTCATTGAGAACTGCAAAAAATACGAACTATATATACGTTCAATGGAATGGTTCTCTTTGATAAGAAGTGCTAAGAAAACTGTACCATTGTGCGACGTAAATGAAATGGCAAACGAGGATTTTTTAAATGTTAAGCAATTTGTTTCAGTTATAAATGGACTAAAAATAAAAAAAAAATATATAAAAATTGAATGTACCCAAAATCAGAGAATTGAAAGTATTAAAAGAAGAAAATTATAAACTATTTTATAAATATGAATTCGTCGAAGATCTTAAATAAATACATATTTATGGCGATACCAGATGGCGCAGAAAGAAAAATTTTATTCCTCAAGACATACCAAGAGCATATACGTCTATAATTCATATTACTGAAGAAAAACGAAAAGATCTCATATATCTACGTGACAAAAATTTAGTTCCAAACCTTTCTATAGAGACCCAAAGAGGACTTAAATCGTTCACTTATCTTTACTTATCTTTACTTTAAAATAGTTATGTGTAACTTTTAAAATTAAACTATTATATAACTTTTTGCTTTATAGAATAATAATTAAAAATTAAAGACATACTTATGTATTTATTTCTACTAGAAGATTCCAGCCCTCGAAATTCGAGCGCAAATTCTAGGAAATTTTATTTTTTCATTAAATAAAGACCCTAAAAGTATGCTAATCAATTATAGCCAATTCACAAATCAACACAAAAACAAACTCATTTTTATTACAAACACATTAACAAATTTACTAAGCACACACATAGCATTGTTTAATATTATGTATGTGTTAGTAGCAACTTTAAATGCAATTTACTTAAAATAAAGGAAAAAATTTTAAAATTTGTAAATCTAAAAATCGGCTAAAAAGCAATACCTTTCAAATAATATACGTTTGGTCAAAATCTGGATAAAACGGTAGAACAAAACATCAGTCACAAGAAATCGCCTAGCCTATTAATATTATTTAATTTTATTATTAAAAGTTTATTTATTAATGTCATTTAAATACTTTTGGTTAGAATTGAATTGAATTGTATTGATATTATTTTATTTTGAAATCAATAAAAAAAATTACGTGTTACCAAAAATTGTTTGGTATTTAATAATAATTTAAAATATATATTTGTCTATGTAGGGAAATTGAATTTAATACTACAGATATTTTCCAAACCAAACAATGCTATGTATACTTGGACGACCAACGAAAACATTGAAGAAACATCAAAAAGATGCTAAGTCGACTTACACGACTACTAGACAAGGAATGCTAAGGAATGCTATGTCATTTTTCAATAAACTTAAAATTTTTAAATTTCTAATAAAAACAGTGAAAGACTCAAAATTCTACCTCATATAGTTTTCGAGATATCGCCCGTAAGTTTTAAGAGCTTCTTCTGCAAAACTCACGTTTTCGACTTAGCATGTTTTAGAATTGAGCTGTCGATGTGTTGTTGCAAAATATAAGTGACTTTACCACATATGGTCAGGTTCGGTCCAATTTTCGACGTTAATTTGGTTTATGCATTTTTTCTAAACCCAATTAGTTTGGCCTAAGACCAATTCTCTAAACGCATGGTATAGGGTATCGGTCTATACCGACTACCATTTTCTTACTTGTTTTCTTAAGAAAATGTACTTTCAAAGGAAAATTTACCAGTTGGAAAGTATCAGTTTTCCCATTTAGGGGGTAATAAAGGCTCGAATTTAAACAAATTTTATTCCTCTCCGATGTTTGTGTCTCTGGTGGAATCTACATATCAAATCTTATATTCCTAAATTACTTTGTAAAGATGATACAAAAAGGTACACTCTTATACTCTTACACTACAAAGATTTCATCTCATCGGGCGTTTCTATCTCTAGTGGAATCCACAAATTATATTTTATATTCGTTTGTTTAGAAGATACCAAATGTACACTTATTCCCCATTTTTGCCGTTTTCCCTCCCCTACACGCTAGAATTACCAATTAATTGATCCCTGACTGATGCCCACGTATTCGGTGGAGTCTGTATGACAAATTCATTTATACAGATTAATATATTAAGAAGATACAAACAGGTACCATTTCCCCCTTTTTTTTTGGCCGTTTTTACTCCCCTTAACGTTCGAATTCCAAAAGTTTTCCTCGCATCTGATGTTAATATCTCTAGTGGAATCCACATACTATAGTTCATATTCCTAGATTCGTTTGTTTAGAAAATAGCAAATATAAAATTTTTCCCCTTTTTGGCCTTTTTCCTCCCCTAGACGTTAGAATTAGCAATAACTTCATTCTTGACTGATGCCCACGTATTCGGTGGAGTCTATATATCAAAATTCAGATATATATAGATTAATATGTTAAAAAGATGCAGAAGGGTACAATTTTTGCCCTTTTTGGCAGTTTTTTCCCCTTAATTTGCTAAATTTCGAAAAAAAATTAATCTGAGCCCATGATTGTTTCTCGGATGGAGTCTACACACCAAATTTCATATTCATTACCACTACCGTTTTCCCCCTTTTTGGCCGCTTTTACCCCCTTAATGAACGAATTTCTAAAAATCCCTTCTTAGTGGATCTCTACGCCGAGAGGGGAACCTACGGTCCAAATTTCAAGTTTCTGGCTGCAAGAGTTTGGGCTGGGCGATGATGACCAATCACGCAACACTTTTATAAGTATATATAGATATATTCTAAATTTGTTGCAGTGTTCCTGTCTGGAACCTTTTGGACTTTGTATTTTTTCTGGGCTGCTTTTACCGGATGTGTTGGTAGCTCTTTTCAATATGCTTTCTATTTTCTTGCCTTACAAACATCATTACCAATGACCAAATTCTCCTGATAGTTTCTAATAACATTGGAAAAAGTTTATAGGCAGACCCTTGGCCAACTTTTTGTAGGACCAAGTTGGATTTTCTTGAGAATATTTTATAATTTTAGCATGAACTTTTATTTCGTCACGAATTTTAATCAAACTAACAACAAATGAACAGGGTTGTCATTAAATATAATGACTGACATATTTTTCACAGATAACTTGATCAAAAAAATGCTTCCGAGAATATTATATTCCGCTAATTGCCATACTTTCCGAAAGTTTTTTGAAAAGCAAATAAAAAGTTCGCAATTCAAAATATCGTATTGAAATTTTTACTGATATTTACAAAATACATCTTCTGGTGTACGGATATTTTTTCAGCAAATATACTTTTTAAGGAAAAGGAACTTTTCAACCAATTTTCCCGACGACGCTTAGTTTACGAATTTGATGTTAATGCCAAAATTTTAAGTTTTTGCGTCTGGCAAACCTAAAAATTCGCCCACCGAATTGTTCGGAATATTTGGCAACGAGACGATTTTTTTTTTGTTCACTTCCGTTTTTTATAAATTATAGACAATAACACAAATAATTAAATACATGGTATTATCATATGAAAATGAGTTCGGGCATATGGCGACCGTGGCTCTTCTTGACGAAGTTCATTCTGGACGTCCAATTTTGGCACACTTTTTCGAGCATTGTTGGCCTTCAAGGCGTCAATTGTTGCTGGTTTATCAGCATAAACCAGTGACTTCACGTAGCCCCACAAAAAATAATCGAGAAGTGTCAAATCGCACCACCTTTGAGGCCAATTGACAGGTATATTTCTCGAAATCAACTTATCACTAAGTCCTTGGTTGCGGTCGTCGTATGGCACGTAACGCTAACCTGTGGAAACCATATCTTGCCCGTATCAATGTAAACCATATTTTCAAACAAGAAATCATTGATCATGGTGTGGTATCGATCTCCATTAACCATAGCGCGAGCTCCGTCTTAATTTTTGAAAAATAAGGAGAAATAAGGAACGATGATGCCACCAGCATGTAAACCGTATCAAATGGTGCACTTTTCTGAATGTAATGTAGTCTGTAGAAACTGTTGTGGATTGTTCTCACTCCATATGCGGCGATTTTGTTTATTAACAAACCCGTCACGCCAAAAATGAGCATTATCGCTGAACACAATTATGCGACAAAACATCGGGTCAGTTTCCAACTGCTCTAGAGCCCAATAGAAAGAAACGAACAACGTATAAGATGGTATCGTAGCTATAATTCTTGCATCAGCTGGATCTTATACGGGTGTAGGCCAAGATCATTGCGCAAGATTTTCCACGTAGTGCACGGACAGAGTCCCAATTCCGGCGACCGACGACGAATCGATTAATATGGATCTTCTTCCACACTTTCGTTTACAGCGGAAATATTCTCTTCAGTACGCACATTCCTTCGACGTGTTAATTTTATTACATCATTTGGAGAGTATGTGGTATGAAATCTCTCCCCAGTTCGACAGATGGCTTGCTCAGATGGACTATTATGTGTACCATACAAATCACGAAGTCGTCTATAAGTTGCGCGAATCGATTTCTAAAATTAATTTGGATAGTTTCACAGCGTTGTTCAAGCGTAATGATTTGCCAGAGTACCCTGATCATAAGTGTTAAAAAGTGAGCGCAGTATGGCAGTTCGTTTGGCAGCTAACCCTTTTGTAAGTTCTATGCAAGCAAAAAAAAAAAAAATACCCTTTACGAGTATTTAGTTACAACTGTGAATCCCACTGTAAGATAACAATTTCGTATAAATGATTTATTTCTTTTAATATCGATAGTTACCTAAAATATGTTTTATATTGCTTCACATGGAGGCTTAGGACAACAGTGTTTTGTATATTTTTTCACATTACGTATTTTTTTAGTTTTTTTTTTTTTTTAGGAATTTTACTTAAATATTTTTTACGCTGACCCTGGTGATGATGGCCTTTTGCACACATTCTCTATCATATTGTTTGGTATTCTGGTGTGTATTTTTAAAAACTAACAACAGACACACAATTCTCACACATGTTTTCCATGCAAATCTCCAAAAATATGGTACCACAAAATGAGCCAGCTATATCTCATATTTAGAAAATTATGCCTGTCTAACTGCCAGTTAGTCTGTCCTACTGTTCGTTCATCCATCCATATGTTTGTAAACGAGTATGAATGTTTGTTCATTTGATTAGATACAATTTTTTGTCCACTGGACGGAATATTTTGCCATAATGTGAAACATTGAGTGTGTGTGTGTGTATTTGTCTTTTGCATGAATGGCTTTCAAAAAGAAATCCTTTATATTTTTTTTGCATTGTGCAAGTATGCTTCGTATTCTTTGTTTAATTTAGAAAAAATGGGGAAAAAAGAGTAACAGGCGCGCATTTAACAGTATACTTCTATCTAATTATAAAAGGACCCGCACATTTTAGCTAATGCATTCTCTCTTATTAAATTTGGACAAGAAACAAGGTATGCATATATCAACAACTGCTTTTAAATTGTGAAATATCTAAAACTATGACCTCTCTGTGGTCAGGGTATAATGAGTTTGTGATGATGTTTGTAACTTCCAATAATAATAAATGTTGATGTCTGCTCAGATTTCCTGCTCAACAATATAAAATTTGATGTTCCTCAACGATCAACACGCTCTTTCTTCCCATTATCTCTTCAAGTTTTTCGTGCGAATTACGCAAATGTTGACCCTGTTATGAAAATATGTAAAAGTTTTAATGAATTGTATGTCTTCATTGATTTATCTGTAAATATTAATATTATTAAACGTAATATTATTTTATTTTTAAAAACTTAATTAAAAATTTTTGTTTGCTAATCTCAATTATATAATTTCATATACTGTCTGTAAGGATTGATTTCCATAGACCAAATAAATTAATATTCAAATATTTAAAGTTAATTGACTTAGACACACTATTTAATTATTTTCTGATCGACTCAGAATCATTTTCTGAGTCACTTTCTGAGTCGATTTAACGATGTCTATTCTACCGTCGGTGTGCCCATGTGAACAATATGCGTAAACTACATGCAGCAACTGAAAATACATTGTAATGGAATTTGATAGATAATCATTTATCAGTCATAGGACGATCGGTATTGAATTTGGTGAAAGTTGATTCATTTTCAGACCTAAGCCCCATACAAATATCCCCTATGAGTTCGACTTAAATTGCCCTAAGCTCCAGAATATTACATAAATCGTGATGAAATAGTTTGTATGTGCTTATTATATCCAAAAATCATCACTACCAAAATAAAGAGTATAGGAATAATTTTAGTCAATGTCCTCAGTAAAGTAGCCTACTGATATTCACTACAATCTTTCTTAATTCATATTTGACTAAAACTTGACTTGCATATGTTTTTGGAGCACATGAGTGTCCTCACTTAATGTGAGCTAGATCGGATCATACGGTTTTCGATCGCCAGTGGAATAAGATTTGATTGTATAAACAGTTTGGAACTTGAGATGGTTCGAGCCAGAATTTGCGGAGTAGTCGTCTTATGTAAAATAACAAAGCCTGTGTGTGTGTCTGGGAGAGAAAGATAGAAAGAGAAAGAGAGAGAGAGAGAGGGATAGATATATAGAGAGATCGATAAAAAAGAGAGTGAGAGGGAGAGAGAGCGAGAGAGGCAGGTATAGAGAGAGCGATAGAGGGAGAAAGAAAGTGAGGGAGAGAGAGCATACCTATATATGGTTAATTCTGCCGTGTATGCGGCTATGGCAAAAACTGTTGCAAATCAATTGGTGTAATCAGGCCATTATTTTCGATGATGACAATGTCTTACATTGTTTTTAAGATTATAAAAGCAAGTGCAAATTTTATAAGCCATAGCATTCAAAATTACAAAGTATTAATGCTCCATTTCGCTGGAAGGTCACGACGATTGAGTCGGAAGATTTAAAAATTAATAGAATGCTCTAAAAAACGTACGCGGTAGTGATAAAACAGAAGGTTAGCATTGATTTAAATCTGAGATGGTATGCTAGACAAATGGCTACTGAACAAAATACATATATCTGACCGAAGTTTGCGAAAAAATTTGAAAAATGAACCATATAAAATCAAAAAGGTACACAACCTGACACTAAGGCAAAAACAGCAACGACTAAAAGGAGCCATGAATCTAAGATGTTTGCATGCAAGAGGCCTAGAGTAGTACGTAAACAAGCTGTGTGGTTAGCGGAGATATTGTAAGATAATTTGGAAAATGAATGGCCATTCATCACAAGCCCCACCTCACGTCAGTGGTTTAGGCCGCAGTAACTCTCGATGGGTGCTTTCCGCTTGTGTTTTGATGCTGGTTTTAGAGTTGATGTGACAGAGTGCTGTGAATTCCTAAAAGGCGGATTGAAGCCTTGGACAAGTCTTCATTCCGTAACAGACTTATAGGATTCAACAGGGTCCGGCCATCACAGAAAGCTCGAACGAAATAACATTATAAACTTCATTTCGTCTTAGTAATGCCCCTCTAATTTACGTGCTGGTAGTCCTCTAGATTTCTGGGTCATTTTGGACTCCAAAGTCTTGATAAAATAGTCGTAATACCCAATACTTTTCGCGGAGAATAAAATCGAATTCAACAAGCCCACATTCATCCAGCGTATAATTCATTCTTTGATATAAACGACTCGAATATCAAGGCCAAAGGAGAATATGTTGAAAAAATGAATCAGACTTATAGCAACTCTTACGAAATTGAGATTAGTGGAAATTAGAATGTATAAATATTTAAAAAAATTCAAAAATAACGATTGTATGTTTGAACAGAGTTGCATCTTCTGAGATTAATACGGAGTAAAAACTTTAAGGTATGAAAACTGATTCTTAACCACACTGCTCGTAGGCCTGACTTTAGGTGAGTGTGTTAAAGCGAATGACCAAAAAGTGCAAGTACGAGTGTATGTGAGATAGACGCAGGTTCAAACCTCACTGCCGCCCTAAGTAGGAAAATTTCATATAGAAACAATCTATTCAATTATAACATAACAATTATCAAAATGTTCAATTAAACGCCGATGAAGGGTGAAATGCCAGAATTTTTAGAAATATATGCTTTCATCTGCTCTACCACGCACCATTGAAACAACATTAACAGTATTAATTGCAATATGTCTAAATAGGACGTCAAAATCAAATGAAATATTAAAGGAATAAAATATAATAAAATATTAATAAAAATTGTAAATTAATTATTTTATAACATTTTATAACAGAAATTTATCCTAGTCTTCGCTGATCCTGTCGAACGCTTTTTTGTAGTCATTATATCATTTACAGCTAGAGTCAGAAATGGATAGTCAAAACAAAGTTGAAGAAAAATAATTTAAACTAGCAGATTCCAGCACTCGAAAATCGAATGCAAATTCTAGGAAATTTTATTTTTTCATTTACTAAAGACCCTAAAGGTATGCTTCACAATTCAACTCATTTTAAATTAAGAAAACAAACTCAACACAATAACACAAACACATTAACAAATTTAATAAACACACACATAGCATAGTATAATTTTATGTATGAGTTAGTAGCAACTTTAAACGATCATAACTCCAAAAAAATATTCCAGACGATGAAAATCTGTAAATACCATTCTAATGATAAATTTTTTGTCAAAATCGGGGTAAAACTGTGAAACTTACATCGGTCACAAGAAATTGCCTTGCCTATTAATATTATATATTTATAAAAAAATCCAAACCGTGCTTTTACAGCATGATTTGCTAATGAAATGCAAGTATTATGAAATACGGTTCTCTCATTGTTAAAAATATAATGATTTTCTTTGTGTGGATTTTGTTAGACCAATATGTAATTAATTGTTATTTAATTTTTAGTGTTCTTTAAAATTTCCACAAAAAAACGGCTGCCTAGGTCTCAATTTTAATTTTATTTCTGTTATTAGAAGCACGCGATTGGCATTTCAGACCCAAATAAGGCTAAGAAAATTGTGAAACGTTTGAAGAAAAATCACGACCTGACGAACAGAAAAGCCACGGTTCCGAGTTTTTATTCCAGAAAAGTTAATAATTGAAAACACATAAAGAACAAAAGGTGCCGGACCTCAAATCCAGGAAGAATTAGTAATAAAATATGATTATTGCATCATAGATGCAGAAACATACATCCATACCTGGGGCCTAAATTTCGCAGTCGTAAGAGAACGTTTTATTTTCGAATGTGAGAATATTTGTACTTTCGGGATTATTTTTATACGAGAAGGAATAATATCTGATGAAATTTCTGATGCTTGGATTCGATAACGAGTGAAATTTTACTATTTAGCAAAATTGCAAAAGGAGAGAAGATTTTTCACCAATAAAGTAAAAAAAAGAAAATGTTAGTGCAAAATATATAAAATATATTTGGAAAAATATAAATTTTAGTAATTTTAAGTCAAAAATAATCTTTACCTAGAAAGAGATTCTTGGCAACTTTATGGAAAAACATACCGATTTTGCCAAGAATATTTTGCCGAAAACTTTACAAGGAAGAACAAGGTCTGAATGGGAAAAATTTTATTTCTCGTCGGAATCAGAAGATGACGAATAAAAAAATCAAAGTGGGAATCCATTTTATTAATATATTATTTCTTCTTAATGTCTTACTTTTTTTTTTTAATTTTAGAATAAGTATACAGTCGGTGTCAGCTTATTTGACGCAGGATAAAAATTCAACTTCATCGTATATTAGCTTCTGAACCAAATACGATACCGAAAAAATATAAACGCCATTTTAAGGAGCGTACTATTTTATCTAAAAATGACAGCGGTTTGTATGAAAAAAAATTTTTTAGTCGAATTATGAGGTGTGCGGGTCGGATTATTGTGACACTGGATCTAAAACTATAGTGCGCAGAATTTGAGCCAAATCGGACAAAGCTTTCTGCACGCGCATTAAGTTCAAAGTTCAATTATGCATTTATATGGAAAAATTATCAAAAAAGAAAATTTTCCGAAAAAAATTTTGATATTAATAATTGCGTTTCAATTAAATTAATTAATAAACCATAATCTAGAGTAAATCATCTTTCTAATAAAATAACAAAATCTATTATCGGTTGGAAAACAGCCAAGTTATATCAAGTTTCCCAGGCAATAAATGCGCCGCAGACCACTTGATTAAGAAAATCGAACTCACATTTTTAACAACATTGAAATAATTTACAAAAACAACATTGTTGCATTCTTTTGATCCCAGAATGATCTTATGTAAAGTATTTTGCATCTCGTCTATTGTTATGCCGCTCTAAATTAATGTCAAAACGGTACGTATTTTTTAGTACTATTTCAAAATCTCCAATTTTACTTTTTCAAAAATTTTGTTCAAGAAATTTACCAAAATCGACGATTGGAATTTGAGATCTTATTAACAAAATATATGTGATTGAAAATGCCAAATATTATAGGTATCTTGTTCTTAATTTGGCGAGGGCAGCGTTTTAATTTCAGCCGCTTTGAAGAAAAATGTGATTTTTCATACTTTTTCAACTTTTAGGCTACATCTTTTTGGTGTTTTCATATTTCAAATATCTTTTATCAAAATATTATACTACTTGATATAGGTTCTTAATCTTGTAAATTAAGGTTAAATTGAAGCACTATAAACTGTCCCTCTTTAAAGTCAAAGGTCAAAATAGTGCTAACAAATACGTACCGTTTTGACATTAATTTTCAAGTGGAGAACTTTATGTAACTTGTCGATATTTCGACATTGATAAGCTTATTTAATGTAGTCAACTTTTAACGATATTCATACCATTGGCCGAGTTGTAGTAGGCTTTTTTTTACTGAATTTATAAAATTATAAGCAACTGGAGTTGGTCATCCACCACTATAACAATTGAGAAGTCAGCGTGAAATTTCTGAACATGCGAATAAACCGTCTTCTAGAGTTCAGCATTTTATAGTGTTTTGGAGAGAAAAAAGATTGAAGGAGAAGGGCAGAAAGGCACCAAATAAAATTCTTATTTTGGACGACGAGAGATGGAACAAAAGGAAAATTAATTAAAACCGCCAAGTTATCCGCACAAAAATTGCCTGATAAAATGCACAATTCTCATGGAAAGGCCTGTAGCGTGATCAATAATTCGTCATCTCTTGCTATCACATGACTTCTCATGGTCGATTACCACCAACCAAGCGCTACATAAGCAAAAAAAAAAAAATCTGCCAATTAAATTTCAAAAAAAAAAAAATACTTTTTTAATCCCTTCACGACCAAACCTAAACTGCCGGAAAATTTTTATTTTTTTTTGTGGATTCGTACTTAATGACCCAACATTTCTAAACAAAAGTGTCGACAAAAATATAGATCACAGAGGATCGATTACTACTTTTTTAGTTTGTACTAAAAATGGAAAGGAAAAGCGTCCCTTTTGTAAAAAACCTTTTTGCTTCACAAAAAATTGTAATTGCTTCGAAGATTACCATAATTGATTTTATATTTTTGAGATATTTAGAAATAATATTTTTCTCTTTTTTATTTATAGTTTAATTAATTGTTGATTTAATATTATGAATTTTTTTATAAAACTATAAAACATCTTTTTTACCCGTACTGAATTTTGCTGAATAATAAACCAATTCCAAATAATTTGGTGTTTCTGAAAACCATAAATACTGGTTCATGTTATATCAAAATTTTAATGTTTTCGGTTCAAAAACATCCGAATTTATGACATCCAAATACCATTAAAAAAGACTCAATTTTCAGACTTTGGGGTCACCGTCTTAGGTCCTGAGAATATATGTGCCATTTTTTTTTTGTTATGGTCTGAAAGCTAAAACTATCCTATGTCGGCTCAAGTCAGCTTTAAAAAAATTGGTTGGAAAATGTGGAAAATATAAGAAAAAATAAAATGAAAGGGTTAACGGATTCATAATTTTGAACCACTGAATCGAAATTTAATATATTTGGCTCAGATGGAAGGACGTTGGTGTGGCGGAAGCCCAATACACAGCTTTAGTTAAAAAATTAGCATGCAACTTTAAAACACGGTGGTGGCAGGGTCATGGCTTGGGCTTGAATGGCAGCATCAGGAGTTGGAAATTTAGTTTTAATTCAAGGGGACATGGATAAAATAATATACTTAGGTATTCTTAAAGAAAAATTGCTTCAGATTGCTGATAAATTGGGTGTGCGCCGCAACTTTCGTTTCTACCAGGACAACGACCCGAAACATAGGTCGGTAGTAGTGCAGACATGGCTTATATGGAATTCTCCCTATCTCATGGAACCACCGGCGCAGTTTCTTTAATTTGCTACATTTATGTAGTGTTGTGAAACATATTTATTTCCGTCATTTATAATACTGAAACAATAGATTTACACTATCGAAACATTTACACTATTTGCAAACAATTTGCACTTATGGCAAAAGGAGTAGTTCGTACAACTGGTGCGATAAATACAGATTATATACTAAAGAGTGCCTGGAGAGGAGGCATTCCTATGCCAGTGGGAGGCATATCCTTTTTTGGCATGATTTTGCAAATCAGCCATAGAGTGGTACCAAAAGAATAATGTAATTTTGGTGCCAATACAAGCGAATCCGCCTAATTGTCAAGAACAAAAAAAAAAATTTTAAATTTGTATAAAATTCTTGTTAATAAATCGTTATCTATAATATTAATAGGCTAGGCGATTTCTTGTGACTGATGTTTTGTTCTACCGTTTTATCCCGATTATGACCAAACGTATGTTATTTGAAAGGTATTTGTTTTTAGTCGATTTCCAGATTTCCAGATTTTTGAATTCTTTCCTTTATTCTGAGTAAATTGCATTTAAAGTTGCTACTAACACATACATAAAATTATACAATGCTATGTGTGTGGTTATTAAATTTGCTAATGTGTAATAAAAATGAGTAGGTTTTTGGTCTTTATTTAATGAAAAAATAAAATTTCCTAGAATTTGCGCTCGAATTTGCGCTCGAATTTCGAGGGCTGGAATCTGCTAGTTATTATTAATATTAGTTGATTAGATCAAAAGTATTTTAGTGTTTTATTCGTTTAATAGTTTCATTGCTCTCAGTCATATATCGTTATCTCTCAAAGTTTCATAAATAAAAATAGTATCAGTGATGCCAACTTTTTCGCAACAAGAACCGCAGAACAAAACTCCAAAAAGTGCCTGAATTAGCTATAAAAAGCTATAAATATATATATGTTTGTAAAAAAATTACCTATATATTAATACGTGAAGGTAAATTTTTAGTTCCCTTTTTAAGCAATACGCGGGCAACGAGGAGTGTGAAAATTGGCATAGTTATAGTTCATATGGAGGAGAAGCTGAGAATGATAAAATTTATGTTTAATCTGTCTTAAAAATATATTAAATTACATAAAATAATAATTCGTTACACCCTGTTAATGCGAATGATTTGAATTATATATCAGACGCTCTTTGTTGAATTGTGAATTGCTAAAATTGATTAACCTTTAGGCTCATTTAAATATACATACATTTTTTATATATATACATAGTACCGTGACAGCAATTGTTTTTTGGAATTTCAAGACGTGCGGAGAATTTTATGAATTTTATTAATTTGTTTTATTTAAAAAAAATCCTGATGAAGAAAATATTTATAGATTTTCATATAGAGTCAATTGGACATCAAGAGTACCCCATGGATTAATTTCAGAAAATAAGTCCAGAATATTAGTTTTTAGAATTTCTAAAATATTATCAGCAAGTTTTTCGAAATCCTTCCACAAATATATATTATTTCGATATTTTGTTTAGAAAAAATGTAAACCTCCTTAAATTTGACCTTAAAGAGGGACAATTTATAGTGTTTCAATTTAACCTTAATTTACAAGATTGAGAACTTATATCAAGTAGTATAATATTTTGACAAAAGATATTTGAAATATGAAAACAACAAAAGGTTGTAGCCTAAAAGTTGAAAAAGTATGAAAATTTACATTTTTCTTCAAATCTGCTGAAATAAAAACGCTGCCCTAGCCAAATTAAGAACACATATATTTTGTTAATAAGCCCTTAAGGTCCAATCGTTGATTTCGGTAAATTTCTTAAACAAAATTTTTGAAAAAGTAAAATTGGAGATTTTGAAATAGTTTTTAGCACTATTTCAAAATCTACGTACCGTTTTGCCAATAATTTAGAACGGCATAACAATAGACTAGATGCAAAATATTTTACATAGGATCATTTTAGGAGAATACAAAAATGTTGTTGTTGTAAATTATTTCAATGTCTTTAAAAATGTGAGCTCGATTTTCTTAAGCAAGTGGTCTGCAGCGCATTTATTACCTGGGGAACTTGATATAACTTGGCTGTTTTTCAACTGATAATAGATTGTTTTCTTTTACTAGAAAGATAATTTACTCCAAATTATGGTTTATTAATTAATTAAATTGAAAGGCAATTATTAATATCAAAATTTTTGTGAAAAATGTTTTTTTTGTGATAATTTTTACATACAAATACATATTTGAACTTTGAACTCAATCGGTTTTTCAACCGATAATAATTTTTTTTGCTTTATTAGAAAGATAATTTACTCTAGATTATGGCTTATTAATTAATTTAATTGAAAGGCAATTATTAATATCAAAATTTTTGTGAAAAATGATTTTTTTTGTGATAATTTTGACAAATAAATGCATATTTGAACTTTGAACTCAATGCGCGTCCAGAAAGCATTGTCCGATTTGGATCAAATTCTGCGCACGATAGTTTTAGATCCAGTGTCACAATAATCCGACCCGCACACCTCAAAATTCGACCATAAAAATTTTTTTTCCGTACAAACCGCTGTCACTCTAATATATAGATTAAAAAAAACATTGGAAGACAAAAATTGAATGAAAAAATAATATTTCCTAGAATTTGCACTCGAATTTCGAGTGCTGGGCTATACTTGTTTTTATATTAATTTTTAAAAAATGTATATACTATTTGTACTTTTGAGATCATTCAAATCGTTTAAAGTAGTTTCATTAAAATAACATCATTTATTTTTTTCCACATCAGGTCATAGTATTGTTAAATATAAAATTTTGATATCTTACATCGGGTCCCCCAAATGAAGAACTTTCTATTGAAGAACTTTCTGATTTTATTTAACGTTGGCATTTATTAAAATTTCCCATAAATTTTCTTAGAATTTCAGGTCCCAGCACCTCCACTTCGTCTTGAAGTGGTATTGCATGCAATTTACATTAACCGCAAATTGTTCGTTGTGTTCGAAAAAATATGGTGAAATGATCCCTTCTAAAGTTATTCATCACCATATTAAGCCTCTAAATGGGTGTATTTGATCTTAAACAATTATTCTTGGATTTTGGATGCCCCTTAGTCTGGAATTTTGTTTATTCACGTGACCATTGATGTGAAAATGGGCATTATCGCTCATTATGAGTTTGTAAATAAACTCGATGTTTTCCAGACACAATTTTTTAAAACGGCGACTATATTCCATGAGTATTTGTGCATCATTTTGTTTCAATTCGTGAACCAATTGAATCTTATATGGGAAAATGTGTAACTTATGTAAAATTCTTCGCAAAGACCGCTTAGAAATCACCAACTGCTGAGGACGTTGCCTGACGGAAGTTTCGGGGTTTTCCTCTATACTTGACGAGCAATGTTCACATCATTCGAACTGCATAAGCTCTGAATTGTTGGTTATGACACTTATGATTTTTGTGTCTGAATAATCGAATGCTGACTTTCAAAATAAAATTGAACAACTTTGGTTTTTTGTTCTGTGCTGAGTCTTTCCATCATAAATTTCAATTTTTCAAACCGAAAAAAAATACGTAAATAAAAAACATATTCCCTAATTATATCATAACGTCACTTATGAGCCGTCCTGCACATTTGAAGAAAATTAATTTTAACCGAACCAGCAGGCACTTTTAATCTTTAGTCTATATTTGTATTAAAGAATTACAGTGTTTAAAGTGTAAAAGTCGATACTTCATTGACTGAGTTTTTGAAGTTAAATACTTCTTCGATGTCCTTTTCCAAATTCTATTATAAAATTTATAATATCTTTAGATAGAAAAAATCGTATCATACATAAAATGTACTGATAAGGAAATCATTGAACCTAGAGTTTTTATACGCTATACCACCATGTGGTTTGGGTATAATGACTTTGTGCTGCTGTTTGTAACTATCAAAAATATTGGACCTGGACCCAGATTTTATTATACCGATCGACTCGGAATCACTTTCTGAGTCGATTTAGCGATGTCCCACCGTCCGTCCGTCCGGACGAAATTTGGTATATAAGCTTTCACCGGCCATAGGATGAACGCTATTGAAATTGGTGAAATTCGGTCCATTTTCAGACCTAGTCCCCATACAAATGTGTTTATTATATCCATTAATCAGTATTCCAAAAATAATCCCTATAGGACAATTTTTAGTCATAGGCCCCATATAGAGCTGCTTCCCGATCTTCACTTAAATCTATCAAAAAACAAACACATTGCACAGATTTCTCTCAAATTTGGTTTGTATATATTTTTTCAAAATATAAGTGACTTTTCCAAATATGGTCAGGATCGATCCATATTTCGACCTAGTCCCCATATAAATATAGCATCCGATATGAACTTTTTCACATCTGCAGCCAAAAAAATTAATAACAACGCCATTCAAATTTGGTTTATGCTTATTTTCTATATCGAATTAGTTGGACCAAATAGATATAATCTCTAAACCATGGTATAGGGTATCATATAGTCGGTCTACACCGACTATAATTTCTTACTTGTTTTTATTTAATTTAAATTATATTAAAGTAAACAAAAATAATTTTTATAGTTCTAAAAGCACTATTTTTGAACTTATGAACTTTTACCAAAAACCATTCCATTAGTGATTTTATACTGGTTTCTGTCACTTTTTTGGAACAGTTAGTGAATTTCCGTTTAAAATCTACATTTTGTGACACTTTTTTGTGCTCTTCAAATTCCTTTTTACAAGAGCTCAATATCTCTCTCCTGGCCTAAGCTCTCAACAGCTAGGGGGATTTGCATCCCTTGGCACAAATACCACGATATTGTTCTTGTTCCACTCAAGAGCTTTCTTACCGTAGTGACAGGATGCCAAGTCGGGCTAAAAATAAATGGATACATTGTGTTGGGTAATGAAAGGAAGGAGTCTTTCGCGAACACTCCTTGATATAAATTTCGATATTTATAGAGCCCGTTGTAACAAATGACTTGCTTCTTTTGCCGTAACTGCATATTTTTTGCCATGCCAGGAAACTAAGACATACCAGGAAATTCAATATTTCCTCGAGAAAATTTTGACCCGGAAGCTGCGAAAACTCTGCCAGTACATACGTTTCGTCGTCTATTATGCAGCAGATGCATTTTTTTATGAAAGATGATTTAAATTTTGTCCTCTTTTATTGGCCTCTAAATTTTGTTGCAACGTTTCTGTATGTTTTCCATTTTATTGGCCTAACAAACATTATGTAGACTTTCTCTCTTCGCGAACCAGTTTTCTGCTGACGGCACATTTGATTCTTTGGTCAACTTTTGGTAATATGAAGTTAGATTTTGTTGAA
Organism: Cordilura impudica; assembly: GCA_963682025.1. NCBI lineage: Eukaryota > Metazoa > Arthropoda > Insecta > Diptera > Scathophagidae > Cordilura > Cordilura impudica. Next base: position 80,891,734 of record OY821521.1, on the reverse strand, counting down.
AATATTTTATAATTTTATCACGTAATTCTATTTTATCACTCATTTTAATCACACTAACAACAAGTGAACAGGGTTGTCACTAAACTTAATAACTGGCATATTTTCCTAAGATAACATGATAAAAAAAATTCTCTAAGATTGTTTCGATCTCACTCCTCAAATATTTGTTGTCTTACTGGCGAATAAGGGAACCAATTATGAGTCTCTTTGACCAAAAGTTTAAGTTTGGGTGGAAGTTTTTCAAATATGTACAATTTTGTTTAACATGAACTGTTGTATGTAGAAGAGTTTTTAGGTAGTTAAAAGGCGCCAAATCTAGCGCGAAAGGCGTAAAGTTAACATTGCTGAATAGTACCGTTACTTATTTACAGCAGCATACTGAACCTGGAACTACTCTTCTTTTAACGTCACGTCAAAAGTTGAAATAAACTCTTGAAACATTTGCTTACTAGAGTCGCCATGAAGAGCCTTTCTACAATTTATTATGGCATGAGCTCTCTAAATCCATTCTAATATCAGGTTTTTTGTCATTAAAATTACCTTTAAACATATTGGTTTCAAAATTTTTCTAAGTTTCAGTATTAAAAGGCCCCTGTACATCTTTTGACCTAACTATTTAGCCATTCTTGTTAACGGTTGTTTATAAGTGTAATGTCGACACTGTTTTTAGTGGCTCATAATTCACACACACTTTTTATTGCGTTGCTCTTATGGTACGATTGTTGTTGTTGTTGTCTTGTTTTGTTGTTGATTGCCGCCTAAGAAGTATGCAAAGCGCAATAAATATGTCTTTTTGCACTTGATATAAAGATAGGCTGGCTATTTATTTAGCTGTTTTTTTTTTGTTGCTCTCTCACTCATACCCAGCAGGAAAAAACTGCGTCCACCATCGTCGTAACTTCTGTAGATTTCAACTTGTAAGTGAGCTTTTGCCTATTGTCCTGTTTGTTGCCATTTGTTAGTTGCTTGTGGTCGTCGATGTCGTCGTTATTTTTAACATTTGTTGCCATTTGACTTTTTAGTCCGTTTAGTTGTTGTTGCTGTGTCCGTGTGTAATGTTCAAAAATGTTTTTATTGTTGTTATTAAAATTAAACGCATACAAATATATCCACAGACACAACTTTGTCTGCACCAAAAATGCGCGGTTATTTCGGTTTTGGTCTGATCTGACCCAGCAAAAAAAAAAAAAAAATGAATTCATTCTAAAAGAATCACGTTATTACTCATATTACAAAGGAGTTAATTCACAGTAGGCTATGGACCAAACTGCTCGAAATTAAATTAAATATGTTATAGTCAGATATTCAGTAACCTCTTAAAATTGTGTTCAGTTTACATTTGAACTGTTTTGAGCAGCTATTTTGAGCAAAGATGACGGATATGAATGAATTCCAAGGAACAAAATATTTGGGAGGCAAATCCAAACCGGCCATAATATTTTGTACTGCAGTTTATATTCTGAGGGGGATAAACCTATAACCAGGCTTTATAAAGGGCAATGTAACCGAATAAGTCAAGTTAATGATTACTCCCTCCTAGATTGCCCCATGGACAGGGTCGAGAAGAAATATGATTTCAGGAAGTACTTTGTTACAAAACTTAGTAATAAGAGAGAATGGAGTGATTTGAGCACAGCATATTTTCTAAGAGAAGATACAATCAAATGGTACACAGATGGGTCAAAAACCGAAAGTGGCACAGGGGCGGGAGTCTTCGGGCCTAGAACCAAATACTTTGAGTCAATGGGAATATAGACAAGTATTTTCCAAGCAGAAATTTATGCCACCGATAGATGTGCACAAATCAACTTAAATATGAAGTACAAAAGACGGGACATAACCATACTATCAGATAGTCAAGCTGCTATTCGAGCACTAAGCTCCTATGAAGTAGACTACAACTTAGTATGGGACTGTCTACGGAAGCTAAATGAACTAGGTAAACACAACAAGGTTAGCCTTTGTTGGGTCCCGGGACATATTGGGATTCAAGGTAATGAGCAAGCTGATGAACTTGCCAGAAGGGGAGCTTCCACAAAATTAATAGGGCCGGAACCGTTTTGTGAAATAGGAAAAGGAGTATGGGAAGGCGTACTCAGGGAACATGAGAATTATGTTAGATGCGATTTTTTCTCGAGCCACTTGGGCTTAAGGCAATCCAAACTCTTGTTGGATGGCTTCAACAACAACAAGAATTAGAATAATAACATGGATTTTAACTGGTCACTGTAGGCTCAGGGAACATCTGAGCAGGATAGTAATCGTGGAAAACCCCATGTGCAGATTCTGTGATGAGGAAGCCGAGGAAGTACCTGGGCTCCTTCCAAATACTAGGTAGCGACATAAAACCACTAGAACCAACCAACATCCTCGAATTCCTGAGGGCTTCAGGGTTGGATGAGATTTTATAAGGACAACCTATTAGCAGAGGGCAGTACAATAGATCACTGGTCGCAGTACTTCAAATACCTCTTTATACAATACAATACAATACAATTATATTCTGAAACGCTATTGTCAAACCTTATCTATATCGAGGAACATTGAATGAAAAAAATGAACCGAGGAATTTAGAAAATAGAATCTATAATATTAATAGGCTAGGCGATTTTTTGTTACCGATGTTTTATTCTACCGTTTTATCCCGATTTTGACCAAATGTTATCTTATTTGAAAGGTATTTCTTTTTAGCTGTCAGATTTACACATTTTGAAATTTTTTCCTTTATTTTGAGTAAATGGCATTTAAAGTTGCTTCTAACACATACATAAAATTATACATATATGTGTGTTTTTATTAAATTTGTTAATGTGTTTGTTAATGAGTTTGTTATCTTCATTCACAATAATAACCAAAAAAGTGTTGGTTTGTGAATTGGATAAGTTGAAAAATAAAGTTGTCTAGAAATTGCACTCGAATTTCGAGCGCTGGAATCTGCTAGTTAAAGTTATTACCCTTTTTTTTGTCCACCAGAGATGTTCGACAAATATCAGTGTGGTTCAAACAAAGGTGCTGAAACTCTCAGAAAAGTGAAACGAAAAATTTCATATATTTTTAAAGACCAAAAACGTAACAAGCGATTTAAATATTTTTCCCCTTTCTGTAAACTACTAATCCTAATCTACAAAACCCTATATGGCGAAGTCACTCAACTTATTTCTAAAATGTGTTCAATTTTCGTAGTTAACAAAATTGCTGTTATTTTAGCGGTCTCTGTTAGTAGTTAATATTTTTGCAAAACTTATTTAACTTTCGTTACTAACTTCACGCTCTTCGATGTTCTATTAATAACTAAGTGTACAGAGAAGAAAGGTTGTGAAGGTATCGAAATAAATATCTGTTAAGATTTTAACAAAGGAAATTAATGTTAACATTTTCTGTTAAGTACTTAACATGAGCAAACACAATTTTTTATTTAAGTAAACACCGAATATTTTAATATTTTATTCATTAAATTTAGACTACAAACATATCGCTGGCAAATAATAAATTTGTTTTATTGTTTTTTTTTTTTTTCATATAAAAAATATTGAATATTCACATGAAACATGTAATGTTCAAGTGGTCCAAGCAGTCAATTTGGATCGACCTGAATGAGGTTGTAACATGTCGGGTGAAAGACCCAAGGAAGTATATTCTAATTGCGTACCCCTATTCAGAATGGCTAGAAATAACCGCTTTGGCCACTTGAAAGTGATGCTTATACGAAAAATGCGGTATGTCATTAGGATCTACTCCTTTAGGGCTTTCACCCGACGAAATGACCTCTTGGACCATTTGAACATTACATGCTGTCATATATGAATAAACATTATTTTTTTATGAAATTAAAACAATAATAATAAAAGAAATTTTTTATTAGTCAGATATGGGCATTTCCATAGTCATAAACATGACATTACGAATGCCTTTGAAAGAAAATAAAAAAAAATATAATAAAAAATCTTTACAATATTTTTTTCTTGTTGTAATTTTTCTATGTTTAGTGCAATATATTAGCAATAAAAATGAGAAATAGAACACATTTTTTAAACCGATTCTTTTTTACATAAAATGCATTAATGTGGCTTTCTATTGGTAGTTGTCATTGTCGTTTTTTTATAACCTTTATTTAACACGCGACACATTTTGCTATCATGCTGTAATAACGATTAGTTCAATTAATTTCAACTCAAAATTGCATCCATATATACATATATTTTAGATAATAAATAAGATTTCATATAAGGGAAAGTGAGAAAATTTGAAAGAGAAAATGCTACTTAAAGTAACTAAGATAAAAAAATATATTTTAATTTTTTTTATAAAAATTTAGACATTTATTAACATAATGTTAGGAAAAACATATTGTTTATTAACATTTTAATGTTTGGTCCCCATAGACATTTCTGAGGAAATAAAATATTTAAATATTTTCGTTTTTTTCTTAAATATTTTTTTTTTCGTGTTAAGTATTTAACAAAAAATCTTAACATTTATATTAGGGTAACAGCGGTTTGTATGGCCGAATTTTGACATGTGCTGGTCGGATTATTGTCACACTGGATCTAGAAATTTAGTGCGCAAAATTTGAGCCAAATCGGACAATGCTTTCTGGACGCGGATTGAATTCAAAGTTCAAATATGCATTTATATGTAAAAATGATCAAAAAAGAAAATTTTTCACAAAAATTTTTATATTAATAATTGCTTTTCAATTAAACTAATTAATAAACCATAATCTAGAGTAAATTATCTTTCTAATAAAACAACAAAATCTATTATCGGTTGAAAAACAGTCAAGTTATGTCAAGTTCCCCAGGCAATAAATGCGCCGCAGCCCACTTGATTAAGAAAATCGAGCTCACATTTTTAAAGACATTGAAATAATTTACAACGACAACATTTTTGCATTCTCCTAATCCCAAAATGATCTTATATAAAGTATTTTGCATCTCGTCTATTGTTATACCGTTCCAAATTAATGTCAAAACGGTACGTATTTTTTTTAGCACTATTTCAAAATCTCTAATTTACTTTTTCAAAAATGTTGTTCAAGAGATTTACCGAAATCAACGAAATGCCAAATATTATAGCTATCCTGTTCTTGATTTGGCGAGGGCAGCGTTTTTATTTCAGCGGATGTGAAGAAAAATACGAATTTTCATACGTTTTCAACTTTTAGGCTATATCTTTTTGGTGTTTTCATATTTCAAATATCTTTTATCAAAATATTATTCTACTTGATATAAGTTCTCAATCTTTTAAACTAAGGTTAAACTTGTAAACTATAAACTGTCCTTCTTTAAGGTCAAAGGTCAAATTTAAATTTTTTTTAAACAAAATATCGAAATAATGTATATTTGTGGAAAGATTTCGATAAAACTTGTTGATAATATTTTAATAATTCTAAAAAATATTATTCTAAAACTAAAAAAAATAAAAATGGCTTTCACCCTAATATATATATTTCGAAGAGAAGAGAGCTTGGAATAGAAATTATATCCTTATATGCAAACCCACTAGATCCACTCTATTTTGACATGATTTAGCTGCAGCTCATTACTCTGCAACAACTTAAAATTTGCTCTGGACTAATATTGAATTTGTTAAAAAGCGTCAATCGCTGGAACATCCCACAATGTCGACCAATTGAAAATATTTGGTTCTAATAAAAACAAAACATTTGAAGAATAGAAGATTTTAAAAGAAAACGGCATCCAAAAGCAAAAGCTTGATGAATAACATTCAAAAAAACTTGAGAATGGAGTAGATACGAAAATATAATTGATATTATTTTTGTTAAAATAAGAGAATAATTTTTTACCCTCATTTTCTAAAATTATATAAAACAAGTAAGAGTGTTAAATACGGCTGTGCCGAATATTTCATACCCTCCACCTAGGTTTTACCTTTTAATTAATATCTGGACTTATTGTCCTATTTATAACAAATGAACACAAAATATTTGAAAAAGTAAACAATTTGATAAATTTAATCTGTTATTATCTATAATATTAATAGGCTAGGCGATTTCTTGTGACCGATGTATTGTTCTACCGTTTTATCCCGATTTTGACGAAACGTATATTATTTGAAAGGTATTTCTTTTTAGCCGTTTGCAGATTTACAGATTTTTAAATATTTTTCTTTATTTTGAGTAAATTGCATTTAAAGTTGCTACTAACACATACATAAAATTATACAATACTATGTGTGTGTTTATTAAATTTTTTTAATGTGTTTATAATAAAAATTAGTTTGTTTTTTGTGTTGATTTGTGAATTGGCTATAATTGATTAGCATACTTTTAGGGTCTTTATTTAATGAAAAAATAAAATTTCCTAGAATTTGCGCTCGAATTTCGGGGGCTGGAATCTGCCAGTATAATATTAATAGGATAGGCGATTTTTATTTATCATTTGAAAAGTATTTCTTTTTAGCTGTTACCCAGATTTACAGATTTTCATCATCTGGAATATTTGTTTGGAGTTATGATCGTTTAAAGTTGCTACTAACACATACATAAAATTATACAATGCTATGTGTGTGTTTATTAAATTTGTTAATGTGTTTGTGTTAATGTGTTGAGTTTGTTTTCTTCATTTAAAATGAGTTGAATTGTGAAGCATACCTTTAGGGTCTTTATCAAATGAAAAAATAAAAATTCCTAGAATTTGCATTTGAATTTCGAGTGCTGGAATCTGCTAGTATTAATTATTACAACAAACACAATGAATTTTTAAATTTTTATAAAGGTGTAATTATATTCTAGGTCATATTTTGGCACAATGATGCCCGATTTATCCCCTTTTAAATAACAACCTGCTCGAAATAATGACAAACAATATTATCCTAAGTTTACACAGATAAATGGACAGACGGACAGACGGACGGAAGGACATCGATCAAGAATATGTACACGTTTTGGGGTTGCAAATGCGTTTTTCGATTCGTTGCAAACGGAATTACAAACAGATATATACCCTTTGCACACTACATTGTGACCAGAATCTGGATGTAATTCCATATCATGCAATTCCATATCTGTGGCTATTTAGTTTCTTAGCATTGTCGTTTAGATCAAAATGAGTTCAAAATGTTTTCGTCCTCATCCACCATTTAAATCATTTTCTGGAAAACAGAATCGGCATGTCTGCTGTGTTCAGATCGATTGTTATTTGCATTTTAGAAGAAAATTAATTTTCATTTTGTGCGGATTTTGCTGTAGTGTCTTCTGAGATATATTTAAGTAGAGGGACCTCCATGATAGGGGTTTTCCGTGACTGTCACACAAATGGAAATATTGTTGACGAGCCTCACTATTATTCATCTGTTCGGGGGACTGCAGCAAACGGTCGCCTAAACACTCTTTGGACGGTAATAACAGACTCCAGACTCCAGAAAATAAATGGAACCGATTAATTACATAGAAAAAAGTTATTAATTTATTTATTTTTTTGATAGCAACATTCATCAGTCACCCTGTAGAATAGATAATTTTTTGTCTAGCAGTTAAAACTCTTCAGAAATAGTCTTTAAACATTTGGAACAGACGATTTATGCACACCACTCACACACTCACTCACACACACACTCCCTTCGAAAATAGTCAATGGTCAGTTGTAACAGAAAAAGCAAAACATTTCTTCCGCTTCGTGTTTTTATTTGTTTCGGTGTTTGCGATTGCGAGTGTAATATTGTTAGTGTTGTTTAGATGTTGTTTGCCAACAATAAAGCTACTACCAAACAGCACTAATGATTTTTACAGCGTATTAGATTTAGGGTTGTGTGTGTCTCTTACAATGTCCTCGTCGTCGTACATTATCTTGTTAGGCATAACTCAACTATGAAGTGCATTTTGTCGCGTGCTGTCGTTTTGTCTATTTTCAGGAAAAAAAAAACTTAAACTTTCCTCTTTTTAATATGGGATCAATTACAGTGTGTGGAATTGATACTAAAAGTAAACTAAAGTAACAGATGATTAATGAATGAAATAAATGTTTGACATTGCTAAAGAATTGAATAATTTCCTGGAAACATTGGTAAGAATTGTTAATGTAATAGGCACTATTTTAATATAGATCATTTTATAAATTTTTTTAGCATCCTCCTCTTGTCCTAATAATATAAGGACTGATATCGAAAAAATCTTAACATACATGAGATATAATTGAACCAAGGGTTTGGTTATTTTTTTAAATTTAATTAGAATAATATTTAAGCTTACAAAAAGATATTTTTTATAGTTTAAAGCACATCTTATGAACTTACGGACCTTTTCCGGAAACACTTCCATTAGGGATTTTATAGTGGTTTCTGTCACATTTTTGGAATGGGTAATTTATCTCCGTTTTAAATCCTTATTCTGCTCTTCAATTCTCTTTTCACAAGAGCCCAATATTTCTTCACTGGTTGGTAGAAAAACCAAATTATTGTTCCTGTATCACTCAAGAGCTTTCTTACGGTAGTGATTGTGTTGGCTGAAGAAACGCAGGGTTATCTTATTGCAAAAACTCCTTTATAAAAATTTGGGAATCTATAGAGTCCATTCTAACAAATAACTTCATTCTTTGGCCGCAACTGCATATTATTAGCCATACCAGGAACTTTTTTTTGAAGTTTTGTCTGCTTTTAGGTCCGAAACTTATCTTCGGCAAATCCCGAGTATTAGCAGCATATAACTTTTGACAAGGAAGTTGGGAAAACTCTGCTAGTACACACGTTTCGTCGTCCATTATGCATGTTTTTTATAAAACATGATTTCGGTGTCCGTGCTCTATTTTCGGCCTCTAATTTTGTTGCAGCGTTCCTGTCTGGAATGTTTTGAACTTTGTATGTGTTTTAAAACTGCATCGAGCACTGAGCTAACCGGGCTGTTTTTCTACCGAATATGATGGGAGCTCTTTTTATATGCTTGCTGCTTTTTTTTGGCTTATAGACATTATGTGGACCTTTCTTGCCGAAACATGTTTCCTTAATTAATTGTGAAATTCTCCTGATAGTTTCTAATTATTTTGAAAACAGTTTGACTGCAGAACTTTGATCTTTGGCCAACTTTTTGTAGGATCAAGTTGGAATTTCTTGAAAATATTTACTAATTTTAGCACGTACTTCTACTTCATTATACATTTTAATCAAAGTAACAACAAATGAATAGGGCTGTCATTAGGAAGAATGACTGACATACTTATAAGTCGTTCAAAGAAAAAATTTTTTTCTTAAATATTGCTTGCGAAAAAAGTTTAGAGGAACCACGTGTGTTATGATTTTTTCGATCTCACTCCCTAGTGCTCCCTAGTCTTTACAATCTTTACAAAATCTTTATGATCTTTTTCCATTTTAAATTGGTCACCTTGTCCTCATTTCCCTGCAAGATTATCATTATTTTAATTCTAAGAAGATATGCAAATTTAAATTCTTTTAAAAGCCCCCATAGATCAGACCCTTTTTAGTATCAGCAGAATGGTTAAAATTATTGAAAGAAATCATGCAGGCTCTGCCATCGAAAACTTAATGACATTTTTATCTGTATTTCAATAAATTGTCGGTTTCTTTTGATCAACTTCAGCGTCTCAAAAAATTTTTGCCGATAAATGACTCAAAGTGTTCAAGCCATCTCGATCTGAGAAATTTTATTCTAAATAGCATACAACTGTGTCCAAATTTATAGCAGACTTTTCCATCTAAACTTCTCGGGTTTATCAATTTCAGCAAATAATTTGAATTTTTTTAAAATTTCATGTCAATATCTTCATTAGTGACGCTCGTTTTTATAAACAACCAAGAGTGCATTTTAAGACTTTAACTATGTCAGATTTTGTTGAACTAATAAGTAGCATTTAATATTATTTGCGGAATATTGCGGAAGGTAGAATTGGTTCACAGAGTTCTAAGAAGCTAGAGCAAATGTTAAAGATAAAGAGCGCCCCTGACGAGAAAAAACATGAACAACACTCCAAGGAAATCAAAAGGCTTACTCAACCGCATTTTTAAAGATATTTTGGGCCTCAAACGCTTCATATTTCGATTTATTTCAAAAATACTCCAATTGTTTTGAAAAAGAGCATCTCTAAAAAAAATTCTTTCTGACTACGAAAAGGAAATTAGACGTATTATTACGGGTGATGAGACCTGTATCTATACCTACGATCCCGAAACAACCTACCAATCAGGTGAATATTGAGGAACGATGAAGTAAGACCGAGGAGATCACGCAAAAGTCGTTCTAGAATTAAGGTCGTGTTAACTGTTTTCTTGGATTATCGTGGTTTGGGGCATAAGGAATTCCTTTGGCTGGTCCAGGCATTTAACAAAGAATATTACTTTAATGTTATACGTTCTTTACATGAAGCTATTTGCAAAAAGAGGCTAGAATTATGGGCGGACAACTTTTGGTTTTTGTGCCACAATAATGCACCGCTTCATTCGAAAAAACTTAAATGATTATTGTTTCCCAGCCATCTTCTTCGACTGATTTAGCACTGTGTGACTTCTGGCTGTTCAATAAACTCAAAATACCATTCGATTGAAGAACCGATAGAGCAAATATTAGCATAACCAACAAAGTGATACAACTTGGACAAGCAGAAGAATGGTTGAAGAAAATACGTGAGACCTGTCCTGAAAAACTATGCTAGTGCTTAATAAAGTTAATAAAATATCGAAACGAAAAACCACGAAAGAGGTCCAATATATCTTCTTCGATACGCTGAAAGTGTCCAAGTCATCGCAATCAGTGAACTGCAAATATCAATACCATCACAATAACAATTGAGATGCTGGTTACATAAATGGTCTGCGCGGATTTTAAAGTGGAAGCTCAATTCCTTATAATCCGTGCTAATGAAAACTGCTGTTCCTTACTATGAGGATCGGTAGCGTAGCATTTAAGCGATATTAAACAACCTTGTATTCCGAATGATTTTTGGGCATTGATTCAATAGTCTGAACGAAACATAGACCCTTCACTGTACACCAAAGACCAAGGAACATTCATATCATTGATCAGAAGTTTATTTCATACTTGCAATATATAATTTCTCTCCATTATAGTTAACGATCCACCGGCTTCCTATAACGTCGTATAAAGTGTCAAAGGCTCCATATTGGTTCATACGACATTTTATACTTATCCTAGACAATACTTAACATTGTGCCTATAAGACGAGAAAACCCAAGAAAAAGCAATCGGCAACTTAAGATCTATGGAATATAACGTTTCTTTCGTTAAGCAGAAACTGCTGATTAGACTCATTTTCAAAGAAGTATTGTCCAATAATGCCTCCAGCGCAAAATCCGCATCAAACAGTGACACGTTTTCCTCTCAACCTCAAATAAGACAATTTTGGTGATTAACAAAGCCATCAAGGTGAAAATGAGCTTCATTCATCACTTCGGATTATTTGGTCGAAAAATCACCATCCACTTGCTGATGTCAATAATCCATTCAATGAACTCGCTTCGCTATCCATGGTCATTGGGCATCAGTTCTTGTAAGTGTGGAGACTCAGATCTTTAGTGAGTAATGTATGCGGAATGAAATTGCAATAAAATTTAATATAATGTAGTTTTTCCTAAAAATAACGTAAATTTTATTTCACTATTACAAGAACTAAAGGGTGATTTTTTAAGAGCTATAGGAAAGTTTTCAAAAAAAAAAAAAAACACATAAAATTCACAAAAATGCATGAAATCTTTATTTGAATCGATAGTACGGTCCATATAATTTAATGTTTGAAGATTATTTCATGCTAATGTTGACCGTGACTGCGCCTCAAATGGTCCATCAGCTTAGTCCAATTTTGGCATACTCTTTCCAACATTTCGGCCGGTATCTCACGAATAAATGCTTCAATGTTGTCTTCCAATGCGTCAATTGAAGTGGGATTGTCTGTATAGACATGAGCTTTAACATAGCCCCACAAAAAATAGTCTAAAGGCGTTAAATCGCACGATCTAGGCGGACAATTGACCGTTCCCGAACGTGAAATAAAATGTTCACCGAACTCGCCTCTCAATAAGTCCATTGTTGCGTGTGCTGTATGGCATGTGGCACCGTCTTGTTGAATCCACATGTCATGCAAGTCAAGCTCTTGCATTTTGGGCAAAAAAAGTTGGATATCATCTCTCCATTCACAGTTACGTTACGATTCGCATCATCTTTGAAGAAGTACGGTCCAATGATGCCACCAGCCCATAAACCGCACCAAACTGTGACTTTTTCTGGATGCATTGGTAGCTCTTCCAATGCTTCTGGCTGATATTCACTCCAAAATCGACAATTCTGCTTATTTACGTACCCATTGAGACAAAAATGAGCTTCGTCGCTGAACACAATTTTTCGGTAAAAAAGTGGATCTTCGACCAACTTTCCAAGAGCCCATTCACCAAAAATTCTACGTTGCGGTAGGTCGTTCGGCTTCAATTCTTGCACCAGCTGTATTTTGAAAGGCTTCACACCTAAATCCTTCGGCAAAATTTTCCACGTTAAATTTTCCAATTTAGTCACAATAGCCCGAATAGCCGCTTCAGTGGGTCGATTAAACTGACCATAAAATGGAAGAAGCGCGCGATGAACTTTCTTAACAGAGCACGCATTTTGATGATAAAATTCAATAACTTGCAAGCGTTGTTCGTTTGTAAGACGATTCATGGTTAAATTGTAGACCAAACTGAAGATGTTTGACAATGAAACAAAACACGAAACGTGCGTCAGGTGTTTAAACCAGTGTTGCCAAAAAGATAATGGCTAAAAAATCACCCTTTATTACATTATATTAATTTAATATAAAAAAAGTATGGTTCCATCTGATCCGCTTTGCGGCAGTTCTGGGGAACTTTTCCCACAGCTATTGAAAATATAATTGTGTCGATCAGATTTTTTGTTTTTTTCACCAGCACAAACTCTTCGCTTTAAATTAACCTAAAAATCTTTGATTAGACGTAATTGAGGGACATTTGGGGGTTTTAATTTTTATGAAGTTTTTCGATCGTAAAGAATACATTTAGGATTCGATGCATCTTTTCTATTAAATCCTTCACTTTTGGCAAATGGTTCTCAATATATCGTTCAGAATCGACGGCCAAACCAGATTCAAAAAACATTGGTTCCGACATTCCGTGCGTAATGATTGAAAGCCATAGTAATACCTTTTTACGGAATTTTTGTATGGTCTAAACCTTTACATTATTATCAGCATGAATTGTCCCTTCGGCAAAGTGCCTTTCCTGCCTTTCAGGAAGCAAATTATGATGTTCTTGGCTTAAAATGTATTTTAACTAAACTTGAAAATCAGCTTCGGAAAGAGTTGGCTTATTCTTTCTAGCCCTTCTCTGTATTCCCATGTCATTGAGTTACTTTTTGTATTGTTTTTCCATCAGAGTGCAACTTTCTTCCAAGTTACCTACACGATTTAGCGTTCTTATCTTCAGCAAGTTCTCTAAACTGTCTTTGTTTCGGAGCCACGTTTGCTTTCTGTTCTGTGCCTAGCCAGTATTCTTTTATACCACACACCGGTTTTCTTCTGGCTCTGCAAAATGCGCAACGATTTGCGAACTTCCCCAACAAGGAAGAGTATAGAAAAAAAAATACAAATAGTTTCTCGACGTTGTTCTTCTTTTGTCGATATTTTAAAATAATTAAATATCAAATTGTTGACAAAATTGTTAAAGCAATATGAGAAAACATGTGGTTATTCAAATATAACAGTATATAATTCCCAGCGTTGCAAAGTTCATTGCAATTGTATTCCTCGTACGTTGTACACTATAGAGAGCTTTTTGAAATTTCCTCGGTGTCGAATTGATATTCCTGAACTGCTTCGATATTGAAATTTAAAAGGCGTGTTTTTGGACAACCAGTGTGGTTAATATCGTCAATTAATCTGCCCGAATTTATCTATCACACTCTGCACAGTTGACGAAGTTAGATCAATATCATTATTTTTGAAAAATTGTTCAACAATGAAATAGCGTTTTTCTATCGTGTAACGCTCCATTTTTAACAACCCTAAACTTTCAGCTGTCTGTTTCTTATGGTTGGCAATACTGCACAAATGGCACCAAATTCAAATCCCTTTACTTATATAGGCTGTAAGTTACGTTTCACTTTGATAACCAACAATTTAAAACTGAGCGAGGTTCTGGTGCAGGATATGCACGATCATACTACTTTTGCAACGGTTCGAGGTGTGGATAACAGCGTTCAAAACTATAGATGAATGATTTGAGCTGTTGCTTAGAACAAGATTAAGATTATAGCCATAGGTAAGATGAAATGGATTTTGCACTGAATCTGAATAAGTTCAACGTATACTCACAGCGAAAAAATTTTTTTTGCGTCAACCGAATTTGTGGCAACACTTGGTTAGAAGAAATTAAATATTCGATTTTCAGAGAAGAGAAGAAATTTGGATAAGAGATCAAAAATGACGATCTGCTAATTAAACTGAATTAAGTTGATTCAGCTGAATTGAGCAGTTGTCGAACAAATTCGATGGGCCAATTTCCGCAGTCATGATCGATAGATTAAATATTTTATAAAATCTTCTGTTTACAACACACTGTTCGTACCGACTTGTATTGTGACAATTTTAAGTCTTTTTGGATTTACTCTTGGCACACTGTTTTTTCGTATTTTAAAATCTCGTTGATATATTTGCTTTTTGTTACTTTATCCTGCTAGTTTTTCCACTTAATTTTTACACACATACAAAAAGAAAGAAATACAAAAAATTAACTTTGTGAAACTTTATTTTGATAGAAAAATGTATTTACAATAGATGTCATTGTCATTCTGAGCCCCTCTTAAAAACTCAATAAATGAACAACTACTTATACGAGTACGACAACAACAACACAACAATAACAAGCATATATGCAGTGTAATGGGAGAATGAACTGGGCAGGATGTGACGCGAAATATCGTTGTCGTAACAGTGACGGCATTTCTAACGCAAAAAGTATACAACATGACAATATGAAGTAATAAATTTCCGGTTGGTTTACCCTTTAGATGGTTTATCTTTTTGCCCTCCGATATTGGGGTGCTATTGAAGGCCAGGCCACCACATATTGACCAACAAACAAATAAAATAAATACATATACTCAACAATATAAACCCACAAAAGAAAAGAAAGAAAAAAATAAGAACATGTTAAATTATTCGCTCGCACACTTTTAAAATGTTAAGTTGATGACAATAAATAGTTTGCATACCGACAATGTGCATGACAATATCAATTGAAGTTTTTGATAGCTGACAACAATAGGGGGAGGGACGAACCAATGTAGATGTGACAAGTTGTAGTTGTTGCAAACGAAACCAAGACAAGTTGTTGAAAGTTTTATGTTACAATGTTTGTTGGCATATCTTCAAGAGAACGAGTTCATTTGAATTTGAGTATTTCGAAATAAAATGTTTTCAGAGTCGATTTTTGTACTAATTAGCACTGGTTCAATTAAGCCTTTTCTAAAAAATTTAGTCTATCGATGAAATTTATAAAGCCCTTATTTCTTTATATGGAATTACAGGCCGAAATTTTTTAGATCCTGAGACAGGAGGAGTATAGTTCCATAAGTCTTTTATTATATACGAGGACGGCCCAGAACAACCTGACCTAACAAAGAAATTTTGGAAACAATTTTCTTTATTTTTCAAAAATAATCTCCTTTTAGCTTGATATACTTTTCCCAGCAATATTCCATAGCTTCGATACCCTGTTTATAGTAAGAACCGTCTAGCTTCTCAAAATAGCCAGCAACCACAGACTCCAGCTCTGCATCGTTTGCGGAGCTTTTACCACCGAGCCATTTTTTCAAGTTTGGAAGTAGAAAATAGTCAGAGGAAGCTTAATCTGAAGAATAAGGTGCGTTATGAAGCAATTCGATCTTTAATTTATCGATTTTGACCATCGCAATAGTGGTTGTGTCAACTTTCATCATTGTCTTGTTGAAACAACACTTCGCCACATCGTCAAACACTCTATAGAAACATCATGTTTTTGTTCTATTGTGAGCAAACGCGGCACCCATCTTGCGGACAGCTTTCTCAACTCCAAATTTTCGGTCCATATGTGATGTATAGCTCTTTTGAAATGCCTGTCATTCGGCTAACTCACGCACCTGCAGCCAACAATCATCCAATACCATTTTCGGCATTTTCTTAACCGTTTCCGGCATGGCCACCTCAAATGGTCGACAACTACTGTGTTCGTTTTGGTAGCTCGTACAGCCTCGTTTCAACTCTGCCATCTAATATTTTATAGGTATAAACGAAAGAGCTAACTTCGTCATAGTAGAATCGGCTTTAATATTGAGACCTTTCAAATGAAAGTATTAAATTACATAACGGTGAGCATTTTTTCCATGTTTAAAAATTCACTGTGATCGTTAGTTTTGATAACTCCAAAAAAATACTTAACAATGTGGCAACTTGATGTTTCATAAGGTTGCCACTTTTCACTAAAGTAATTGTTTTCAAACTACTGCCGCCATCTATACGTCAGACCGGTAGGAATACTTATCAATTATTTTTTGGAAACATTGAAACGAAAATAAAGTGTGGTAACTTCGCACATTTTTGGAAATACACACTCAGATCGCTCTTAAACTTGGATATGTTAAAGAGAGGATGTAAAATTAAGGGACCCGTATATTTGCGGTTGAGGGCGCCATTCAGGATACTTTGTATGAAAAAAAATTTTGGAATCTGTACGTTAACTTTCGTGTTGCATAAAAATATTGATATCGTTTAATAACGTTGATTTCGCGACATATCTACAATGTTTAAAACAAATAGAACAACCTAGAACAACCGCCAATTTCTTTTTTCCCAAAAGTGGCGGGCAAAGTCTGAAATTCGTTTTTTTTTTTGATTTACTAGTACAAATTATACTGTAGAAGCTCATCGTTTTGGAACATTGTAGAACAATCCTAGAACAATTCAGAACAATCTTCAAAAAATTTTATTTCCAAAAATGGGGGCTAAATTCGCACACTTTTGATATCGCGGAAAAATGTTTTTCGTTCTCATTTGCGTACGTTACGGTTTGCGACATACCTATTTTGGAACAATGTTTAGAACAACTAAAACAACCTAGTACAACCGCCAAATTGTTTTTTTCCAAAAATGGGGACAAAGTTTAAAATTCGCTTTTTTTCGATTTACCGGTACAAATCATATTTTAAAAACTCATCGTTTTGGAACATTTTAGAACAATTCAGAACAATCTTCAAAAAATTGTATTAACAGATGATTTGTCCTAGAACAAATAAGTTATTCAAAAAATTCCTAGAAGAGTATTGAAAAGGAAGACTAGTACTTTCAGGTAAAACAAGTGAGAGTGTTAAATTCGGCTGTGCCGAATCTTTGATACCCTCCACCTGTGTCTTAAACTCAATATTATAACAAATGTTGGGTACGGTTACCATTTTAATACAGTTGCCGATTCTTAACCTTTACATTCAGCCGATAGCCTAAGTTGCTAGTGCTTTAACTTTAATATTTATTATTTTTAATTGTAATAAATATCAAACAAATAAATATATGTGACCTTCTCCGAGAAAAGGCACATAGTGTGTGAAAATTAAGTTTTGAAAAAAAAAACGCATTTAAAGTTTCTACACCCTCTTAGGTACCAGAATCCACCGTTTTTGACACAACCCGTTTTTTGACACACTAGGTCCCTTTTCTCGGAGAAGGTGAATTTGAGTATTTCGAAATAAAATGTTTTCAGAGTCGATTTTTGTACTAATTAGCACTGGTTCAATTAAGCCTTTTCTAAAAAATTTAGTCTATCGATGAAATTTATAAAGCCCTTATTTCTTTATATGGAATTACAGGCCGAAATTTTTTAGATCCTGAGACAGGAGGAGTATAGTTCCATAAGTCTTTTATTATATACGAGGACGGCCCAGAACAACCTGACCTAACAAAGAAATTTTGGAAACAATTTTCTTTATTTTTCAAAAATAATCTCCTTTTAGCTTGATATACTTTTCCCAGCAATATTCCATAGCTTCGATACCCTGTTTATAGTAAGAACCGTCTAGCTTCTCAAAATAGCCAGCAACCACAGACTCCAGCTCTGCATCGTTTGCGGAGCTTTTACCACCGAGCCATTTTTTCAAGTTTGGAAGTAGAAAATAGTCAGAGGAAGCTTAATCTGAAGAATAAGGTGCGTTATGAAGCAATTCGATCTTTAATTTATCGATTTTGACCATCGCAATAGTGGTTGTGTCAACTTTCATCATTGTCTTGTTGAAACAACACTTCGCCACATCGTCAAACACTCTATAGAAACATCATGTTTTTGTTCTATTGTGAGCAAACGCGGCACCCATCTTGCGGACAGCTTTCTCAACTCCAAATTTTCGGTCCATATGTGATGTATAGCTCTTTTGAAATGCCTGTCATTCGGCTAACTCACGCACCTGCAGCCAACAATCATCCAATACCATTTTCGGCATTTTCTTAACCGTTTCCGGCATGGCCACCTCAAATGGTCGACAACTACTGTGTTCGTTTTGGTAGCTCGTACAGCCTCGTTTCAACTCTGCCATCTAATATTTTATAGGTATAAACGAAAGAGCTAACTTCGTCATAGTAGAATCGGCTTTAATATTGAGACCTTTCAAATGAAAGTATTAAATTACATAACGGTGAGCATTTTTTCCATGTTTAAAAATTCACTGTGATCGTTAGTTTTGATAACTCCAAAAAAATACTTAACAATGTGGCAACTTGATGTTTCATAAGGTTGCCACTTTTCACTAAAGTAATTGTTTTCAAACTACTGCCGCCATCTATACGTCAGACCGGTAGGAATACTTATCAATTATTTTTTGGAAACATTGAAACGAAAATAAAGTGTGGTAACTTCGCACATTTTTGGAAATACACACTCAGATCGCTCTTAAACTTGGATATGTTAAAGAGAGGATGTAAAATTAAGGGACCCGTATATTTGCGGTTGAGGGCGCCATTCAGGATACTTTGTATGAAAAAAAATTTTGGAATCTGTACGTTAACTTTCGTGTTGCATAAAAATATTGATATCGTTTAATAACGTTGATTTCGCGACATATCTACAATGTTTAAAACAAATAGAACAACCTAGAACAACCGCCAATTTCTTTTTTCCCAAAAGTGGCGGGCAAAGTCTGAAATTCGTTTTTTTTTTTGATTTACTAGTACAAATTATACTGTAGAAGCTCATCGTTTTGGAACATTGTAGAACAATCCTAGAACAATTCAGAACAATCTTCAAAAAATTTTATTTCCAAAAATGGGGGCTAAATTCGCACACTTTTGATATCGCGGAAAAATGTTTTTCGTTCTCATTTGCGTACGTTACGGTTTGCGACATACCTATTTTGGAACAATGTTTAGAACAACTAAAACAACCTAGTACAACCGCCAAATTGTTTTTTCCAAAAATGGGGACAAAGTTTAAAATTCGCTTTTTTTCGATTTACCGGTACAAATCATATTTTAAAAACTCATCGTTTTGGAACATTTTAGAACAATTCAGAACAATCTTCAAAAAATTGTATTAACAGATGATTTGTCCTAGAACAAATAAGTTATTCAAAAAATTCCTAGAAGAGTATTGAAAAGGAAGACTAGTACTTTCAGGTAAAACAAGTGAGAGTGTTAAATTCGGCTGTGCCGAATCTTTGATACCCTCCACCTGTGTCTTAAACTCAATATTATAACAAATGTTGGGTACGGTTACCATTTTAATACAGTTGCCGATTCTTAACCTTTACATTCAGCCGATAGCCTAAGTTGCTAGTGCTTTAACTTTAATATTTATTATTTTTAATTGTAATAAATATCAAACAAATAAATATATGTGACCTTCTCCGAGAAAAGGCACATAGTGTGTGAAAATTAAGTTTTGAAAAAAAAAACGCATTTAAAGTTTCTACACCCTCTTAGGTACCAGAATCCACCGTTTTTGACACAACCCGTTTTTTGACACACTAGGTCCCTTTTCTCGGAGAAGGTCACATACAAATATATAACTATATAAAGAAATAAATAAATAAATAAATATATCAATAAATATCTATAATATTAATAGGCTAGGCGATTTTTTGTTACCGATGTTTTGTTCTACCGTTTTATCCCGATTTTGACCAAACGTATATTATTTGAAAGGTATTCCTTTTTAGTTGTTCAGATTTACAGATTTTTAAATTTTTTCCTTTATTTTGAGTAAATTGCATTTAAAGTTGATACTAAGACATACTTAAAATTATACGTATGCTAAGTGTGTATTTATTAAATTTATTAATGTGTTTGTTAACGAGTTTGTTATCTTCATTCACAATAATAATAAACCGAAAAAGTGTTGGTTTGTGAATTGGCTAAGTTGAGAAATAAAATAGCCTAGAAATTGCACTCGAAATTCGAGCGCTGGAATCTGCTAGTATAAATAAATAAATAAAGAAATAACCTTTAAATTGTAATTCCATTTAAATTTAATGTTAACATTTTTCTTTTCTGACCAATATTTATTATAATTTCTTGTTTATTGTTTTTTTTTATAAAAACAATGATGGGTTTTTTATAGATCACTTCTATCTGAAAAACTGATTTATTTTCTGTTATTGGAGTAGAAAAACTATTAAGATTCCTTCATAAGAGACGAAAGAGAAATGCTTTTTAAACGCAGTCGCCATTAGAATATCCAAAGTCAAATTAAGGGATCAACTTTGTAATGTTTTGGGAGCTTAAAAATTATGCGATATTAAAAAAAAAAAAACATTTCAATATAGCCAAGACTAAAAATTATGGACATTGTATATGTTAATTGCAAGATAAAAATATAAATTTAATGCGAAACATACAGTAAAACCAAATAAGAAGTTAAAGTCGATCTATGCGGACTAAAAAATATACCATATAATAATATTTTTGGAAAAGATAAAAATTAAAAAAAGAATATAAAAATTCATATTCTCATGCTGAGATTAAAATATATATATATACAGACAGTAACTAATTTTAAGCATATTAATGAATTCTAGCAGATTCCAGCCCTCGAAATTCGAGTGAAAATTCTAGGAAATTTTATTTTTTCATTAAAGACCCTAATGGTATGCTAATCAATTATAGCCAATTCACAAATCAACACAAAAAACAAACTCATTTTTATTATGAACACATTAACAAATTTAATAAACACACACATAACATTGTATAATTTTATGTATGTGTTAGCAGCAACTTTAAATGCAATTTACTCAAAATAAAGGAAAAAATTTAAAAATCTGTAAATTTGCAAAACGGCTAAAAAGAAATACCTTTCAAATAATATACGTTTTTACAAAATCGGGATAAAACGGTAGAACAAAACATCGGTCACAAGAGATCGCCTAGCCTATTAATATTATAGATAAATGATACAATTGGAATATTCATTTCTAATTCTTAATTATTCCTTTAAAGATCTGACTAATAGATTTTGCATAAATTCTCTTATCGTTATGAATACTCCCTGTTTAAGACATTCATGATTTATGTGAATTACTAAAATGTTTGTTTTTTTATCTTTATCATTTTTGCAGTTCCAACCAGTATAGATGTTGTTCTTTACTTTAATCTCTAATTGATTTGAATGAGTAGCAATACGATAACAACAAATGCTAATTCAACGATAACAACTAAAAAATTATATTAATGCAGCAACAACAACAACAGCAGCAGCAGCTCACAAATCAAACTGTATCATCACAATCATCATTGCAATTTCAATTGCAAACTCAGCCATCAACACAGCATCAGCAACATTTAGGCAATAATATTATCGTTGTGCGTGGTTCACGCAATGAACATGGCGAAATTGTTATACAAAACAAACAGGACATCTTTACATTTCTCAGTGAACATCATCAACAGCAACAGTTGCAACAACAGCAACAGCAGCAGCAGCAAAATGAAAAAGCCACCGTGGCCACATTAACACAACTGCCACCAACCACAACTGTTGCACGCAAAACTAGCATTTCTTTGATAGCTAACAATGTTGGCGGCGGTGGTGTGGCCAACACACCATCATCATCATCATCATCACCAACAACAACCACAACAATCCCTAAGGAAACAAATACAATTCTATTACAAACTCCTATTAATGCCAGTCAATTGGAAACCGTATTGCTGCAGTCAGGACAATTAAAAAAATCGAATTCAACAGTTTCATCTGGAACGGAAAGACCATTTCTTTTTAAAAATGTAAGTATTAAGGTATTGGAATTTTATGATTGGCTTAAGGATTAAGAGATTGACGCTTCCTATAAAGCCATGCTGTTTGGCATACATTTCCTTATATTCAGAGGGTATGTGTATCAAGGTTCAGAAAATACACACATCAAACACACAATGTTCTGTTCTAAAGCAGCCAACATATATTTTTATTTTCATATCAGTTATGTGTGTTTCTAAATTTTAAACGGTGCCGAACACTATCATGACTGTGTTTCGTTTTAATATTTCGTTATCTACACGAACATTTTGCTATCACGTATTTTTTGTTTCGAACACACATAAACCAGACAGATTCGAGTGTAGCTTTATTTTAAGTTCGTGTTTTGGCACGTGTACTGCTAAAAAAAGACAGAACTTGTTCTTGAACGCGTACATATAAAAATTAAAACATTATCCACTCGCGATCGGAAAAATCTAAAACGACCCTATACTAATGACAACAATTGTTTTAACCAAATTTATTAAAACACTAAAATAATTCATTAGCAGTTATAAAAAATTAAAATAAAAAAATAATAATAAAAAAAAAGAAATAAAAAGATAATAATGAAAACAAAAAATAAATAAAAATAAAATGATAATAATAGATTTAGATTTAGATTTTATTTATTTTTTTTTTTTCATTATTAGAACTAATTCTTTTGTGGTTCAATTGGAATTACATAAGTAAAGTCATTATTAAGAATAAATAAATAGTTTTTTCTATAGAAAAATAAAAGACAATAACAATAAATTAACAAAATGATAAAATTAATTAATGAGCTGGCTATATAGTTTTGAGAAGAGAGAGAGAATGAAAGATAAATTAAGAAAAAAAAGAAATTATTGATATGTTAAAAAAAAGAGCTAGTTGTTGGAAGTTGTATGTTCAAATAAGGTTTTCTTGAAACTGTTTATTCCCGATATCTGTTTAATGTGCATGGGAAGGGCATTCCATAGCTTAATTGTGTTAACGAAAGAAAATCTACTTGTGTTCAGAAAATTGTGTTTGGGTATTATTAGAGAAATGGATCTTGTAGATCTCGCAAATATAAGTTTTTCAAACAAATAGACAGGAGTTTTGTGATGCAGAAGCTTGTGCAAAAATATTAGGTTACGCATAGTAAGGTAATCATCCAACTCACAACCAAGGATCATTTTTCGCCAGGATGATATAAAGGGTCCGCCAAATAACTTTTTTTTTTGAAAATGCTATAAAAAAAAACTACTGAATATTATCTCAAATTTCTTTTTTTATTTGAATGTACGATCCTTCCGGTTAATAATGGAAAATAATTTCATTCAAATGGCTGCCTCGGCTGGCCATGCAGTAGCCTACACGATCGGTCCAATTTTTAAGCACATTATCGATTGTGTGCAGCTGTTTTTCACCAATGGCTTCACGAATATTGTCCTTTAAAGCATCAATTGTCTCTGGCTTGTTGGCGTAACACTTATCTTTGAGGGCACCCCACAAATAAATAGTACAACGTTGTCAAATCGCAGCTCCGAAGTGCCCAAACGACATCAGCTCTGCGGCTGATAATGCGATCTTCAAAAAACAGGGCGCAAAACATAGAGTGTAGCTTCGGCTGTGTGGCATGCATCGCCGTCCTGTTGAAACCAAATGTTGGCAATATCTTCAATTTTTGTGAACAAAAATTCGTTCAACATAGCCCGATAACGATCGCCATTGACTGTAACGGCCACTCCTTGCTAATTTTCAAAGAAAAATTGCCCAATTATGCCTCTGCACTAAAATCCGCACCAAACAGTGACTCGTTTTGGGTGTATTCAATGTATGCGTGCGGGTTTTCTGTGCCCCAAATGCGACAATTTTGCTTGTTTATATACCCGTCAAGATCAAAATGAGCTTCATCTGAAAAGATGATTTTTTTTTTGGCAAAATCGGCATCTTCTGTAAGTCGATCGCAGGCCCACTTAGCGAAGCGAAAAAGCATTGGATGGTCAGTTGGTTTCAACTCCTGAACCAATTGGACTTTGTATGGCGTCATACCAAGGTCTTTATGCAAAATTCGTCTCAATGATGCCTCCGAAATGTTCAATTCTTGAGAACGACGGTGAATTAATGTTGATGGCGCTTCACGCACACTTTCTGCCACAGCAGCAATATTCTCGGGTGTACGCACTGTTTTTGGCTTTTCACGCTTTGGTTTATCGATGAGGATGCCAGTTTCTTTCACTTTTTCCACAAGATAACGAACATACGGAGCTGACGGTGCTTCTCTTCTTCCAAAATCCGTACGCAATTTTCGCACACATTCTGCAACATTACCATGATTTTCAAAGTAATGTCGCGATATTTCCCAGCGATGTTCAAGCGTATACACAACCATATTCCTTCAGCAGAAGGATAAAACTAATTATCTGTCAAATCAGACATGAGTTAAGTGTTACCATTCACGAAATAAGCACTAGTTGAAAAAAAAAAAAACGTTAGATGGCGAACACTTTACTTTCAAACCGCGCTAGACCATATACATATCGCGTAGCATTATTAAAAGACACCTGTAATTTGTGCATTGAGTGTGAATCTAATTTACTATATACCTCATCTGAATAAGTAATCAGTGCGAGTATTAACTGAACAACAAGCTTTCGCTTAGTTTCAACTGGTGTAAAGTAAGAAGACACTCGTAAATTACGTAGTACGCGAAAAACATTACGCACAACATTGTTTATGTGGTCTGTACATGAAAAGGTTGAATTTATATAAAATCCAGGATATTTTACTTTGTCAACATACATCAGAGGGGAGGAACCAAGATATAATACTGGAAAATAACTACGGTTGAGTACGAATTTGCTAATAGGTAAAACAACCGATTTTTTAGGATTTAGTGTCAAATTATTAGTAACAGCCCAAGTTTTTATAGCATCTAAGTCCTCATTAAGTTTGCAACATGTATCTTCTATCAAACCAAGATGATTAGATATATATAGTTGAATATCATCTGCATAATCATGCATCCGAGCATACTTGCAGACACTAAACGGATCCTTGTGGTACACCTGAGGTTATACCTCTCAAACCAGATTGCCTATTCCCTACAATTACCTTCTGAGCACGCCCGGTCAAGTAATTCTTCATAAGAATTAAAGCTGCAACAGTAAAACCAAAATAGTGCTTTAATTTCTGACAAAGAATAGCATGATCCACTTTATCGAATGCCTTAGAAAAATCTAATAAACACATGAATGTCAAATTTCCCTGGTCATACTCAGGTCTGACATCATCCATCACCTTTAAAGCAGCAGTAGTACAGCTATGAGTAGCACGGAATCCAGATTGTAAAGGAGATAGAAGTTTGTTAAGATTAAGATAAGAAGTAATTTGCTCTGCTATAAAAGACTCAAAAACTTTAGCAAAAACTGGAAGAATACTTATCGGTCGGCAATCACATGTATTAACAGCAGTGTATACTTTAGCCACGGGAATCACTCTTCCTATTTTCCATAATTTAGGAAAGATTGACGTTGTTATGCAATGATTAAATATATGCGTTAGTGACCTAACAACATAGGGTAGAGTTTTAAAAATTTAATAGACACCACATCATTACCAACAGCATTAGAACGAATTTTTAACACATTCTTGGTCACTTCAGCCTCCGATACCATAGAAAACGTAAAGCTATTATTGCAAATAAGAGTGCTTTGAGGTCTAAAATTATGGTTTCCCATTATGGGACTGTAACAAAAAAAAATAATTAAGTTCATCAGGGACTAACTTGCACTCAGGTGAACTACTGGAGTAGACACTTAAAGTCTTATTGTTTTTCCAAAGTTGGGCAGTAGGTAAATTCTTGTTTAGTTTTGGAGCAAAATATGACTTTTTAGCCTGTCTAACTACAAGATTAGCGTGATTCCTAGCTCTGTTATAAGCAACTCTGTTTATCAATGTTGATTTTTTCTTCCAAACACTATAGCAATGATTGCGATCTTGAATAGATTGTTTTACAATTGATGTGTACCAGGGGCAAGAACAATTTTTTATATAAAAACTACGCTCGGGTACATGACGATTATATACTTCCTGCAATGAAGTAAGAAAAACAACCAGCTTTCCATCAACGGATGGCTGATACCAACAGTCATTCCAGTTTCAGCCCGCGAGGTCAGCAAATAGTGACGGAATATCAACTGAATAATAATCTCTATAAGTTATGAGCCTTAAATTTTCATCTCTAGCTAGCTTTATATTCGACAGAGAAATTTATATGTTGTTTATGACTTAATTTAGTTTTTTTTTCGATCCCGAGTGGATAACGTTTTAATTTTTAGATGTACGCGTTCAAGAACATGTTCTGTTTTTTTTAACAGTTCTCGTGCTAGAACACGAATTTCACCAAGTGTATTGATGGATATTGATGGCGTCTTAGTACCATTGTCATGTCTTGCCATGTTTAATTTTTTTATGAATTAAAAACAAAACATTTAAATTTTGCAAAAAAAAAAAAAAAACAGTTTTTCATCATTCCATTCTAAATAATTCCGAAAATGTTGAGTATATAAAAAAATAAAATGGGTATTAGAGTTAATTTAAATTAAAATTTGTTGATACTTTTATAACAAAATTGGTCAAGTAATCTTGATGAAATTAAGCATATTCTAACTAAATTTGAATGTCTTGCTTTATGCATTCCAGAATCTAGATTTAAAGCGAATTATTATACTAAACTTAAAAATTTCACACGTTTCTTTAAGAATGTTTATACTAACACCAATGCACACGGCTGTGTTTGTATTTACCTCAATAATATGTTCAAAGGGGAAGAAATTTCAATAAAATCTCAACTAGAAGTAGTTGGTATAAAAATTAATTTTCCAATTAAATTTATTATATGCTCCATATATCTTCCAGGATCAGCAGACATCTCCAAAAATTATCTCAATAGTCTTACCTCACAATTTGACCTACCTTCTATTAAGGGATTTCAATTCTCATAATTCACCCTGGGGATCCAGTAGAACAGACACAAGAGGAAATATTGTAGAGGCGTTTATAGATGACAATAATCTTAATATTTTTAATAATGTAAATAGTGCTACACATTTTAGCTTTGCATATAAAATTTTAGTAACATAGATCTATCTCTTACATCACCAAACATCCAGCATCATTTTGAATGGAATATTGGCGATGATCTCCATAGTAGCGACCATTACCCTATCATAATTACATTACCCGGTCTTTCTTATAATTTTGAACGAAGATGTAGTTGGAATATAAAACGAGCGAATTGGGAATCGTTCAATTGTAGGATGACAGAACCTATTGAGAGCTTTAATGATGTAAACGAAACTGAGAACTATATAACCGAAACAATTATAAATGCAGCTCTCGAAGTAATACCACCTAAACAAGCAAATTGCAACAGAAAAGAAGTTCCTTAGTGGAATAAAAATATAAAACTATTAATAAAAGAAAGACGAAATTTTTTAAAACTATTTAAGAGAAATCAAAGCTCTGAAAATTTAGAAAAATTCCTGAAAGCTAAATCTCAAGCTCGTAGAGCTATCAGAGAAAGTAAAAGAAAATCGTGGATAGAATTTTGTAACTACATAAATTTACAAACTTCTTCCTCCGAAGTCTTCAAAAAAATTAAATCACTTAATGGATTCCCAAATTTTCACCAAATCAATGCATTATATAACAATAATACACTTGAATTTGACAAAAATTCTTCTTCTATAAACTACTCCACTAAATTTAATCGATATGCTTCAGCCACTAATTTTTCTACTGACATAAATAACTACAATGAAATTTATAACAACAAGCTTACTGAGTTTAAGTCAGCCTTTAAGTCATGCCATGGTACATCGCCGGGACCAGACAATATAAGATACGAGATGTTAAAAAATTTAGACTCAGTAGCAACAAAATACATTTTAGATTTTTATAACGTGATTTGGACAAAGCCAGGCAAAGATAGTACCAATAAAAACAATTACCGACCAATTTCACTCACAAACTGTCTTTGTAAACTCTTAGAAAGAATAATTAACAAAAGTTTAGTTTATTATTTGGAAAAAAAGAACGTCTTGAATATTAATCAGTCTGGTTTAGAAAAAAACAGATGTACAATCGACAACTTGGCAATATTACATTCAGAAATTGTGGAAACTTTTTCTGATAAAAAAGGATTTAATTGCAGTATTTTTTGATATTCGGAAGGCTTATGACTGTGTCTGGAAATAATTAATTTTTAAAAACCTTAATTTAAATGGAATTTGTGGAAATATGGCTGCATTCATTTCAATTTTTTTTTGTTGTATAATGGGAAAAACACCATTAAGCTATTATTCACTAGAAAATGGTGTACCTCAGGGATCAGTGCTCAGTGTTACACTTTTTCTCCTAGCTATAAATGATATTTTAAAGAATTGTTATAAAGACGTAAAAGCCTTGTTATATGCTGACGATCTTGTTATTTATTGTTCTGGTAAAAAGGTGTCAGCTATACTTAATAAGCTTCAAAAAACTATTAATAACTTTGAAACTTGGAATAACACAAGTGGATTCCAATTTAATGAAGAAAAAACAGTAGCAATTAGATTCTCGAGATGGTACAAAACACCAACAAACATAACTAATCTAAACCTTTATGGAAAAAAATATAAAATTTGATGATGACTATAAATTCTTAGGAGTAACTTTTGACAAAAAACTTACATTTAGGAAACACATTCAAAATATCAAACCAAGGGCTAACTCTAAACTAATAATACAATAATATATTTATCTGCAAATCATAGAGACTTAATGACTTTGGAACCTATTTTGAATACAGGCATAAGACTCTCTATAGGAGTTTTTAAAACCAGCCCGGTTAAAAGTATGCAAGTAATATCGTCATGTCCACCTCTTTATCTAAGAAGACTAAAATATCTAGGTTAGGTTAGGTTAGGTTGAAAAAGAGGAGCCATGTATACACATAGCTCATATCCGTTTTACCCGGATATACACTTAAGCCAGGAAGTCGGCTTGTTATGCGCTCTACATCCTCGTCCGTTAATCTACTCCTTATTTAACTTAGGAGTTCGGTCTCGATAGCAAATCTCCTGAGTGCTTTCCAGCGTATCCCCCTAAGAGCCGCTAGGCCTGGTATGATTTCGTTGGATAAATTTCTGACCCTTGTTCCTGCAAATGCAGGACAGTAACAAAGGTAGTGTTCTAGGGTCTGGTCATCCTCTCCACAAGCTCTGCATGTGGCCGATTCTGCCCGTCCTATACGGTATAGATGAGCCCTCACTTCAGAGTGTCCAGTGAGGATGCCAATAATCCTACTCAGTTCCTTTCTATTTAGACTAAGGATTTCCTTAGTCTTCGAAATGTTTGGAGAGCCCCATAGTATCTTCGTAGCCTTACCCACGTCAGCTTCCTCCCAAATTGAAGTATGTGAATTAGTTGCCCACTCCGATAGTTTCAATTTGAGAGCCTGGAAAGGTATTGGGTTTTCCAAATTGACACCCTCCAGGAAAGAACCCTTCCTGGCCAGTTCTGCAATCTCGTTTCCCATTATACCACTGTGTCCTGGGATCCAAATGATTTCAAGTCTGCCTCTTGTAGTGAAGTTTGCAATTTCTTCCTTACATCTGAGGACAGTCCTTGATCTAGTTTTGTCCGAGGATATCGCCCTGATAGCCGCTAGACTGTCCGAAAATATTTTCACGTCTCCGGGGCTTGGGATTGCCCGTACGTCAATAGATCTTATGGATTCCGTTATCGCGACCATTTCGGCCTGAAAGACAGAGTTGTGGTCCGGAATGCGTAGGTATATGCCATTGGAACGGTCCTCATCATAGAAACCTATACCAGTCCTACCATGCAGACTAGATCCGTATGTGTAGTAGTGTGACCCTGAAAGGTTTCGCAGAAAATTTTCGTTCAACCAGCTTTCCCTGTCAGGTATCCTTATACTGTAGGGTATGTTTGTCGACACTTCCGCGATTCTATCACAGCTAAATCCACTGTGTTGAATTCCGGTATCTGGTCCAATATTGTTTGGTGTCTGGTCATATGGTCGGTGATGTATTCCCCTGTTACTCTTAGTCGTAACATGGCCAGAGCTGCCTCATATTTAATTCTAATCTCGATCGGGTGTATAGATAGAATCGTTTCTAAAGCCCTCGTAGATGTAGTCCGTATTGCGCCGCTGATTCCTATGCAGCAGAGGCGTTGTATTTTTTGGAATGGTTTAATATAGCATTTCCTGTTCATTGATGTCCATGTGACTATGGATGCATAGGTTAGAATTGGTCTAACGACGCTTGTGTAAAGCCAATGAGTCATCGTCGGGTTTAAACCTCATTTTGAACATATAGCTCTTCTGCAAATGGCCCATATCCGGTGAGCCTTCGCGACTTTGCTCTCAATATGATCCTTCCAAGTGAGCTTTTTGTCGAGAATCATCCCAAGGTATTTCACCGTTTGTGTGATTCTAATCGTTTTGCCCTGGAAGCGGAGTTCATCGAATTCGACTATTCTCGTCTTCCTAGTAAAGAGGCATATTTCAGTCTTTTCCGGGTTCACATTCAATCCCCTTGGTTGTGCCCAATCGTATGCTATTTCGAGTGCATCCGATGCCCTCCTACATAAATTTCTAGGATCTTTCCCCCTTAACAGTATCGCTACATCGTCTGCGTAGCAGACATTTTGGAAATCCTTATTGGTTAGAATCCTTAGAAGACTGTTTATAGTGGTCATCCAGAGAGGGGGGATAGAATTCCCCTTGAGGTGTCCCACAGCAAACCTTGTCTCTTATTTTAATACCACCAACCTCGCAACTTATCCATCTATTCCCTAGCATGTGACTGATCCAGGCTTTGATATCCCGGTCGATGTCGAATCGTTCTAGGGAGTGGAGTAGCGTATTTGTTGATACATTGTTAAAAGCTCTTTCTATATCAATGAATATGGCTAGAGTGAATATTTTTAGATCAAAAGATCTTTCTATGTGGTGAACTACTTCATGAAGCGCAGTTTCTACTGAGCGTCCCTTTAAATAAGCGTGTTGTTTGAACTGCAACAGCTCATTTGGGATTTAGGATTTAACCATGTTATCGACTATTCGCTCCATGGTTTTCAGTAGGAAGGATGTAGGACTTATCGGTCGATAGGCCTTAGGGTTCGCGTAGCTTTCCTTTCCCGGCTTTGGTATGAAGACAACTTTGGCCTCCTGCCATGCTCTGGGGGTGTACGCAAGTTTTAGGCAAGCAGAGAATATGCCAGCCAGACTACTGCCAATCAAGTCCCCGCTCTTTTGTAATAGAGCAGGAAAGATTTCATCTGCCTTAAAGGGGGCAAAGCTTTGTATTGCCTTAATTACCATATTTTCGGTTATTCTATCATATCTTTCCTCTCGATATTGTTCCTCATTAGGCCCTTCATATTGTTCCCCTTCGGGTCCCGTCTGCTGTTCCAAGTTGGGTCCAGTTTGTCGGGACACATTGGTACCAATTTCAGGGTCCCTATTCGGCCCATATTCCTCGGTAAGAAAGTGTGTTTCCATCAATATTCTTAAGGACTGTTCCATCGATTCCGCCCGAATCCCGTCCCTATCGACTAGAGTTTCAGGCTGCGAATGGGTTTTCGATAAGAATTTCTTGATTTTTGAGACGTCATTAACGCTATCAACCTGTTCACTTAGATATATTTTAAAAATTTTCGCCTTACAAAGTCATCCCCTCTATGATAAGATCACAAATGCTACAAGGAATAACCAAATAAGATCAAAATATACTCCTTTTTATCTAATGGCTCTTGATGAATTCAATAAAATCATATCAAAATACACCATCAATACTGATACCATAGATAACGAACTTCCTTCACTCATTGAACCCTGGGTGCATACAGAAATAAATATAGATTTTTCACTTGCTTACTGTAACAAACGAGATATGAACCCTGTAGAGATACAACAGAAATTCTTAGCATTAATTAATACCACATATCACAATCATAGCTTCCTTTTACTGATGGTTCTGTCATTGACGAAAAAGCTGGGTTCGCAGTCTTTAGTGAACATCTAGTAATAAAAAAACGTATTTACAATTTTTCTTCAATATACACCAGTGAGCTACTAGCAATCAAAACCTGTGTTGAAAACCTTGAAAACATCGATCAAAAAACCCTTATATATCTGATAGTAAGAGTGCATTAGAAAGTCTAAATGACCCATTTAATAAGAACATAATCGTTCAACAAATAAGAACATTAATCACATCACTATTTAATAACAAAACAAAGTTTCTATGGATTCCGACCCATTTAAACATAAATTGAAATGAAAAAGTAGACCAATTTGCAAAAAATCCTTTAAATGACCCAATGTCTACACAATTTAAACATCAATTCTCGGACTATAGACAATAAATTAACCCTCCGATGAGTGACAGTTCTGAACTTCACGGCCGTGTGAAAAGGTCCCTACGGACCTTTTTTTGTAAATCATTTTTTTTTCATATAAAATATTTTTTTTTGATTTTTTTTTTGTTTTTATTGTTTAGAACTAAATTCTACATACAAAAATAATTTTTTAAATTTTTTTTTGCTTGAATTTTCTTAAGACTATAAAAAAGATTATAAAAAAGTTTAAAAATTATTGTTGTTGAGCGTGTACTTCTTGTCCCCCGCCCTGTGCGCAAGTGTTGCAGCGATGTAAAAGTGTGCTATGTTCTCCGCAAACAGCGTTGCCGCAGCCGAAGCAGTATGCCCGCGTTTTCCGCTGCCGCCCGTACTCAGAACGGCAAAGGCGACATGACGGTCTACTTGACCTAGCCGCAAACGACGGTGCATTGCCTTCCATCGGTGTTGGTAATACCTGAAATGAAAAGAAAAATAAAAAACAAATAAATATATATTCTATTCTTGAATTTGAACATGTTTTTCTTACCCTGACATCGAATGCTTCCATCGCATTGCGTATCCTTGAATATGAAGTTATATGGTTGTTCAGGGCACGTTCTTCGATATTTGGTGTGGCCAATTGTTTCGTTAGCAGTAACAAGAACGACCGCCGTCTGTCACTCCTTTTTAAAGGCTTCATTTCGTTGTAAATCGTAAAAGCAGCCAATGCAGCGACGTCCAGCATATTATAAAACATGGCCAACGGCCATCGTTGTGTTGCTCTTTTGCAGCTGTAAATGCCTAGCATTTGATCCATGGTATCAACGCCGCATTTGTTGGCGTTGTAATCTAATATGGCATAGGGCTTCCGCTTCTCGGTTTGCTCGTCAACGAGGCGGGTGTAGTGCATTGTGGAGAGCACGTTCACCACTTTATTTTTTTTCGGCACGTATGAGCATAACGCTATATCCCCTTCGTTGAACCCAAATAATGTACTATTGATGGTGCGCTTCGGGTTCTTCTTGAACTCCTGTGGAATGAATGTTTTGTTGTAGCGCACTGTACCAACATATGCGGTCTTCCTCCTCAACAAAATACGCGCCAAGTCAAGAGTGGTAAAGAAATTATCCGCGTATATAGTACGGCCAATATATAAATATTTTTCCACAAGATCCAGCACTATGTTCTGCCCTTGGTTTATCTCCCGTTGTTGGTTTGGCAGTTTTCCAGAATATATCATTCCCTCCACAGGATAATAACTCTGTGAGTCGCATAACCACCATACTTTCAAACCATACTTAGCTGGCTTTGACGGAATGTATTGTGTGAAGCGGGTCCGGCCTCTGTAAGGGAACAACTGCTCATCAACTGTTAGTGCTTCATGAGGAGTGTAAGCTGCTGCCAAGTTATGTTGCAACATTTGCCAAATGTCGTCCATAGCCGCAGTTTTGCTGTTGATGAGTCGCTGTTGTCGAGTATTTCCACTGTCGAATCGAATAAATTGCTTTATACACATGAAGCGATCGTACGACAACGCAGCTTTGTATATTGGGCAACGCGTCGCGCCCCATAATTCCATAGCTGGTTCATGGTTTGATCTTGTGAGTCCAGCATACAAAAGAATAGCTACAAAGGCGTCCAACTCTTTCACTGTCACTGGCTTCCACTCCTTTTTCTTCGTGGGATTCGCCAAATTCCATGCAGCTATAACCTCCCTGCCTTTACGATTTGTTTCACGTAGCACTAAGTGTATTATTTCCTCTGTCATGATTGAACGCATTATTGTATAGGGGTCGTGTATATTTCCTGTTGGTCCTGGTTTCTTTCTTGTGAAGTCGACCACGTTATGATTACGACTGCGTGATGTTGGTGGTGCTTTTTTACTCCATTGGGTGCCATCTTTACCAATATAGTAACTTTCATTCGTTTCCTGTCCATCATTTTCTTCCTCTTCATCATCGTCGTCATCAGTATCTTCATTTAGCTCGACGTATCCTTCAGTTTCGGCATCTGACTCTTCAGCAGGTTGGTATGTGCGATCTTCATCATCCTCAACTTCATAATTATCAATTGCAGCAATATCAATTTCTTCATCCATGTCTTCGTCCATAAAATCAGCAAATCTACTATCAGCTGCACGCCTTTCATCCGCAGTCATTTGCTGGTAACGTGTACTACGGCGTACAAAAATTTCAGCAACGTCCAAATTACTTGCATCTGCCATATTTATATTTTTGTTTCTATCACACACGATTTTACGCTCCGCTGTCTAAACTTTGACTGATTTGGTTTACGAAACTACATCTTCTTTTATACTCTTTCGTACGTCTACCTAAACTCAAAGACATTAGGGATGATGATAAAAACAAAAAATTCTAAGAAAAAATTCTAAGAACAAAAATACTAAGAACAAAAAAAATTCCAAGAGCAAAATACTAAAAACAAAAAATTCGAAGAACAAAATACTAAGAACAAAAAATTCTAAGATCTGGTTTATTGCTAGTAGTATAAAAATAGAATATTGTGCCTTTCCTTGAAAGCAATAAAGTTCATGTCTTTGAATTTTTTGTTTTTATCATCATCCCTAATGTCTTTGAGTTTAGGTCTTTGTGTTCACAACAAGTAAATTATGTGTTGAAACAATAAAAAAATTATAATGATGCCCAAAAACATGCATTTATTAGTGAAATTCAGTACAAGGTCCATACGGACCTATTCACACGTCCGCGTACTATTCTCACTAAAACCACAATAACTCCTTAAGTAATGATCCGATCGGCTTGATTTTTCCAAAAGATGCGCAACAAAATACTCTTGGAATACAGAGTAACTTTGGGGGGTTGTAGTGGCCGAAGTAGGAGTAATTTCAGTTTGAAAAGGCAAAAAGGTCCCTAGGGACCTTCTCACTCATCGGAGGGTTAACAAATATGTTTTTGACCTCTGGAATGATTCTTGGCACAATGTACATCCTATGTTTGCAATACAAAATTTACCCAAAGCTGATTTTATTAAACTTACAATGCTTAAAATTGGCCATTGTTTATTTTCCCCTAAACATATTATTGAGAAAAGTCCGCCTCCTATTTGTATATGCGGTCAACTACTAAATGTATGTATATCATATATTTAACGAGTGTAGATTTCTTTCGGAAAAACGATATGGAATATGGAATACATATGTAATATATAAACCCTTGCAAAGGCAGGCGTTTATAAAAATGTTAAAAAATTCTTAATTGAAATTGATATTTATAATTCGATTTAAATCTGGAAATAAATATATTGTGTAAATAATATGATATAAGTATACTTAATAATGTATGGCCTATATAACCTTATTGTGTTGGGGCCTTTCAAAATCCTAAATAAATAAAAATAAATAAAAACTTGTCCATCGAATATTAAATTTTGACTGGTCTTGCTGTTAGAGGACCATAACCCAGCAAAAAATATATAGTGGTTAACTTTGTTATGGCCATGGACTTTTCTACCATCTAATATATAAAGTTAAATGCGTTTCCAGGACAAGACAAACTTACTTGTAATGGTTTTAGTTATTTTTCAGACAGAAACTATTGCAATTTTTCTTATATCCATTCTTTCAATATTGTACTTACAGGCTTCACGCAGTTTAAGCACCGATAGCAATCGTTTTGGAACTATCGCCACTGCAACTGGTGATGATAAAGGTCCATTTGTGTTGCAAACTTTGAAACGCTTGGAAAAATCACAATCCATCTTAGTCATACGCAATTCATCGTCGTCAACAGCAACATCTTCAGGTGCCAATTCTACCTCATCTCTATCGAATTCATCGTCATCGTTAGCTACATCCTTAACGGTCGAACATAAACTTAGTTTATCTTCATCATCATTGTCGGCCATACAACAACAACAACAACAACAACAGCAGCAGCAGCAACAAGCTTACGCTACGACAGCTAGTGTCAACACGAAAGGTAACAATACAATTACATTTACACGTACCAAAAAATCTCTAAAATCGAATGCATCGAACAACAACAATAACGCCACAACAACTACTACCAAGTTGGGTGATATTTTAGCTTCGGCAACGGGGCCACGTCATTTGACTGCTAGCAAAAACAATGGGAAATCAACAAATGCAACAACTACCACAACATATTTACGTTTGACAAATGGCAATAGTAGCAGCAGCAGCAGCAACAATAACAAAAACAACAATAACCACAGTAATAATATAGCCAATATTGTCCATAAAAATCATAATTCTTCACGTGTTATTCTCAACGGTAGTAATTCAGAAACAATAGCATCATCAACAACAACTTTAGCAGCAGGAGCAACAACAACTCACTTATCTCTGGCTGATGTCCAGATAAAACACGAAAGAAACTCGCCATCAAATACAACAACAACAACAATAACAACAGCAGGCTCAACTAAATCTCAAGGGAGCGGTAAGTTTAACCTTTTTATTTTTATTATAAAAAATATTGCCAAAAATATTTTTCAAAAATGAATTGACTAAAATAGAATATGAAACCAACAAAATAGAAAAAGGTATAATTTATAGGCTGGAAACATTTGGGGATTTCTACATCAACCTGTTATTGTTGTAGACAATTTTTGTTGTTGTTTTTTTTCTTTCTGTCTAAACGTGTCCAACAAGAAATTTATGACAAAAAACAATTTTTGTGGATTAAATGCTTTTTGTTCACCATGTTTCTGAAACATCTATGATTGTTTAACAAAAAAAAAAAAAAGAAGGGCAAGCAGAACAAAGTCTACTACTAATCAATTTATCCACTCTGTATGTATGTATGTGTAATAAGAATGGCTAAAGAAAAATTAAGCTCATTAGCTTGATTTCTTCATTTGGTTTATTACTACACCTCTTACACTTTTAAGCAGCCAAACTTTTCCACTTTTCTCTTGATTATTTCGTTACGAGTATATTTATAAGTTAAACTAGATAATTTCGATACGATTCAGGATTTTTTTCTTTCCATTTTCTTTTTGTTTGTTTGCCAGAGTTCATATTAGTTGGCTGAAATGGCAAATAATAAAAAATTAAAGCCGACTGTTGTTCATATTAAGTAGTTGTTGATAGGATAAATATATTCGCCATACAAACAAACTTATGTATGTGTAGTCCTATCCTTGGGCTATTTCGATACTTTTGCTATGTTTTGCTAACTTGTAAACCAAAACACTTGTAAAGTCTCTTTTTCTAAATATACTTCGTGATGGTTATGCATGTGGTGTTTTCTTTTTCACTTGTCTTGTAAGTGTTAAAACGCAGAGAGCCTTCTTTCATCGATGTATTTCGATATTTTGTTTTTTGATGGTGTTTTAGTATGCATACCATCAATAGAGAGACCATGGAATTTATTTAGCTACTTTCGTATTTAAGATTCAAACATTCCCTAAGGGAAGAAAAATTGTTTGTTGTGAATAAAGTTTGTTTAAAAATTAAATGCTCGAAATCTATTTGAATTTAAGTATTTCTATAACCTCCACACCTTTGAGCTGGATATTATTTAATGATTCCTTTAATTAACATTCGAAGTCATTATTTTACAACTTATTCTATCTGCTTTAAAACCTTCATTTTCATAGAATGTGTGGACTTAGCATCGTTGCAATCTAAGATAACTTATGTTCTGCTCCCTCTAACTCAAGCTTATTCAAAGTTTGATTAAAGAAGTCAGTTAAGTCCTTAAAATGCTTAACTTTTCAGTTCGTTAAATCAAAAATACACCAATCTATGAATTTTGGGGAATTAAAAGAAAAATATCAAAAATAATTTCGTTCCAGAGCATCATCTGAAATATATGTAAAAAGTGCAATATGTAGAATATAAAAACTACACATCACATATGGCAACTCTTACGAAACTGGGAATAGTGGAAATTAGAATGCATAAATGCAAAAATATTAAAAAATTCAAAAATATTAAAAAATTCAAAAATAACGATTGTTTGTTTGGACAGCGTTGCTTCTTCTGAAATTAATACGAAGTAAAAGCTGTATGGTATGAAAACTGATTCTTAACCACAATGCTCATAGGCCTGACTTTAGGTGAGTGTGTTAAAGCGCACGACCAAAAAGTTCAAGTACGAGTGTATGTGAGATAGACGCAGGTTCAAACCTCACGACTGCCCTAAGTAGAAAAATTTCATACAGAAACAATCTATTCAATTATAACATAACAATTATCACAATGTTCAATGAATCGCTGATGAAGACTGAAATGCCAGAAACCGGTCCCATTAAGAATACAGTGTAGTTATGAATTTTTGAAATACAGGTGGACCTCGCTTAACACGGAGGTTACGTTCCCATATAATACCGTGATAAGCGAAACCGTGTTAAGTGAAACAAGAAACCAGTACAAAAAGTAGGGTTCCGTTCCAGGATATCAAAAAATACATCAAAAGCCGTTTTTTTTTTTTACTTTTTATTAATTTTAATTGTAGTTATAACTAAAAAAATAAACAAAAACTGACTTTCCTTCAAAAGTTTAGTTGTTTGTATAATTAAAAAAATTAACAAACTTAATAAAATTAAGTAACTAAAAGAATTCAAAATTTATCAAAATAAAGGGTCCGCCAAATAACTTTTTTTTTTTGAAAATACTATAAAAAAAAAATACTGAATATTATCTCAAATTTCTTTTTTTATTTGAAAGTACAATCCTTCCGGTTAATAATGGAAAATAATTTCATTCAAATGGCTGCCTCAGCTGGCCATGCAGTAGCCTACACGATCGGTCCAATTGTTAAGCACATTATCGATTGTGTGCAGCTGTATTTCACCAATGGCTTCACGAATATTGTCCTTTAAAGCGTCAATTATCTCTGGCTTGTTGGCGTAACACTTATCTTTGAGGGCACCCCACAAATAATAGTCAAACGGTGTCAAATCGAGGTGGCCAAACGACATCAGCTCTGCGGCTGATAATGCGATCTTCAAAAACAGGGCGTAAAACATCGAGTGTAGCTTCGGCTGTGTGGCACGTAGCGCCGTTCTGTTGAAACCAAATGTTGCCAATATCCTCCTCTTCAATTTTTGTGAACAAAAATTCGTTCAACATGGCCCGATAACGATCGCCATTGACTGTAACGGCCACTCCTTGCTCATTTTCGAAGAAAAATGGCCCAATTATGCCTCTGGATCAAAATCCGCACCAAACAGTGACTCGTTTTGGGTGTATCGGCTTTTCAATGTATGCGTGCGGGTTTTCTGTGCCCCAAATGCGACAATTTTGCTTGTTTACTTACCCGCCAAGATCAAAATGAGCTTCATCTGAAAAGATGATTTTTTTTTTTTGGCAAAGTCGGCATCTTCTGTAAGTCGATCGCTGGCCCACTTAGCGAAGCGAAAACGCATTGGATGGTCAGTTGGCTTCAACTCCTGAACCAATTGGACTTTGTAATGATGCCTCCGAAATGTTCAATTCTTGAGAACGACGGTGAATTGATGTTGATGGCGCTTCACGCACACTTTCTACCACAGCAGCAATATTCTCGGATGTACGCACTGCTTTTGGCTTTTCACGCTTTGGTTTATCGATGAGGATGCCAGTTTCTTTCACTTTTTTTCACAAGATAACGAACATACGGAGCTGACGGTGCTTATCTTCTTCCAAAATCCGTGCGCAATTTTCGCACACATTCTGCAACATTACCATGATTTTCAAAGTAATGTCGCAATATTTCCTAGCGTTGTTCAAGCGTATACACAACAATATTCGTTCAGCGGAAGGATAAAACTAATTATCTGTCAAATCAGACATGAGCTAAGTGTTACCATTCACGAAATAAGCACTATTAGAAAAAAAACGTTAGATGGCGGACCCTTTACAATCATGCAATTCAAATCTGTTCTTCATCACTGCTTATGGTCAATCATACGCGCTTCTGAGGTACATCCATTTGGGACTGTTTTTTAAAAAAAATCTGTTAGTTTTGACTGTTTGTTTGACAGTTTTTTTTTTATAAATATCTTTGTATGGTAACATACAATTTTGAAGGTCTCTTTTAAACTTTAATCGCCTTTCATTTAAAAAAACGACTCCAAGTTTTTGAAGATCTTTAACCGTTATTTCATGAGTTTCGCTATCGTCTTCGGTGTCGGTGTTAGAATTTTGCTTATTAGGACTTTCCGATATGATTTGAATTAAATCGGAATCTTCTAATTCGGTGTCCTGCAGTAGATCTTGTAAGTCTTCTGCCACCATATCATAAAACCCTTCACCGTCGATTAAGTGTGCAAGGGCTAAGATCCCGGTAAATCCGTTTTCCTCATATTCGACCCCTTTTTCTACTTCCACATCCACAGACGGCCATATTTTATTCCAACATCCACTTAATGTTGACTTCTTCTGCTGCTTTAATGATTTCGCTATTATTTGGATACAGTCTTTGATTGAAAACCCCTTCCAAGCTTAACAAGCGCTCCACAGATGAGGAATCTGTTAAATTTAAAATCCACTGCAAAGATCTTCGGATATGATACATTTTGAATATGTAAATTATCCCTTGATCCATTGGTTGCAACAGTGACGTGGTATTAGGTGGCAAGAACATAATTTTGACATTAGGATGACTCAAATTTTGTGGATGACCTGGAGCGTTATCTAAGAGCAACAAAGCTTTGAAATTCAAATTCCTCTTCTTTAAATATTTCTCAACTTCTATAACTAAGCAATTAAAAAACCAATCACTGAAAATCTCTCTGGTAACCCGAGCCTTCGAATTTGCTCTCCAGTAAACTGGCACTGTACTCTTGTCTATGTTTTTGAGCGCACGAGGATTTAGTGATTTATAAACTAGCATTGGTTTGACTAAACAATCGCCGGATGCATTTCCGCACAAAAGCAGAGTTATTCGGTCTTTGGATACCTTATATCCAGGTGCAGCCCTCACATCTTTTGAAATAAAAGTTCTGTCGGGCATTTTTTTTCCACCAAAGTGCACTTTCATCAGCATTAAAAACTTGATCCCTTACATATTCTTGCTCGTCAATATATTTTTGAATTTCTTTTGGGTATGTGTTAGCAGCTTCCACATCAGCCGATGCTGACTCTCCTTGAACTTTTAAGCTATGAATAGCACATCGTTTTTTGAAGTGCTCAAACCAGCCATTACTTGCAGTATATTCTGCGCTTACAGAAGGCTCTCCACTCTTTTTGAGGTTTTCGTAAATTTTCATAACTTTTCCTTTGACGATGTGTTAGTTTAAAGGAATTCGCTTTTGACAGTTATCTTCAATCGAAATATTAATCTTTAAGTTTTTTGCGACAGCAGCAATTTTTTCACCTTGGTATAAACGATCCAAAACTATAATTTTTGTTTCCAAAGAAATACTCTTTGCTCTTAAGCGGTATCTTTTCCGACATGATCCTAAACTGGAAAACCAATTTATAAATTAAGACTTCAAAATTAATCAAGGAATTCTGAAGCATATTGTACATAGCTATTGAATTGAAATTATTTACTTATCTCACTTAATCAAATGTATGAGCACGTGTTGAGTTACATATACAGAAGACACTTACACACTGAGCAAACCTGCCAAATTTGTTTGTAACATCGCGTTGCTAGACCTAATTCGGGGAATTCCTGATATTGCATATTCAAACACAAAAGATGTATAAAAAGCTGCATTGAACAATTCAACAATTATGTAACTCATGTCTTCTCGCTCTCTCTCACAACATTTCATATGATGACCTACGAGTTTTATATGAATTCATAATGTGTGTCGCTAAAAGAGGTCTGCTTCTACTCCAGCAAAATATGTTATACCATTAAGCTGTAGATGGCGTTCGAATTTCGACTTAGAACTAAAAAATATCAGTTAAAATATGATTTTTTTTTTTAAATGTATTTTAATGCACACACAACATATGCATCTTAATATCAAATATTTTTTGTATATAATATTTTATTAATGACTTAAAAAAAAAAATTTTTTTTCCGGAACCGTGTTAGAACGAGGCCAATTAGCGTGTTCAACGAAATATGATCACAAAACGTAAACCGTGTTAGAGCGAGGCCGTGTTAAAAGAAGCACGTGTTAAGCGAGGTCTACCTGTATATGCTTTCTTCTTCTCTACCACGCACCATTGAAACAAAATTAAAATTTGCTTATTAATAAAAGTATTAATTGCCATATGTCTGAAAAATGACGTCAAATCTAACAAACTATTAAAAAAAAAGATTTCTAGAGATTTTAGTAACATTACACTGTGGTCCTTTTTAGGGGCCATTGTCTAGGGGGTTGAGAAATTTCAAGTCAGGGTAATAGTACTAGGCCAATATAGTAAAACCTCCAAAGGGTTTTGCGCTCTCAGGTCAATTAAAAAAAAATAAAATGATCGGAACAACTTGGAGCATATGATGAATTATTAAACAAGAAAAAATCGTATTCTTCATAGAGCCGTTCTGATGTTTTTTCTATTCCTTTAGAAAAGTATGAAAAATATAAAAGGTCATAAAAAATTTTTGCCAGAGAAAGCCACACAGTGGACCAAATGTTTAATCTAGCGTGCAAGAGAGTATAATTCTATTTTGAGAGCATCTAGAAATGTGAAATTTGAAACGCAATAGGAAAATAAAATTAGGCACTATATCGTAAAAATTTGGGCGGTTTTAACGGGGCATGATACCTATTGCAACTTTATTGATTATTATATTCGAATAAAACAATTCAGTACGTTATAAAGAAGGTAGTACATGGAAAGCAAAAATGGAAATAAAAATGAAAAGTAAAACACTTTATTAAAAAACACTTTGTAATACATTGTCCATGGAGTTAATGACCCACAACCTATACTAACTTCGGGAGCCACGTTTACGAATTAATATTTTAAAGAGCCATTTATTTATTTTTGAACACATTATATTTATTGAGGAAGGGTGTGAAGTTAGCGACGATAGTTAACTATGTGTTTTAAAAATTAACAGAATTTTTGTGAAGATAACTACGAAAGTTAAATACGTTCTACAAAATGTTATGCATTATATAGGAAATGTTTAACTAACATGTTTATATGTTTTTGTGAAGATAACTACGAAAATTAAATACGTTTTACAAATAAGCTGAGGAATTAGAAGATTAGTGCCCGTTTTCTCAATTGGCGATTATCTTTTATCCCAACGCGAAACTGCCGATTAAAGAGATTTGGTTTTCTCAATGTCTGGTTTGCTTCGATTTTGTCGAAAAGTTAACCGGCACTCATCTGCAAATTATTTATTTATCGTACAGATAAATTATTCTCCCAACATGCATATCAATTTTGAGAGACATTGCCAACTGAAAATAATTCTCCCAACTTTCATACGTATTTTGAGAGGCATTGTCACTG
This sequence comes from Cordilura impudica, assembly GCA_963682025.1. Taxonomy (NCBI): domain Eukaryota; kingdom Metazoa; phylum Arthropoda; class Insecta; order Diptera; family Scathophagidae; genus Cordilura; species Cordilura impudica. The sequence goes on along the minus strand of OY821521.1, from coordinate 80,847,759 downwards.
AAAATAATGTTTTTGTCGGTACATTGAGAAAACCAAAATTGTTAACCGGCAGTTTATCGGTCCAATAAATTTATGTCCTGGTTAAGTAACAGGCAGTTTGACGATACATTGAGATAACGGGCATAGGACTAGTTAATTATAAAAAAATAAAAAAATTGAATTTTACTAAAGATAAAAGTCTAAACAAATACAACAAATTTGTTTCTACTATAATATGGAAAAACTAAATGACAAAATTTGACTAAACTTATCTTCGACATTTTCTCGAGCATATAACATAAAACGCCATTAAAGCGTTTAGTCGTCCATTATGTAGCTGGAGTATTTTTTTATGATTCATGGCTTCATTTACATGCTCTGTTTTTGGGCCTATACATTTTATTAAGCATTTGTGTCTAGAACTTTTTCGTTATTGGATGTTTTCAAATCCGCATTGGCTTTAACCTTTCGAACCAAATAGTTCGAGCACGGAGCTAATCAGGCTGCTTTTCTGCCATATGTGTTGGCAGCTCTTTTCAATATGCTTGCCATTTTCTGAGCCATTTTCCAATAAATGGTCAAATTCTCCTTATAGTTTCTAATATCATTGGAAACAGTTTGACGGCAGACCTTTGGCCAAGTTTTTTTAGGACCAAGTTGGATTTTATTGAACATATTTAATAATTTTGGAACGTACTTTTGTTTCGCCACTCCTTTAAAAGCAACCTAACAACAAATAAACACGGGTTTCATTAAAAACAACAACTTATATATATATATATATATCAAAAATATATTTTTCAGAGAATAAATGACGACATATATGAACTGAAAGAATACCGTATCTTTCGTTCTGACAGAAGTAGGCATGCTGTATGTGTTGCGGTGTATATTAGAGATAGCATTTCGAGCATACTTATTAGTTCGTATAATGTTGCCGATGAGGTTGAATTGTATTTATTGATGTCAATTATCACGGTGAAAGGATGATGCTTGGATGTGTATATAGACCGGATAAGCATATGAAAATAGACACTTTCATCTCTAAATTAGAGCTCCTTTCGGTTTCGTACTCTGACGTTGTTATAGCTGGTGATTTTAATAGCAATTTGCTTGACAATATAACGGATGTAACTGACGCCATGTCTATATTTAATTTATCTACGGTCAATACTTCTAGACCCATACACTTCACAACCTCCAACAGTACTTTGCTGGACATATTTTTTGTTAGTAATCGGAGGAAAGTCTTATATCATGAACAACTGGGTGCATCTGCTTTCTCTAAGCACGATCTTATTTTTATATCCTATGAGTTTGCTAATGAAAATCAGCGCAAAAAGTTTGCTTTTCGGGACTGTAAGAATATTAATTTGTTGGCTTTAAAACATGACCTTGATAATACTGCATGGAACCATATCTACTTTTTACCATCGGTAGATGAACAATTAGCCTTTATTATGTTAATTAATACAGATTTACAACAAACATTTTCCCATCAGGAACAAGGTTATCAGAGGCAGGGTACGACCATGGTTTACGCGTGAAACAAAATTGTAAATTGATCATCGAGATAGTCTCTATAACAGGTGGAAGCATTACAGGACTCCAGAGCTCAAACATGATTATCGTACAGCTAGAAAAGCTGTTGTTTCGAAAATAAGAAGTGACAAATCTTCTTATTACACTGTTAAATTTAACTGACATTAAAAAGACATGGAAACAAATACATGATATTGGTATAGGTAGATCAAATTCCAATGCAGTATATGCTGACGTTGACATGCTGAATTAAAACTTTGTTAATATTCCTCTTCCTTCCGTACAGTTTGACTTTTTTTTTATTTTTTATTTATTAACCAACACTCAGGGGATGCCCCCTACAGATGCAGTGCATTGTGTTGATCTCAGGAAAGTAGGTTATGGGAAGGAGGAAAGAGGGAGGAGAGAGGGAGTGTTTGTGCATATTTGACTTAAATTTTATTAGATTATAAATGTCAGGAAAGACCTCTGCGGGGAGTTTATTCCACATACGACTAGTTCGACTGATAAACGAATTCTCTCTGTAATGCGTTGTACGTTCAACTGGACAATAAACTACAAACGGATGTGATCTACTAGAGAAACGGGTAGAGCGAACCGAAACTCGGGCACTTGGAATAAGTTCGCTAATCTCAGAAGAACATTTCCCATGGTATTATCTATAGAACAGTGATACACAACCCACATTCCGACGATGTTCCAATGAGTCAATAGAATTGGATACCCTACTGTCATTGATGAGCATCAACGCCCTCCTTTGCACACGGTCCAGTAGCTCCAAAATAGACTTTGAAGCTCCTGCCCATATATTGGAATTGTATTCCATTTTCGGTCGGATGTAAGTGTTATAGATTTTAAGGAGATCAGAAGGAGTGAAGTAATTTTTGCACCGTTTTAGAAAACCAAGACACTTGAATGCTTCTTTCGACACTTGAAAAACATGCTCGTTCCATTGAATTCTCATGCCTAGAACATCAAGAGTATCCGACTCCTCAATACCTATATCACCCATATATACAGATGACATTGTTGAATCCATGGCTCTATGGGTTAACATACAACATTGAGTCTTCAGCGCATTAAAATCAACCCTATTCGCTTTACCCCACTCGGAGATTGTTAACATTTCTTGATTGAGTATGCCATTCATTGTCCGCCTTTTGCCCCCAACCTCCATGAGGATTGGCCTACAATTAAAGGAAAATGAATGACAAATGCTGCTGTCATCTGCGAAAGAGTAAATAGAGTTAAAAGTTTGACCTAGAAGGTCGTTCAGAAAGATAAGGAAAAGAGAAGGAGAAGGAACGGAACCTTGGGGTACCCCTGAATTAAGCTGAAACTCATTGGATGAGACCCCATCAATAACAACACGTATTGTTCGATCTCTGAGAAAACTCGAGATAAGTCATTACCGACCCCAAATGCAATAAGCTTAGATATCAGTGCACCGTGCCACACACGATCGAATGCCTTGGAAATATGTAGAGCAACCGCTTTACTTTCGCCAAAATTGCGAATGGATCGACTCCAGCGCTCAGAAAGTAGAGTTAACAGGTCTCCCGTGGAACGATTCCTACGGAAGCCATACTGACGATCATTAATAAGTGAGTTGGCCTCTAGGTAGTTCACAAGATGGAAATTGATCATGCTCTCCATCACCTTTGAGAGTGCAGAGCAGATTGCAATTGGACGGTAAACGCAATGAATAATCAATTTAATTTCCAATGCTTTAATGTGTTGGACGTATCCGTAGGTTTTAATTCCGTTAGGTCTGATGCAGTCGGCTTAGATGACATAAATTCCAGGTTCGTGAAGATAGATTTACCTTGGACAATTCAAACTGTCACACATCTGTTTAACACTATCATTACTACCAGCACTTATCCAACAGACTGGAAATACGCTGAAATTGTCCCGGTACCTAAATCAGATAATGATTTTCACCCAATTGCAATTCTGCCTTACTTATCCAAAGTTTTTGAACACCTTGTGCACAAACATATTTATCAATATGTTAATGATTACAACCTTCAGACTGATCGTCAATCTGGATTTAGGCCTCGACGTAGCTGTGTTACAGTCTTATCTGATGTAGTAGAGGATATTCGAGGCAAACTGGATGGTGGTGAATTATCGTTTCTGGTCTTATTAGACCATTCAAAAGCATTTGACACAGTGCACCATACAACGTCATACGCTATATTTTCAGCCTTAGAAAATTTGATCATTTGTCCCAGTACTCATGTCGTGTATTGAACATCCCTTTTTGTAATTACCTTAAGTTAAAAAATCTCATATTTCTACACAAGATTATTATGACTAGGGAACCAAATTAAATTTTTCAACGTTTACAGTTTGCAAGATCGACTAGAGGAAACTCCATAATACAATTCCGACACCGTGACCATGCTTCTGAGTGTCAATTCTTTATTTTAACTATTCGTCTCTGGAACCAACTACCCTGGAATATTCAACGCTCTAGCAGCTCAATACAATTTAGGAAATTATTGTTTTATCATTTTTCGTAATTTTTTGTCTTAATTTTTATTAAATGCCGATATCTTAAAGTAATTTAATTCATCATAATATGTAGTATGATTATAATATTGTTTAAAAATTTTAAGATTTTATTATATGTGACCTTCTCCCAGAAGACGGACCTAGTGTGTGAAAATTAAGTTTTGAGAAAAAAATGCATTTAAAGTTTCTACACCCTTTTAGGTAGCAGAATTCAAAGTTTTTGACACAACCCGTTTTTTGACACACTAGGTCCCTTTTCTCGGAGAAGGTCTAGAAATTCAAATTAAATAAAATAAACTAAAAAAAAAAAATTCTAAAAGTGTTTCCTCGATCTCACTCCTTAACAGAAATTTCACACTAATTTACTGTCGAATAAAGTTTGACTTTTTAAATATATTTTTCATATCTTCTTTTGGACTCCTCCTGCACTAATTGAACTGTAACATTATTTTGTAAATTCAAATTTCCAACTCTCCGTTATAATCCTAAGAATTTTGGATTGGACCATATGTTTTATTTTATTTCATATGTTCATATAGGATTTTGGAGGCAAGGCTTCGTTTCCTGTGTTTACTGATACATCACATGGCGCTTAGAAAACGTCAAAGGTCAGAGGTCATATAGTAGTCTTCTAGTCATAATTGCCATAAATGTTTTGATTATTTAAACTCTGCGCTTTAATTAGCTTTAAAAGTATTTAATAACTTGTTTATATTTTTATATTTATATTTTTTGTTGTTGTTGCAAAACGGCTTTCATGTTTATTTCTGTCTTCTCTAGTTAGTCGTGTCTTAAGGAAATGGGTTAATTGATTTACCTTCGAACTAAAGGAAATAAAATAAAAATAAAAATAAAAGAACAATAATTCACACGACCTCATAAAAAATATCAAATAAGTGTTACGTGTTTGTCCAAGTTTCATTGTGGAAAATATAAACAACACTAACGAAGGCAAGAAATACCATTGAAAATTCTTCTTTAAATACAATTACAACCAAAAACGGATTGCTAAATAACAAAGAAAATCATGTACAAATTAAGCTTTGTGATTTCTAATTAACTGACAACTGTGTTACCTAGTACCAGGATCGAACTAAAAAAGAACGTTTCCGCTTCTTCGTTTTCATTTTTTTTTATGAACAAAATTTTGTATTTCCTTTATGGCGGCAAGAGTTTCTGTCTTTTTTTTCTCTCGAAATGTACTCGTACACCACCAACACAATGATTTTTATTTTTGTTGCCCATTAGAAAGATATGCAAGAGTATTTGTTAAGAAAATTGTGGAATGAGACGATATAAAAAATAAGAATAAAAGAAATTAAAAAATTTGTTTAACATTGTTAAGGTTTTTGTTTTTTTTTTTTTTTTTGGGAAAGTTTTTCTTGTTTTGCTGATTGGGGAAAGTGGGCTTTTTTATGTTATCGTTTATTAGTTTAAATATAAAACACAGGTAATGTAGTAGCATTCCAATTCACATTGTGGTGAATGTGAATGGGCGTCATATAAGCCATTATGCACTTTGCCAGCTAATAAAATAAATTAAAACAAAACGCCGCCAAAAAACGAAGAACCTGAAAAAAAGGAGAAGAAACAAACTTATGCCCATAAACGTGCCTAGACATTATGACGGTGGTGGTATCACACGTTTGTCTAACTAATCGTATCTTTCCGTTTTTTCTTTTCTCTCTTTTTTTTTTTTGGTGGATGCACAAAATGCTTTACTGAACAGTAAGGCAAACCAAAGAAAATATCTTCACAATTACTTCCGATGTCATATACAAAATTGAGATAGCAAGACTTTAATTTTAGCCTTTAGAATTGTATTTTTTTTAAGGAATTGAGGGGAATCAATAGTGTTATTCGGAATCGATATAAAGCTTGAACTAACCGAAAATGAGACAGTTAAAATATCAACTATTTTCTAAAATACTTGAATAATTAAAATTTTTAAATTAACTTAAAATTTTAAGATGAACAGCGAGTTTTCTCCATTTAGCTCTATTTTTATAAAGACGCTGAATTGGCGCTTTTCCTTTTTATTTTTAAGTGCTTTTACAGCCTTATATAATAAGGGTGTTTTTTTTAGAGTTTTACAACTTTGAGTTGGTAACCCTGCTGTATTTGAAAGCTGATTTAACAGCTGATAGTTGCTTTTTATTTAGTTTGGTTTGCCATCATGGATAGACTTCCACGAGAGCAACGTTCGCAAATTGTTGATATTTTCTATAAAAATAATGGTTCTGTTCGTCAAATTTCTCGTGCACTTCGTCCATTTTATGACAGTCATAATCGTCCAGCAGAGCGGCTAATTCGAATATTTAGTGATCGTTTTCGCACCACGTTTGCTCTTAATGACATTGTGAATACCGTAAGACGCCAAGAAGTGCGCACCAAACAAGCTTTAGCGGCTGTACAGCAAAATATTGAAGAACCCCAACAACGATCAAGTCGGCGCCTTTCTCCGCAAATGGGTATGTGTCCATACACTTTACCGAAGATTTAACGTAGGATCTTGTTTTAAGATTCAACAAGAAGAATTAAAGCCAAACGACCATCATATGCGCCGCTAATTCGGAAAATGTGCTGAAGCACAAATTAATATCGATTTTGGTGTTCCATACAAAATTTGCTTCAAAAGCAAAATTGTGGTATTTGAAGTGAATTTAATTCATAAGCTTTTGTACAAACATCCACAGAAAGTTACTTCTTTACGAGATAAGATCTAAATATCCATCCAGATCTAAATATCCATCTTATTTTATATAAGTCAAAATTTTATGTAAAAGCATTACTATGGCCTGAACATGAGGAAAAACGTGATAAGTTTTTATTTGGAAAAGATTTAAATCATTAAGCTTGCTGACATATGTACGGAGCCACAAGCCACACAGCACACGCTACAGTTCCTTTACTCAAGGAAACTTTTGCTGAATGAATAATTTCACGAAATGGTCCTGTTAATTGACCACCAAGATCGTTTGATTTAACCCCTTTGGATTATTTTATTGGAGGTTATGTAAAGTAACTCGTCTACGCCGATAAACCAGAGACAACCCAACACCTGAAAATCAACATTCGCAAAAAATGAGAAGATTAACAAACATGATAATTGTACCTAAGGATAAATTTGATTATATGGAAGATGATTGGATCAATGCCGCCGGTTATAATTTTGATTGACAACAATTGACAAAAATATTGAAGAATCGAACAAACAATTAATGAAACAAATCCAAATTTTCTTTACGAGATCTATATATTAATACGTGAATGCAAATCTTTCGACCAGTTTTTAAGCAAAATGCGCGCACGGCGGAGTAGTACTCCTGGCACAGTTATAACTGTGGAACAAATTCAGGTTAGCAAAAGTTAGGTCGATTCTGAGAGTGAGTGGTGAAAATAGAGGCTAAATTAGAAGACTCGTATCGCGGCGTTTGTTTATGTTAGTTCGGATTTTTTTTTTAATCGACCTTCGAACTTTGCAGTCAAATGCCGATTTTCAGCATATTGTTTATATGGTTTTTTTTGGCTATAGTTCGTCGACTAATTGATATTTTTTCAATTTGTAAAAGCCAAATTATTGCTAGAGACCTGTGCAACAATTAAATTTAAAAAAAAAAATTGATTTAGAAAATTTTTGTGGTGCTTATGAAGCAAAATGTTGGAAAAATTATTTTTTTTTAATGCTTTTTGAAAATTTATTTATTTATTAATTTTAATTAAAAATTTTTATTAAATATATTAATTTATTTAATTTTTCTACTTAAACTTTTCATAACTAACATTTCAAAAATATATTTTTTTCCATATTTTTATAATTTCTATTTCAATGTTTCTTCAAAACCAACACTGAACAAAATTGGTACATAAAAAATGAGAAGTAAATTAATATTAAGCTGGAAAACGCAAGTTTTGTATTATGATTGTTTTCTTTTCAAATGAGATTTATTGAAGAAACTGAGAAGCATATTATAGATCAAACAGAAAGCAAAAAAGACTTAGTTTTATGGAAAATATTTTCAAAAAGCATTAAAAAAAAAATAATTTTTCCAACATTTTGCTTCATAAGCACAACAAAAATTTTCTAAATCAATTTTTTTAAAAATTTTAATTGTTGCACAGGTCTCTAGCAATAATTTGGCTTTTACAAATTGAAAAAATTTCAATTAGTTGATGAGTTATAGCCAAAAAACCATATAAACAATATGCTGAAAATCGGCATTTGACTGCAAAGTTCGAAGGTCGATTAAAAAAAATTTGTACTAACATAAACAAACGCAGCGATACGGGTCTTCTAATTTAGCCTCTATTTTCACCCCTCACTCTCAGAATCGACCTAACTTTTGCTAACCTGAATTTGTTCCACAGTGTTATAGTTCACATGGAGGAGAAGTGCAGAATGATAAAATTTATGTATGATATGTGTTAAAAATTTATTAAATTAAATTAAATAAAATATTTATAATAAATAATTTTATAGAAGCCTTAAGGTATGCTAATCACTTGTAGTCATTACACAATTCATCGCCTGTGCATTTATTATTGATAGTTTCAAAAAAGAGTAGCATACCTTTAGGCTCTTATAAACTTATATATTAATAATCCCATTTATATTTCTTCTTTGTGTTTATAGAATATTTATAATGAAATATAATGAATTTTATTTAAAAATTCAAAATTTAATGAACTTTTTTTATATATTAGTAAATTTTTTACATAAATTAAAAAAAAAAAACATTGAAAAAAATAATTCAATGGAAAAATAAATTTTCCCAGAACTTGCACTCGACATTCGAGTAAATATCCCACTTATTTTATATAAAAAGTTAAAATTTTATATAATAGCAATGTTACGAATTTATTTAAACTAGCAGATTCTAGCCCTCAAAATTCGAGTGCAAATTTTAGGAAATTTTATTTTTTCATTAAATAAAGACCCTAAAGGTATGCTAATCAATTATAGACACTTTTAGACATTAATGTCTGATGGACTCGAACAAAGTGTCAAGGCCTACTTTTTTAAAGTATTCCAGTAATATGATATTATATATTTACTTTATATGGGCGGTTCCACGGCCACTTTTATGATCACGCACAGTTTTGTATTCGACTCATCATATGAATAATTTATGGACACACGCAAAGTCCCAAGGCTCTCACTATTACAGTATTCCAGATATATTACATTTAATATTTACTTTGTATGAGTGCTGCCACGCCCATACAATTTGCAAAGCTGTCTCTATCATGGACTCCAAATATGAGTACTAAAAGTCCACTAAAAGTATCTAAAACAGTTGTAGCCCGTAGTACCTTCCAGATACACAGTACAATGGTTTATCCTCCTACAAGCTACAAAAAATGAAACATACATACTTTCGGTTATATACGACTTTATAGATTTGAAGTATAATATAAACAAACTAGCTGTCTTTACCCGGTCTTGACCGGAATCCAAAGGCCTTTGACTTGAAAAGTGGTTCACTATGCTTACGCCAATGAACAAATTCCCCCAAAAAATGAACTTTTTCCCCAAAAATTTGTATGAGATTGGGGAATTTGTTCATGATGAAGAAATTCTTCAATGTTTACGGTTTTTGGGGAGTAAATTCATTTTTTATTTCATTTTAAAATTGTTTGATTTTTTAATTTGGAAGTTTTTTTATAAGACGCTACAGCAAAAATGCTCAAATATAAGCTGTGAAACCGCTTTAACTTTTTTTTTCTTTTTTGAAATTTATTAATTTTGTAAAGGAATCAGAACTTTTAAAAATTGAGTTACTTCATTCAATAAGTGATCATCATTGAGCAGAGACGTCAAATTCATAGAACTTTCAAAAATGGAAAATGAATGCGACGTTTAAAGTTGTGCCGCAAGCTTGCTTTAAGCAACTGCTTATAGTATATGTATAGTATTTATTGCACATATGTACATACGTAGATAAAATTTATCATAAGACATCTCACTGAGCAGTGTTCCGTGAGCGAGTCGCGTCCACGTCCGCACGTTTAGCAGCTACACCCGTGTTACCGCGCAGTTGTCGTCAACTTATTTTAATCGCCAAAATATACTTTTCAGATCATTCCGATATTTTAGCTGAGCTGTGTTCCGAAAGCGCGTCGCGCGCCGCTTCCGCGCGTTTGGTAGTCACACCATTGCTGCCGCGGAGTTGTTGTCAACTTATTTCAATTGCCAAATTATATTTTTCAGATCATTCCGATATTTAAGCTAAGCTGTTTTCCGCGAGCGCGTCGTGGCTGCGTCCGCACGCTCCTTTCGCCACTTCCGCGCGCCGCTTCTGCGCACCGAAATGATGCTATTAAAAAGAATATAGATTTTAAATATACGTTTATTGCAGGACAGATATTGAGAGCAGTATTGGGGAATTTGTTCATCGTGAAGTAATTCCCCAATTTTTCGGGGAATAAGTTAATTTTTTGGGGGAATTTGCTCATTGGCGACTAAGTACTCAGCGCCTGTTTACCATTACAACTAACCATGTTTATGCATGCATTATTTTGAGTGTATGATGTCTAAAAGTTACGAATTTTAGTTATTCTAGAGCTTTGGGATATACAACATTTCTGGTTTTTCCTCATGGTGCATATACGAAAATATTCTGCTGGCTCCCAGCTCTGGAGCAGACGACATATAATTGTCTATGAGAAAAACAGGGAGATTCTAAGTTGATACCTGCTACCTTAAGAGATTGTCCTCTTATGTACATTATGTTAGGAAAAACTTTTTGTACCATCTCTGGCAATGAAGGAACCAAATTACAAAAGTTTTCTGGTACGGATATTACAGTCATTTCAGGAGGTTCACATTCCCGGGGCTAAGCTTGTCTTATGCGTTGGGCCTGAAGACGTTGTTGAGTCGTTTCAGGAGTTTCACATTCTCTCGACTCAGCTTGTCTTAGCCGCTGGCTTTCTAGACGCACTTGAATAGATTCGGGCATTTCCGCTTCTCTTAATAAAGCTAGTCTTGATCTTTGGGCTTTAAGACTTTATTGGGTTTGCTCAGGTGTTTCAGCATTTCTAGACTCAGATTGTCTTAACTCGTTGAGACTCTATACGAATTTGGGTCTGATCGGATTCTCTAAGAGTTCAGTTTAGTCTAGTACGGCCTATATGCTATGCTCTCATGTGCAAGTCACAATTGCAAATACAGGGTGCGGCTAAAGTAACTATATGATGAGATTTAAAACTGCTCTAGCATATTCCAAGCGCAATACGAAGTCCTCAGGATTTAGTTTTTGGACTACTTGGATTTTGTAAGGGAAGAGGTGCAAATCGTGTTTTAAAATTCGCCGAAGAGTGCGGTCAGAAAGCTGCAACTGGGAAGATCGTCTTCTCGTTGATGTCTGCGGATTTTCTTCGACGCTCTGTCGCACAGCATCAATATTTTCGTCCGATCTGCCAGTTCGAGGTCTGCCCGTACGTCTTGAATCTCCGACAGTCCCATATTCAGCAAAATTATTCACCAACGAACGAATGGTTGGACCCGTTGGAGCAGTTCTTACACCATAAAATCTTCTGTATGCACGTTGAGTATTAATTATCGAACGATGATTTTCAATGAATAGAAAAACAATCTTAGTTCTTTGCGCAATTGTATAGCGTTACATTTTTAAATATTCTCCCAAGTTTAATTTCTGAAATAGGAAAAAAGAAAAAGTTAAATACTCACAAGCAAAGAAGTTACAATTGTTTTACATCATATAGTAACTTTAGCCGCACCCTGTAGTTCTTTTTACACCTTTACAACTCACTTATACAGTGAAAACGATGAAATGGAAATATTTGTAATAATTTGCTTTCCAATCTAGTTAAATAGGCGAGATGGAAATACTTGTATGAATTAACCTCATCGGAGTAATCCTCCAGTGGTAGTCTATCTGTGTCTGTTCAACCACAAACTAAATCTCTCTAATTTTAGGGTGTTACAAATCATATAGTATAGCAAGACGGGAATATTTGTAATATGTTGATTTGCAATATTTATTTCATAATGGTGTAAACTCAAGAGTAGTAAGTAGGCCGATAAAAATATATGACGACCTTGCCTGGGATATGAGAATAATGGGCATTTAATTCGAGCGAAACCCCTAAAAATTTAAAAAAGTGGGCGTAAAAGTAGGCGTGCCTGGTAAGAAACGTATGGCGACCTTCTCTGGGGTATAGAGATCATGTAAACCAAATTTCAGAGAAATTCGTTGTAAAGTTAAAATTTGTGTAGTGAAGAAATATACCAAAAAACAGAAAATGAATTGTATATAAAAAGTGGGCGTAAAAGTAGACGTGGTCGATAGTAAGCATATGGTGATCTTGGCTAAAAGATCTTGGCCTAAAAGTAGGCATGGCATGTAAGAAGCATATGGCGACCTTTCCTGGGGTATAGAGATCGTGTGTACCAAATTTTAGAGAAATCCGTTAACAAATAAAAATTTGTATACGAAAAACAGAAAAGGAATCTTATATAAAAAGTGGGCGTCAAAGTAGGCGTGGCCGGTAAGAAGCATATGGTGACCTTCACTGGAGTACAGAGATTGTATGTACCAAATTTCAGAGAAATCCGTTTACAAATAAAAATTTGTATATGGAACAAATATACCAAAAAAACAGAAAATGAATTGTATATAAAAAGTGGGCATAAAAATAGGCGTGGCCGATAGTAAGCATATGGTGATCTTGGCTAGAGTACAAATAAAAATTTTTATAGTGAACAAATATACGAAAAAAGAAAAGTAATTTTATATAAAAAGTGGGCGTAAAAGTAGGCGTGGTCGGTAAGAAGCATACGGTGACCTTCCCTGGAGATTGTATGTACCAAATTTCAGAGAAATCAATTGAAAAATACAGATTTCTATAGCGGCCAAACAAACAAACAAACAAACAAACAAACAGAAAATGAATTTTATATATATAGATGTCATTGTATTGGTCACTAAGATTCGCAAAAAGGATAAGCAAATAAAGAAGAAGAAGTTCCTGCGAACACGGCTTAACAGGACCCATTTATAGATTGATAATTTAGTGAGTTACTTCCAAGTGTTTCTCGGAGTATTTTTACACCTGGGAAGTTTGCGAAGCTTTTGATGGGTAGTTAGTTATATGTTTTTAAATCTTACTGAAAGTTCATGCAGTACTACGTGACTAATTATTACAAGAAAATTTCGAAAACAAAAATAAAGTCTTTTTAAAAATTTCCATTACTTTCCTTCAAAACTCGTAACTGTCCCACTGCTCTACGAGTTTAATAACAACAACATACATGTATTCTATCCGAATGGAAATATATTTGTAAACTTAAACCATATGAATGCATTTTGTTAGCAGCAAATGGATTCAATGTTGGCTAAATTAGTTTGTTCTTACATTTACTTTTGATGTGTTTTTTTTATTTTTTTGGATGATTTATTTAAAATATTAAAACAATTTTCATGTTTGAAGGTTATTTGGCTTCTTTGGGCGAGCAAGAAATGATAACATACTTTGGTTTCTTTTTTTTTAGACCAGAACTTTCGCAAAGTTTTATCAATAAAAACATTCAAATAATTTCGACTCTTCATTTTTTGTTTTTATAAAAATTAAAACTTTTTAACTAATAAAAGATTAGAAAGAAATAAAATATTAGAAGTTAATAAAAAGTTAAATTTTAAATAAAATTTAAAGGATTTTGAACAAACTTAAAACAATTACTTGGAAAAATTATCCAACAATGTAATAAAACATGGACAAATCTTATCATATTTTCCATCTTTTTGAATACCACCAGCAGAGACAATTGAAATATCAGCAACATTTTCAAGTTGTCAAAAAAAAAAAAAAAACACCTAAAAGACAATGACTTAATATTGTAAAACATAAGGCGTTAAAATTTATTTCATACATGATTGTTATAACATGCAGAGACGTGAGAGTATATCCTCTCACACAATTCCAAACAGCATTCAAAATCAATTCTTTAAAGAGAAACTTGGTCTTAAGTAAACTGTTTTAGGTTTCAAATAAAAGAACTAAAGAGATTGATCCTAATTAAAATGGAAATAACAGAGTTCGACCAAATAGAGTTCGAAAGCGTTCCCAGCAAAAAAAAGTAGCCATTAAAAAAACTTTTATTGAAAGAACTTTTTTTTTTAAAGAAAATCGAAAATATATCGTGTGCGGAATGAAATATGAACTGATTCATTAACAGTAATAAATTTTATTTATGAACTAAAGATTTAGAGTTAGTACATATTGAAATACATACCTGGACTATCTGTTCCAAAAAAGTCGCACAAACCACTATAAAATCCCTAATGAAAGAGTTTCCGGTAAAGGTCCGTAAGTTCATAAGTGGTGATTACAACTAAAAAATTATATAATTTAATGCAATTTCATATAAATAAAAAAATCAGAACTCTTATGTAAAAATTTTTCGATTTCACTCCTTATTTGGTATCTTCTTGGAGCTTTTACCCTCTTAGCATTGGTTTGGAAAATTCATAAAACGCTCCTGTTCATCTTTCAATCTCCATATAAATATATGTATTTGCTACCCACCCACAAATTGTCTTAAGATTTTGAACACAGTTTTTTCATTTCATTTCCGTTTTATATAAAATATTCCGTTAAGTCAGCACAAAAACGATGTTCACGATTGTCGAATTATCACAGCGCGACATGTAATATTTAGTATATCTTAGTTTCTTGTTTGGTTTTTTCTTTTTCCTATAAAGACATCATCGACGTTGCCGTCATCATCATCATCACAATCCAAAACGCCTGAAGGCTCTTATTTCATACACCAAAAACAGTTCTTCAATCCAAGAACCACTTGCCAGACTTCTACAAAAATTCAATACTTCTTCAAGTGCATTTTTATTGTTGTATGTACGTATGTACGGTTGTGTGTGTGGATGAGTGGATTTTGAGATGTGTACATGAACTATTAGGAATTTTAGTAGTTGAATGCCAAAAAAAAAAAAAAAAATCGAGATTAACTTGTATACTCCACGGTGTTTATATATACAGTGTCGGCCAGGAAAATAGTAGTACCGGGATATTTTCAAAAATTTGAAAGATGACTTTTATATGCTTAATGGATTCAAAATCTTTGTTCAAAAAAAAAAAAAATAAAATTAAGTTCTCATACATTTAGCCTAGTTTATTTAGCTGTTATACTTGTATATTGTTATATTTGTGATTGTGTTATAATTTTTGGTTGTTGAATTAGCTGTTATAATTCGATATTGTTATATTAGTAATAGTGTTATACTTGTGGGGTTGTTGAATTATATATTATATATGTATTTATATTGTGAAATTTTTAACGTTGTTATACTTGAGGGTTGATGAATTAGCTGCAATAATCTTTGAACCAATACATTCATACCTCACACCATTTTTGTCTTACTCTGTTTTTGTGATTGTATTGTGAAATAGATTTTTACCCCCCGAGCGTATTGATGTTTACACATAAAAAAAAATACTGCTGATTAAAAATCTAATGTAAATTTTTTTTTAACGCGCCATTGCCTCCCTATTGCAATGGGGATGGATTTTAAACTCCTCATTGCTAATTGTAGACCAATTCACTTACAATTGTAACTCATTTTGACCCGTTAAGAAGCTATAAAAAAAGTATAGATTTCTATCTTTTGCTGGCGTTCTCGGGCGTGGAAAATATATACAGTGCCGGACACAAGTATTCACACAGTAACTTACTTTATTTTTAATCATTCATATTTTTTAAATGAAAGCCGTGAGCTCGATACTGTTTTCATAATAAGAAAAAAATAAATACGTAATTCAAAGTACAATTTTAAGCGGACAAAAGTTTATACACAGCCATGTTTGGATAAAAAATAAAATTTCAAATTATTTCATACTTTGTGGATTAGCTTTTCTTTTGTATGTCTTCTATCTATCCTCTTGACAGGTTCTTCATAATATCAGCTCCAATATTTTATGATTCTTGTAAAAGAACTGCCTTCAGATGAGCATTACTAGAGATATGACGCTTTTCAACCCAAAGTTGGTCAATGGTTCATGTCAGGCGATTGTTGTGGATTTGGGAGAATGTGAAGAACGTGATTAATAACCCACATTCGGACGTCATTTGTGGTATGGGGGGGGGGGGGTCATTATCCTGGTGCAAATAGCAACTGGTCCCCAAGACCTAGTTTTGCAGTAAGTTTTCCTTTAAATCAATCAGGTATACCGATTTATCCATTAAACCGTTGATGAAAACAAGGTTCGACACGCCTGCTGCTTTGTAAAGTTCTTCTTTTGTGCTGAGCTTTCGCTGGCGATCAATCTTTTGGCAATGTTGCTTACAGTAAATCGGCTTCTTTTGACAATTTACCCAATTACTACATACAAATTATTTTGTTTATGCAGCTTTAATATGATTTTAGGTTCAGGTTCTATGTTTTCCATTTGTGTTCGCTAAAAAAAAAACTACGCGCTTACATTACACTTTATTAATGAAAAAAAAAAAGAAAAAAAAAAACACAAAACAAATAATTCATAACGGTTTATATTCCATGGTAAACAGTATTGCCAAGTCTAAAAAAAGAATACATAAACATTACGCTACCTCAAAATTCGGATGTCGTAAGTGAAACTTTTCGGTTTTGAGATTATTAAATATTCATAATAAACTTCGCACGCTCTTTCTAATGGTATTATCAGTTTCTTCCCAAACCTTACATTTTATCGTACGTCACAAAATGTTATCGTCCTGAGCAAGTATTTTGTCGTATGTGCACCAAAAGGGA
This sequence comes from Cordilura impudica, assembly GCA_963682025.1. NCBI lineage: Eukaryota > Metazoa > Arthropoda > Insecta > Diptera > Scathophagidae > Cordilura > Cordilura impudica. Next base: position 80,830,951 of record OY821521.1, on the reverse strand, counting down.
AATTCAACATTTTTTTAATGCAAAATGATGATTATTCTTATTGAAAATACAATTGTTGTACGTCATAAAATTTCGATTTCACTCATTTATGCTGATTAAATATGTAGAACAAAGCGTAAATGGAAGTAACCGTAAACGTATCGGATTTTTATAGTTGCTGTTTGTACTTTACTTATTCTAATGCGCGTATTAAAGCAGAAGACGAAAGGAAAAAAAAAACATGAATTCACTTGAGAAAATAACTGTAAAAGTAATGGATAATGACATATCAGAAAAAGATTTTTCGTCAGATGATGAAACTTTGGATCCTTCCTTCAATATTGAGGAGAATGCCGAGGTCTTTAGCGGCCGTACGATAATTCTTATAAACTCAAATGAGGAACTAAGTACTAGTAGTTCCGATGTAAAATAAATGTTAGAAAACAGCTTCGAGAAAAAAGGGAACATATAAGTGAATAGAAACGGTGAATAGAAAGAGCGAAAGAAAAAATTGCATGAACTATTTTGTACACAGTGTTGTTGAGCGACATTTAAGACATTTAGAAATTCCAAGTCAAATGGCATTGGCACCTCTGTTAAGAAATGTTATATACGAAAGAAAGAAGCTTAAAATTTTAGAGATGGATAGAAATGATTTCAAAAATTTTTCGTTAAAAGTAGAAGGACTGAATTTCAAATGCATTCCATTCAATAAAATTAAATATATTTAATATTATAATGCAAGCATTTATCAAGTCGGTTATAAACTGATGCATGGTAAAAAGGAATTGATTTACAAAAATGCTTAAAAGGAAAACTTGAGACGCATAATAAGGGAGATACCCGATAGCTTCTTTCAAATAAAATTATCAATCTGAATTTTTATGAAGAATTATCAAAAATAAATAGATATCATTATTCTCATCTATAATATTAATAGGCTAGGCGATTTCTTGTGACTGATGTTTTGTTCTACCGTTTTATCCCGATTTTGACCGAACGTATATTATTTGAAAGGTATTTCTTTTTAGCCGATTTGCAGATTTACAGATTTTTAAATTTTTTCCTTTATTTTGAGTAAATTGCATTTAAAGTTGCTACTAACACATACATAAAATTATATAATGCTATGTGTGTGTATATTAAATTTATTAATGTGTTTGTAATAAAAATGAGTTTGTTTTTTTGTGTTGATTTGTGTATTGGCTATAATTGATAAGCATACTTTTAGGGTCTTTATTTAATTTTATTTTTTCTTGACTAAAGAATTTTTTGTTGGTATAATTTCCCTTATGCCTGGTTTTCATTATGTCATTTTCAATGGCAATTGTTGTCAATTATTGTCAGCTGTATGAAAACGGGTTTTAATGTCTTGTCATTTACAACCCCTGGCAACATTTGACATCTGAAATGAAATTGCCAGCATGTTGGCAATTTGTTTGTGTTTGACAGCCGAATTTTTTGTTCGTTTATAAGATGTTATAAATACGTAATGAATAGAAAATTACGAGATGTCAGTTGAGGCAATTGTTTGTTGTCAGCTTCAGATTTTATCACAAAATTTCCCTTATCAAATTATATATTTCCAATAGACTTTTTGTCATATGTTCGAAGAAAATAAATTATTGTGACAAAATGTAACATACGACAAATGTATTCTGAACCAAAAAGGCCAATAACGCACTTGCAATGATAATTACAGTAAATTTGACTTACGCTGATAAAAAATAAAATATTTAGATTATATTCAATCCAAAAATGGAGAGAATCCATAGGGCTATTTTGAAGATATTTGATGTTATACCTTTAAAACCGTCTCCTGATAAGTTAAGTTTTGTTACATACGACATCCGTATATTGAGGTAGCGATTAGAGGGCTTCACAGATAAAGTTGTTTTCACGATATCATAAAATTAAACTTCGACAATTTTTTATATTGATTCTCAAAAAATCTCCGCTCTAGTTTTTCAAAAATTTGTCACATATCTTCCAATGAAAGTATTTGCAAGTGTTTTTTGACGCAAGTCTAATGTTATGTTGGACATGTCCAAACGTGTCCGCGTATTAAAGATATCCAGTAAAATATTTTTATTTTTAGGGGTTTAATGAGAAGATGTTCCGATCAAGTTAACATATTTGAATCTTTATTCGATTTAAGCAATGACATATTTCACTATTTTTCGAATTCGTCTTTGTTCGAATTTTTTCGAAGAGAAAACTCTATATTGAAAATATGCTCTTTATGGGCATAAAACTTTTCGTTTTGTCAAGGACAGTTCTAATATATAATAAAAATTTTGAATTTCATTACTTTGAGATGTGCTGTCATAAACTCAGTGAAAAAGTCATTGATTTGATCTGCAGTTATAGTTTATGGAATAAATACTTTCTTGAAAATTACATTTGACTTAAAAAATTTATTTTTATTGGACATCAAACGTTTTAATTAAGATTTGGACCGGCAACATGTCACTATATATATTGTTCTAAGTTTATCCCAGAGTTTTCAATGGTTTAATGTATCAAGTTTAGAAGAATGCCCGACTAACAAGGAACGTATCCAAGGAATGAACCATCCAAATCCGCAAAAAATTTGTTATGTGATACAAAAGAGAAAACTGTTAGGCCTCTTATTGGGGATATTTTTAATTCATTTTATGTTAAACTCACTTCTGCCAGCATCTATTTTACCACACATTCGCGAGGACTTTGGTGTATATGGGTAATTTTAATTTCAACGGAAAGAAGCACCTCCATACTAGTATCGTGCAAATAAAAGCATATCATGGCGAAAAACTTCCAAACAGTCGAAAAGTTCCATAGAATATCCCGACTGTTCCGCAGACCTGACACGACTTGACCGGTGTTTTTGTGGGGATAACTTAAAAATTAGCTATGCAGACGAATTTAAAGGTGATGTATCTTACCAAAACATTACAAATTTTGGCGAACATGTTCCTAATCGGTGATAATCTGAGGTGCCTTATATTTCCTTAAAAATATATAAGAAAAATTAAGAAAAATTAAAAAAAAATAAAAAAAAAATGAAGAAAAATTAAAAAAAAAAAATAAAAAAAATTAATAAATAAATAAAAAAAATAAAAAATAAAAAAAAAAATAAAAAAAAAAATAAAAAAAAAAAATAAAAAAAAAAAAAATAAATTATCTAATAAAAAAAAAATAAAAAATGAAAAAAAAATAAAAAATAAAAAAAAAAAAATAAATAAAATTAAATAAATAAATAAAAAATTAAAAAAAAAATAAATAAAATTAATAAATAAATAACTAAAAAAAATAAAAATTAAAATTAATAAATAAATAAAAAAAAAAAAAAATAAAAAAAAAAAAATTAATAAATAAGTAAAAAAAAAATAAAAAAAAAAAAAAAAATAAAAAATGAAAAAAAAAAAAAAATAAAAAAAAAATTAAAAAAAAAAGAAATAAAAAATCTAAAAATAAAATAAAAAAAGTAAGAAAAAATAAAGAAAAAGTAAAAAAAAATAAGAAAACGTAAAAACGTGAAAAAAATAGAAAAAGTAAAAAAAAAATATAGTAAGGTATTGTGGTCATTTGGAACTAAAACCTTAGGGGGTAAGGTTTTAAAAGCGAAGAAAGGCGTATTTTCATAATTTTTTTTTGAAGATACGAATAAGGTTGGATTATTTATTTCATATACACTTTATAGTAAAGCATTTGAAGATTCTTTGAAAAAAATTTTCAATTAAAAATTTAAATAAATAATTCCATGACAGCGAATCTCCGAAAGGCGCCTCGACAAAAAGTTGTTGAGCGGTGAACATCATAACTCGCTACCGGCTCATGTGAAATAAAAAAAAATCGAAATGCGTTTAAAAGGTGACATGTTTCCCGAGGTAATCACGAAGATTACATTTTGAAGTGAAAAACACGATTTTTGCTATAAAATTTCGGTGAATTTGTCGCTTAAACATGGGGAAGAAAATGGAAAATGGTGATTTATGTGTAGAAATAGTGTGTAGAATTTGAAAAGAATCGGTTCAGTAGATTTTGAGTTACGATGTTCACGGACTTCGAACATTTATTTGCGGGAAAATCGATTTAAAGGTTTTTAAAAACTGATTTATATACGATATACCGTATGAGGCCGGTCGCTGGAAACACTGTATCTTCTTTAGTTTTGTTCCGATTTATTTGAAATTTTGACACAACAGTCCGACATGTTGTACATTCAGAAAAAAAAAAATGCAAAAAATAGGTTTTAAAACCTTACCCCCCCCTTAAATGCCCCCTTAACAATAGACTTCAGAGTATTCTGGCTAAATAATGAAAGGGAGAAAATAGAAAAATTATTATATTCATAACTGCCACTTTTCTTGTCGAATGTCAGCATTGTCGGAAGTATTATTTGTCACACTGTATACAAAAATAACAACAAAGCTACCCTGTTTTCGTAAATAAGAAACGAGGTGATTTGCTTTTGTGTATAAATCTATAATTGTAGATTTGGAATGTATCCAGAGATACATTCAATTTATAGCAAATGTCACCTCATAGACATTTGATAAGCTTTTCCATGATACATGTCTTGTGGAAACCTTTTTACACACCCTGTGGTCAGGGTATAATGAGTTTGTGTTGATGTTTGTAACTGACAAAAATATTTGACCTAGATCCATCTTTCATTATTCTGATCGATTACATTGTGAGGCGATTTAGCGATGTCCGTCCGTCCGTCTGTCTGTGTGTCCAGGTAAACCTTGTAATCCAACTACATAAGCTTTCATTGGCCATAGGACGAATGCTATTGAAATTGGTGAAAATCGGTGCATATTAAGACCTAGTCCCTATATAAATAACACGTATGCAGTAAAATCCAGAATTTCATAAAGATATCGCTCAATTTTGGTGCATTTGCTTTTGTTACACACATTAATAATATATTCGGACACAAACCCTGTGGGATAATCTTTAGTCACAGTCCCGATAGAAACCTGCTTCACTTAAATCTATCAAAAAACAAAAATATTGCATACATTTTTATCAAATTTGGTTTATTTATTTTTGAAAGCCGTAAATCGATCAATTTTTTGACCTGACTTTCTATCTGAAGTCAAGAAATTAATAACAATGCCACTCAAATTTGGTTTATACTTTTTTCTGTATCCGATTATAACCTCCGCATAGTTGGATCTAAAACCCATTTTCCGTACTTATGGCATATGGTGTCATTGTAGTCGGTCAAACCGATTATAGCTATACCCTATACCACTATGTGGTTTGGGTATAATGACTTTGTGCTGTATAATAAAAGACCCTTCTTTTATTATACAGATCGACTCAGAATCACTTTCTGAGTCGATTTAGCGATGTTCGTCCGTCCGTCCGTCCGTCCGTCTGTGTGTCCATGTAAACTTTGTAATCAAACTACAGGTCGCAAATATGAATATATTTTGATGAAATTTGGTATATAAGCTCTCCTCGGCCATAGGATGAACGCTATTGAAATTGGTGAAATTCGGTCCATGTTCAGACTTAGTCCCCATACAAATGACCCCTATGAAATCGACTTAAATTGTCATAAGATCCAAATTATCATATAGATCTCAGCCAAATTGGGTTTGTATGTGTTTATTATATCCATTAATCAGTAGTCCAAAAATAGTCCCTATATGACAATTCTTAGTCATAAGCCCCATATAGAGGTGCTTCCCGATCTTCACTTAAATCTAACAAAAACAAAAATATTGCACAGATTTTTCTCAAATTTGGTTTGTATATATTTTTGCAAAATATAAGTGACTTTACCAAATAAAGTAAGAATCCGTCCAATTTCCGATAAATATAGCACCCGATAAAAACTTTTTCATATCTGCAGCCGAAAAAATTAATAACAATGCCACTCAAATTTGTTATGCTTATTTTCTATATCCAAATAGTTGGACCGAAGAGATAGGGCCTCTAAACCATGGTATAGTGTATCGTATAATCGGTCTAGACCGACTATAATTTTCTTACTTGTTTTTTTTCTGTTTTAAATATTTTGTTTCTTGATATGGCTTTGAATTTATTTTTGGGAATTTGCCGCAACATTTTTTTAAAAAAATACGTTATTACTTCTATTGTTATGACCTTAACTGCAATTTTACACATTTAGTATTTCCAAAAATTTGTTATTCCGTAGATTATCTATTAAAAACTCTCCTAAAAAAAATTCCCTTAAGAATTTATTGGAATTTTTTTTTTAAATATTGCACAAGCAGGTCTTATTCCACACATAAGCTGTTAAAACCAATCAATATTGTTGATCACAATTAAAATCTATTAATTAAAAGAGAATATCAGGGAAACCCTAAGATTTAATATTTGTGATTTAAAGATGTGTATGTTAAAGCAAAAATTATAAATAGTTGATTTTAATATCAACTACTCTAAACAAAACCACAGAGAATATTGGACTTATATTATACTTATAATGAATTTAAAATGCAAAATTAAATTTGAAACATATTCTATAGATAAATAGTTATAATCATAACAACTTCATAATGAATATGTTATAATTTGTAAACATTTTAATATTACCATCGATTACCAATAATTATCATTATATTCTAATGGCCATATTGTTATACATATAATGAACATTTGATAACATTTCTAATAATAATCTCTAATCATTTTCTAACTAGCGGTGGCACATTATAGCTAGAAATATATTAATTCTTGTTCCAAAAACTATTAACAGTATTAAATATGCATATTATTTAATATAAAATTAATTGCAAATTCTTATAGTTCACTATCACATGTACAATTTTGAAAATAACATCAAAGCAAATTGACACGCACTCATTGTCATAGATGAATTACAATGGAATGTTTTTGAATTCCACCACCTTCCATTACACAAATTGTTACTTACACAGCCAGTGTTGCCAAACTTTGAGGAAGAAAAAATGCTAAATTTAATAAAAACGTTTTAAATTTTATTTTTTTCATAAAATAATTCAAAAATTTTTTTTAAATTTAATTAAAGTCACTGTTAAAAGGCACGCCAGCCGTACGTTCTGATGACTTCCACGGGGATTTTGAATAAAACACAGAAGGTCTTAAAATTGTTTATTTGACAATGTGTATTTCTATTAAAATTCCTATATTAAATTCAAAAAGTTAAGCATAAAATTATAATTAAATAATAACTTGTGATACATACTTTGTGGTATGGAAACCACCAGGACTTTTTGGTATAAAATATTTAAATGCAAATAAGTTTTGCTCCCGAACACTGCGCAGTGCCAACTTGCAGGTTATGCAATTCAGAATGAAAAAGCGGCAAACAACGCACGTGTTCTTAGCAAACCTTATTGTAAAATTGTTCGTTAAGTTTTACAAATGTTACAATGTAAAAAATTTTCATCGTAAATAAAATAATTAATTATTGTTGATGCCAGATTGAGCATAATAAAATAAATCATTGGGATTTTGGATACAACGCTAACAGTCACTATTCTACGTATTTTTGTTATGTATGGGTAGCAAAATATGAAGAAATTTAAACGACTATATATTTTTACATATCGTATACTATATAAGATTGAATTGCCACAAAAAAAACCCTTATAGCGGTTTGCTTTTCGTTCTTTTCAGAACTTGATTTCCCTTTTTTCAATGGTTTTTATTTTTTGAATTAGGGGTCATTTGTATGGGGACTAGGTCTGAACATGCACCGATTTTCAAAAATTTCAAAAGAGTTCGTCCTATGTTTGATTTCAAGGTTTATAATATTTTGGTAAAAGATATTTGACAGATGTGAACACCAAAAAAAAAATGTAGCCTAAAAGTTGAAAAAGTATGAAAAATCACATTTTTCTTCAAATCCGTTGAAATAAAAACGCTGCCCTCGCCAAACTTAAAGCAGGATGCTAACAATATTTGGCTTCTTTAATCAAATATATTTTGTTAATAAAATACTAAAGACCAATCGTCGATTTCGGTAAATTTCCTGGACATTTTTAAAAAAAGTAAAATTGGAGATTTTGAAGTAGTGATAAAAAATGCGTACCGTTTGGACATTAATTTAAAACGGCATAACAATAGACGAGATGCACAATACTATACATAAGATCATTTCGGGATCAGGAGAATGCAAAAATGTTGCTATTGTAAATTTTTTCAATGTCTTTAAAAATGTGAGCTCGATTTTCTTAATCAAGTGGTCTGCGCGCATTTATTGCCTGGGGAGCTTGATATAACTTGGCTGTTTTTCAACCGATAATAGATTTTGTTGTTTTATTAGAAATATAATTTACTAAAATTATGGTTTATTAATTAATTTAATCGAAACGCAATTACTAATAAAAAAATATTTTTTTTTGATAATGCATATTTGAACTTTGAACTCAATGCGCATCCAGAAAGCATTGACTGTCACCATAATAAACATGCACAATCACTCCACTCTTTGTTTTTTGATTTATTAGACGGGTTTCTTTTAATTGCGCCGGTCAAGTGTTTTTCCCGCTTAACTGCTACAAAAACTATGCATTTAGAAAAATCAATTGAGCGAAAATTACTGTATTCATACTTAGTAGGCGGGTCGATTTAAAAATCGCCCAAGTGACAAGGAAAATCGTATTCTAGGGATCAAAATAAGAAACTTTGCCCGAGGAATAATACCTCTAAAACGAATTCTGATGTCCCGACTTTTGACCTGTCTGTCTGTCTGTCTCACTTTGACCCATTTAGAGAGCCCCAATCGAGTGCAAATGTATGATAGACCCCCACTAACTTTGGAGGGCCGACCCACGCATGCCAGTGGCACACCCCAGGTACCCCACTCGGGGGTTCCCCATACAAACATTTCAAAAAATCACAATTTTTTGTTTAGAATTGGGCTGACTATGTTTGGTTTAATATTAAAACAAGTAAGAAAACTATAGTCAGTCTAGACCGACTATACGATACCCTATACCATGATTAAGAGACCCTATCTCTTCGGTCCAACTAATTGGATATAGAAAATATGCAAGAACCAAATTTGAGTGCCATTGTTATTAATTTTTTTTGGCTGCAGATATGAAAAAGTTCATATCGGGTGCTATATTTATATGGGGACTAGGTCGAAAAATGGACCGATCCTGACTATATTTGGTAAAGTCACTTATATTTAGAAAAACTATACACAAACCAAATTTGAGAAAAATCTGTGCAATATTTTTGTTTTTTGATAGATTGAAGTGAAGATCGGGAAGCAGCTCTATATGGGGCCTATGACTAAGAATTGTCATATAGGTATTATTTTTGGACTACTGATTAATGGATACAATGAACACATACAAACCCAATTTGACTAAGATCTATGCGATAATTTGAATCTTATGGCAATTTTTGTCGATTTCATAGGGGTCATTTGTATGGGGACTGGCTGTGAAAATGTACCGATTTTCACCAATTTCAATAGCGTTCATGCTATGGCCGATAAAAGCTTATATACAAAATTTCATCAAAATATATTCATATTTGCGACCTGTAGTTTGATTACAAGGTTTACATATACACACAGACGGACGGACGGACATCGCTAAAACAACTTAGAAAGTGGTTCTGAGCTGATCGGTATAATAAAAGATGGGTCTAGGTCAAATATTTTTGGTAGTTACAAACAGCAGCACAAAGTCATTATACCCAAACCACATATTGGTATAGGGTATAATTGACACTCATACGTATACGTATCTTCTACTCTGCTAATAACTAATAATCATATGTCTTAACTATGTTATTTTATTCAAAAAGATCGAGCGGATGAGGGTAAATAACTTTTAGATCACTCCGTGATCCGTGATTAATCTGTAGTCACAACAAGACTATGGGCCAAGTTTCAGATCAATTGCATGAGGGGGAATGGGGTTGCACCATGGCAGACAGACAGACAGGTCGAAAGTCTGGACATCAGAATTCCTTTTAGAGGTATGGTTCCTTGAGCAAAGTTTCTTATTTGGATCCCTAGAATATAATTTTCCTTGTCACTTCAGCGATTTTTTGCCTCCCTACAAATCGACCCGCCCTAATACCTATTATAAAGTTAAAAAATAATTAAAGAGTGTCCTTACAACTGCATAACATTACATGCAGTGAAAAAAACTCAATCCTTTTGCCAAACAGATTGCTTCAATTTTTGAGGTCTGGGTGTACCTTGCGCGGCAGACGAAAAATTTAAAAAAATCAGGGACCGTAATAATTATTCTTTTTTTCGATGAAAAATAACTGTTATTTTTTGATATAGGAGTATTTAGAATCTATAATATTGATAGGCTAAGCGATTCTTTGTGACCGATGTTTTGTTCTACCATTTTATCCCGATTTTGACCAAACGTATATAATTTGAAAGATATTTCTTTTTAGCCCTTTTGCAGATTTAAAGATTTTAAAATTTTTTCCTTTATTTTGAGTAAATTGCATTTAAAGTTGCTACTAACACATACATAAAATTATACAATGCTATGTGTGTGTTTATTAAATTTGTTAATGTGTTTGTAATAAAAATGAGTTTGTTTTTTGTGTTGATTTGTGAATTGGCTATAATTGATTAGCACACGTTTAGGGCTTTTATTTAATGAGAAAATAAAATTTCCTAGAATTTGCACTCGAATTTCGAGGGCTGGAATCTGCTAGTAGTATATAAAAACGTGAGAAATCACAAAAAATGTGTCTATCATGGGGATTTCTTATGCACATTAAAATAAACATTAAAGCAAACATTTGAAGTCAACTAAATTATTATAACACGTACAAAAAAATCAAAATCAAAAAATAACTGTCGTTTGCATTTGCATAAAGAATATATATTCTCGATCCTTATAACAGCTCAAGTCAATATAGCGATGTCCGTCTGTCTGTCCGTCCTCCGTTTGTCTGTTCGTCTGTTGAAATCACATTCATTCACAAAATAAACTATTTACCTTGGTAAACTTAGGATAGTATTGCTTGTCATTATTTGATATTTAAAACGGAGTATATCGGGCATCATTGTGCCAAGAAGACACCTCTAAAAAATTTAAAAATCTAATTGTGTGTTGTAATAATTTAGTATTGAGTTTAACAAATTTTTCAAATATTTCGTTTACATTGATAAATAGTGCAATAAGTCAAGATATCCATGTAAACGTATCAAAGATTCGGCATAGTCGAATTTATCATTCTTACTTGTTTAACTTGGGAATAAAAGCAATATTTGTGCCACTTTAGATTACAACTACTGTACGTGAAAAAACTATTAGAATTTTTAACAAAAATCCCAAACGGGCTTTAAAAAAAAAATCACTTATGAGGCAAGAGTTTCTCGGCAAACGGTTTGCCGGGTTATTAAAAATTATACTGAACGTCTTACTAAGAAGTGAGACAGAAAAAATCTTAACTCGTAACTTTTTTAGCAAGCATTACTTGAAATTTTTATGATCAAGTTATACTTGAAAAATACTCGCATGCCAGTTATTATGTTTAGTGACAACCCTCTTCATTTGTTGTTAGTTTGATTAACCTGAATAATGAAATTGAAGTAAGTGCTAAGATTATTTCAACAAAATTCAACTTGGTAGTAAAAAAAGATGGTCAAAGAAGCATAGGTGTTCTGGCAAACTATTTCTAATGTTATCAGATAGAACTATTGCTAGGACACCTGGTTCGAAAAGGAAGAAAAGTATTTATAATGTTTTTAAGGCCAAAGAAATAGAAAGCATATTGAAAAGCGCCCAATAAATGCGGTAGAAAAGCAGACCGATTAGTACCATTTGCTGCGAAAAGTTAAAAACAATGCAGGTTGAAAAAAACACAAAGTAAAAATTTTCCAGACAGATACGATGTAATAATTTAGAGGCCAAAAACAGAGCAGGGAAATTTAAATCATGTTTCATAAAAAATACTCCTGCTGCTTAATGGACGACGAAACGTATGTACTGGCAGATTTTTCGCAGCTACCTGAACAAATTTTTTTTTTTTACTAATGCTCCAGGAAAAATTGAAGATAATTTAGGACCCAATAGTTGTGACAAAAAAGCAAATCATACGACGGGCACTATAAATACCGAAATTTATATTAAAGAGTGTTTGCAAAAAAAAAGCTTCTTCCTTTCATAACCCAACACTATATGTACACATATTTTTGGCCCGATTTGGCATCCTGTCCCACAAGAAACCCTTGATTTCCCTTTTTTACAATTTTATTTTTTGAATTAGGGGTCATTTGTATGTGGACTAGGTCTGAACATGCACCGATTTTCACAAATTTCAAAAGAGTTCGTCCTAAGTTTGATTACACGGTTCACATGGACAGACATACGGACGAATGGACGGACATCGCTAAATCAACCCAGAAAGTGATTCTGAGTCGATCGGTACACTATAAGATGGGTCTGGATCAAATATATTTGGTAGTTACAAACATCAGCGCTAAGTCATTATACCCATTAACCACATAGTGGTTATGGGGATTCAAATGACAATTGATTGATCCTCTGCGGAAAATTTCCCAAAAACAATTTCCCGAAAACAATTTCCCAAATACAATTGCCCGAAAACAATTGCCCGAAAAACAATTCCCCGAAAAAGCAATTCCCCGAAAACAATTTCCCGAAATTACAATTTCCCAAAAAAAATTTCCCGAAATTACAACTTCCCGAAATTATAATTTCCCTATATTTAGTTTACAACTTCCCATATATTCTTGATTTCCCCCATAAAAAAATAAAAATTTCCCGAAAATACAACTTGCTGCATACGATTTCTCGAAAAAACAATTTCCCGAGTATACGACTTCTTGAAAAAAAAAAAAAAAAACAATTCCCCCACCCCGCATCGCGCCCTTCCTCTTCCATCCTCCATCGTCATCCGAAAAATTTTCCGCAAATCGTGATTGATGGTTATTATATTTAAAATGAAATTTTACATATTATATTGCAAAATTTGAAGTTTTGAATCAAAATTTTATATTTTTCAGGAAAATTTTCCATAAGCGCTTTTTATACTACTTTCAGTGAATCGTTTACTGGACACAGACCATTTCAGAGCAAAAATTGTAGTATTAATGGTGACTTGATTTGTGCTCTTCAGCACACTTTTTTGTTTTTTTTTTTTTATTTTGCAAGAGCCCAATATCCTTCTATGGCCTTAGTTCTGGGCAGTTGGGTGGATTCGATTCTCTTGGTACGAAGTTGGCAGGCATTATTTTGTTTTGCACAATTCCACAGGCGATTTATTGTGTTGAGATAATGCATGATCATGCTAAAACAAATTTTGATAACTCATGCTGCTTTTGGAATGGAAGTAATAGTGGTATCTTTTCCAACCGTTCTTTATTGTACAAATCGTTATTAATCATACCAGTTGGCAGATACGAACTGCTTCCTTTCTAACAATTACAAATAGCCTGCCTAGCTAAAAAGTCTTTGAGGAAGCTGTGAGAAGTTTCCAAGCAAGAATGTTTCATCTATTGATTAAATTACGTTTTTGTACCCTGCAAGCAGATTCCAGCCCTCGACATTCGAGTGCAAATTCTAGGAAATTTTATTTTTTCATTAAATAAAGACCCTAAAAGTATGCTAATCAATTATAGCCAATTCGCAAATCAACACAAAAAACAAATTCATTTTTATTACAAACACATTAACAAATTTAATAAACACACTCAAAGCATTGTATAATTTTATGTATGTGTTAGTAGCAACTTTAAATGCAATTTAATCAAAATAAAGGAAAAAATTTTAGAATCTGTAATTCTGCAAAACGGCTTACACGAAATACCTTTCAAATAATATATGTTTGGTCAAAATAGGGATAAAACGGTAGAACAAAACGTCGGTCACAAGAAATCGCCTAGCCTATTAATATTATAGATGTCGTTGACATATATTATAAACAAGAGAGGCCCTAGAACACTTCCCTGTGGTACACCACAATTAACAGACATAACTTCACTCTTTTCTCCATTAATTTCGTCACTAGCAGATGCCAGCACTCGAAATTCGAGTGCAAATCTAGGAAATTTTATTTTTTCATTTGATAAAAACCCTAAAGGTATGCTTCAAAATTCAACTAATTTTAAATGAAAAAACCAAACTCAATACATTAACACAAACGCATTAACAAATTTAATAAACACACACATAGCATTGTATAATTTTATGTATGTGTTTAAACGATCATAACTCCAAAAAAATATTCCAGACGATGAAAATCTGTAAATCTGGGTAACAGCTAAAAAGAAATACCTTTCAAATGCTAAATTTTTTGTCAAAAACGGGGTAAAACTGTGAAACTTGCATCGGTCAGATTCCACCACTCGAAGTCCGAGCGCAAATTCTAGGGAATTTTATTTTTTCATTTGATAAAGACCCTAAAAGTATGCTTCACAATTCAACTCATTTTAAATGAAAAAACCAATCTCAATACATTAACACAAACACATTAAAACAATTTAATAAACACACACACATAGCATTATATAATTTTATGTATGTGTTAGTAGCAACTTTAAACGATCATAACTCCAAAAAAATATTCCAGACGATGAAAATCTGTAAATCTGGGTAACAGCTAAAAGGAAATACCTTTCAAGTGCTAAGTTTTTTGTCAAAATCGGGGTAAACTGTGAAACTTGCATCGGTCACAAGAAGTCGTCTTGTCTATTAATATTATAGATATTGCGATTGCTTTTTTAAGAAACTTTTAATAAGTTTGAGTTGAGAGCCAACAATACCATCGTATGAAAGCTTCTCTAACAAAATTTTGTGATGTGACTTGGTTACTTGGTGACAGTGCCCGCAACTCCGTTAAAGCCATTATCCAGACCTGTACATATAGAATTTACCACTTCAACAAGAGCTTCATCAGTACCACTTCCTTTCACAGAACCATATTGATATTTAAACAATAATGAATTCCTTTGTAAAAATGTATTTAGCTGTGAATGAATTATTTTCTTGAATATTTTGTCTATTGTTGAAAGAAGCGCTATTGGCCGGTATTTTTCAACTGTGTTTGCATGTCCATCTTTCGGAATAGGAACAACTTTGTGCAGCTTTAGAACGTCAGGATATATGGATGTATATATCATGGTATTAAAGATTTTCGACAAGTAGTTAAGTTATATTTGAGCAACTTTGATGAAATATTATCATAACCAGTACTATTTGATGTTTTCAGGTTTCTTAAAATATCTTCAATTAAATATAAAACAGTTTGCATGACGGCCCAAAGATCTTAAGAAATTGCAGTTATCATCAGGATTCTTAATGATTTTATTCCTTTACAGTTCAATAGCATTAGTAAATTATTCACTAAAAAGTGTGGATTTAACTCTGTTGTTTTCAATACACAGCCCATTTGAATCTACGACGTTTAACAATTTCTTCTGAGACCGACCAGTTATATTATTTAAAAAGCTCCAACACTTCTTTAAGCAAAACAAAGATAAGTAATTCCAATAGAATGACATTTTTACAGCTTCCATAGCAAATAATATAAAGTTATAGATTCAATCGTAGTTTTAAAGTTAATTTTTATTATTAAACAAAAATAAAAGGAACCTATTTTAGGCCCAAGTCTTGTCTGCTACAACTCTGCGTGTCATCATATTGTTGTTATAACACATTATTCCCACTTATGCAAGGTTTTTTTTTTGTTTGTTTTGTTTTTGGTTCAACAATTTGACAATATGAGACGTGTAATTTGACACCAAAGGCTTCTTTGTTGTTTTGTTTTAACTACTCCCTTGTTCTTGTTATTGTAACAAATATTTGTAAACAACAAATAACGAAATCACGTGCTTGTTTGAAAAAACACGTGCTTTTGTTGCTTTCAAGTTGTTGCTATTATTGTTGTTGTAGCTCGGGTTCCATTTAGGGGAAGGTTTTAAAGTTTAGGCGCGCTTTTTCTTATTGATTTAGACAAAAGTGCGCAGGTCGTTGTGACATGAAACAATTAAACAACCCCTAAAAATATGCAAGACAAATAAACAGACTTACACTAACACAAACACAAACACAAACACTGAAAATAAGATTGAATTTTTGCAATAAAGGAAAAGCAACAAATCTTAAAATTCCAAAGGAATAGAAAGAAATGCAAAATAATAACAACAACAATAGTATAACTATCATAGAGCGAAATAAGGTTGCAACTTAGAAAAAGGGGTTTAACCCTAATTATGTACAATGGTTTTTAGCAATTAACCATATAATGAGCATGGATAATATAATTTTAAGTAAAAAATAGATTTAAAAACATTAACAGATAAAACCGATTATACAACAATTGAAATATTCGATCTAATAGTGCTGCGACTTTGAAAGTATTTGTTAAAAAAATATGTAATTTTTCTTAATTTAAACAGAATAAATTTCTTCTTAATCGATTTCACCTAATAGATCGTCAAAATCTGAAGTTATTGAAAAAAAACTTTTTTCAACGCTTCACAGATGAAGCTAGTTTTAACTAAATCAGTTTTTAACCAATTTTGAATGGTTTTAGATAGATCAAGAGTTAAGCTTTCCAAATATATATCTATGTTTATACTTTTACCGAACCCACTTAAAAGTATTATCCAAAAAATTAAAATTTTAAATTTTTTATTTTAAATATTTCAACTTTTTTTCCAACACTTTATTTCAAATCCTATTTTTTTCATATTTTTAATTCAAAGTACATTTAATAGTGAGTAAAACGAAGTTAAAATTTTTTTTAAATTTTTATTTATGATGTGATGAAAGTACCAGGCTAGTGTAGTAAAGGCTTTGGCGCTCTCAAACCGAACTTTATGACTTTTTATATTCACTAGTATAGCCCAGCACTCGAAGTTCGAGTGAAAATTGTAGAAAATATTATTTTTTCATTCAATTTATAAATTTATGAATATTTAAATTTGCTTAAAGGTATGGTAATCAATTGAACACAGGGCGTGTCATATACAATTTGAATCATTCTCATTAACAGGGTGTAACGAATTGTTATAAATATTTTATTTTATTTATTTTAATATATTTTTAAGACATATTGTATACAAATTTTAACATTCTCAGCTTCTCCTCCATATGAACTATAAATATGCCAATTTTCACACTCCTCCGTGCCCGCATATTGTTTAAAAAGGGAACTAAAAATTTACCTTCACGTATTAATATATACTAGTATAGCCCAGCACTCGAAACTTGAGTACAAATTCTAGGAAATTTTATTTTTTCACAAAATTTTTTTCAATGTTTTTTAATCTATGGCCCTTATTATGAGTTGCATTCGATCTTCGATCTTCGCTGGCTATCGAACATCGACTATCGAATGTCAAATTCGTATTATGAGCTGGCAGCACGGTCGAAAATTTCGTTGTACAACGAATTATCAATCGAGCACAATTGTGCTCTCGATGCTAAATGGCAATTTGTAAAACTTATTGAAAATATAAGTTGTAAATTATTTTAATTTCATGAGATTGATTGGCCTTGTGTGCATTGCCGTAGCAGTTCATCTGTAGAAGACAGCAATTCCATATACGCCTCCTTGCAGTAGAAAATTTGCTATAAATCTGTAAACAACTGGTACCCTTGTTAAAACCTCACATACTAACATAGTGGAATCCATTTCCAAAGTGTTGGAAGCATCTCTCATGACGAAGTATTCGTCTTCGTCAGACGATCATAGAATCATAATTCCATGTTAATAAATAATTAATTATTTTGTTTCTTTAATAAATTTGTAAACAATGTTTATTTATAGCCCTCTGATAAGTATGTACTATTGTGAATAATCCAATTGAGTGAAATTCACAATAGCGCTATTTTTATCGAATGTGCGCCATAATACCAAATGAAAATTCGTTCGATCAGTTAATTCGACCACAATCGAAAATCGAAAGTTGTTCATAATAGGCACCTATATGTATATATAAATTTATGAATATTTAAATGAGCCTAAAGGTATACTAATCAATTTTAGTAATTCATAATTCAACACAGGGTGTAACGAATTATTATAAATATTTTATATTAGTTAATTTAATATATTTTTAACACATATTATACACAAATTTTATCATTCTCAGCTTCACCTCCATATGAACTATAACTTTGTCAATTTTCACACTCCTCCATGCCCGCATATTGCTTAAAAAGGGAACTAAAATTTTACCTTCACGTATTAATATATAGATATACATTGAGTTTTTCAGCTATAACTCAGGAACCATTGATGATTTCTCATTTCATTCTTCAACAAAATTATAGCCAAGATTTAAATGAATAATATTAATACAGTCAGAGGGTATATATCGGTGTGTCATTCCGTTTGTAACGCATTGAAAAATGCATTTACGACCTAATAAAGTATATATATTCTTGATCATTAGAACAACTCGAATCGATATAACGATATCTGTGTGCCCGTCTGTCTGTTGAAATCATGCTCATTAACAAAATAAACCCTTTACCTGGGTGAAGTTATGACCATATTGTTTAGCATTACTTCGAGCAGGTTGCTATTGAAAATTGGGCATCATTGTGCCAGGATATGTCTAAAACTATGAAGGCACCTCTGAAAAATGTTAAAAATTCAGTGTGTTTGTTGTAATAATTTAGTAATAAGTTTATCAAATTGTTTTTTATTTAAAATATTTTGTTTACATATGTTGTACACAGTGCAATAAGTCCAGATATTGATATAAAACTAATGAATGAATTAACATTCTTACTTGATATTAACATATGCAAGAAAAAAACAGAATAAAAACAAGTAAGAAAATTATAGTGGTTCTAGACCGACTATTCGATACCCTGTAGCATGCGTTTAGCGACCCTATCTCTTAGGTCCAACTAATTAGATATAGAAAATAAGCATAAACCATATTTGAGTGACATTATTATTAATTTTTTTGCCTTCGAATATTAAAAATTTCATATCGGATGCTATATTTATATGGAGACTAGGTCTAATAATGGACCGATACTGAACATATTTCGTAAGGCCACTAATTTTTTTCAAAAATATATACAAACCAAATTTGAGAAAAACCTGTGCAATATTTTTGTTCTTTGATAGATTTAAGTGAAAATCGGGAAGCAGCTCTATATGGGGCCTATGACGAAGAATTGCCCTATACGGTTTATTTTTGGACTACTGATTAATGGGAGTAATAGACACACACAAACCCAATATGACCGAGATCTAGATGACAATGTGGATCTTATCGAAATTTAAGTCGATTTCATAAGGGTCAGTTATATGGCGACTAGGTCTAAACATGAACCGATTGTCACCAATTTCAACAACGTTCGTGCTATGCCGATAGAGGCCTATGTACCAAATTTCATCAAAATATATTCATATTTGCCACCTGTAGTTTGATTACAAGGTTTACATGGACACACAGATGGACGGACGGACATCGCTTAACAGACTCAGAAAGTAATTCTGAGTCGATCAGTAAAATTAAAGATGTGTCTAGGTCAAATATTTTTGATAGTTACAAACATCAGCACAAAATCATTATACCTTAACCACATAGTTAGTGGTATAGAGTATAATAACCACATATTGGTATAGGGTATAAATATTGACTAGCAGATTCTAGCACTCGAAAGTCGAGTGCAATTTCTATGCAACCTTATTTTTCAACTAAGCCAATTCATAAACAAACACTTTTATGGTTTATTATTATTGTGAATCAAGATAACAAACTCATTAACAAACACATTAACAAATTTAATAAGCGCACACATAGCATATGTATAATTTTATGAATGTGTTAGTAGCAACTTTAAATGCAATTTACTCAAAATAAAGGAAAAAATTTAAAAATCTGTAAATCTGCAAAACGGCTAAAAAGAAATACCTTTCAAATAATATACGCTTGGTCAAAATCGGGATAAAACGGTAGAACAAAACATCGGTCACAAAAAATCGCCTAGCCTATTAATATTATAGATGTATGTATGTATGTTTGATTTAATATTAAAAATATTGCTCACACGTATACATATATTCATATCTACTAATAAATAATAATCATACGCCCTGAATATGTTATTTTAACAATTTATTAAAAAAGAGAAATTATTTTTTTTAAGATTTCATTCCATAAAATTAGTCAAACTTGCTTTGCTGAGCTATTTGGTGAAGAATGAAATGAGAAATCATCAATGGTTCTTGATAAGGATAAGGAAAAAATATAAAAAGGCATAAAAAAGAGTGTTGTGCCGAGTACTTTCACCCTAAATTGTAATTTCTCACGCCCAGAATGTCTGCTGGACTGTGTTATCTATACCACTTTAGTTCCAAAATGAGAATAGTAAACTGCAGTATGGGCATTTTTATTTTAACAATGAATTGAATAGAAAATATTTTCAATTCAATTTAATAATACTGCATATTTTGTAAGTTAAGAGCCACAGGGAATTTTTTTTTGAATGTTTGCAAAGTAATTGGAACGTATTGTTGGTGTAGTTACTCTTTTTCGGTGTTCTGTGAGGGTTAATTCGTTTCTGTTGTAAAAAAAAAAATACTTGACAACTCTCTTGAGAACAGCCATTTACAGTGAGGTTAATCATTGCACTATTCACGAAATTTCTATAACATTCCATTTTATTACCACAAGATGTCTAAAAATTACTTGAAGATGGCGGTTTTCAATCCAGACCATTTTTTTTTATATTTATTTCTTGAACGATCGTGTCTATGCGGTCTATTGCAAGAACATACGCGCCTTTTGAACTAGCTGCTATGGTAGTGGATTTTGCATCTTTCGATTTAAATAATTTTGATATTGAAGTTTACCATACAGCTTTGAAGTTTACTATTCTCATTTTGCAACTAAAATGATATATGTATCAGATTTACAAATAAGTCTCGGGTGTTTTTTTTTTATCCCTTTCAGACGTAGCTATATCGATTGTACGATCTGCTTTTAGGTGATTAAAATCTAAATAAAAAAATTCTTTCAGATTTTTTTACCGGTATCAGTGATTGTGAGTTCTATTGCGTGCTTTTTATACAAAAGAGAATTTAAAAAAACGAAAGTAGACTCTACTAAAAAGAATTTTTATATGGATTGTTTAGCAATGACTACAATCGTTTTACTATTCTGATCTGAAAGGGTTAATTTTTAAATCAAAAATTTATTGTTAAAGAACGGATGTAACCTTTTGATTTACTTGAAGAATTGTCCATCGCTTGCCGCTACTTTTTCCCATCTTTATGGCAGCATACATATACCACGTCGGAAAAATGTTTCATGTTTTGAGGTTAACCGCGACTCGATCCAATTTGTGGTGTCTTCATATGAAGTGAAGTGCTGCTGAGACAGGCCATGTGTTATCGCTCAAAACTAGTGGAAATCAGAAGAAGCACTGTCTGGTGAAAACAGCGGTAACGGTAAAAATCCGCAAATTGAGTTTATCGAAATTGGTTTTGAACGCTGCCACATCATGTGAACGAACAATATCATGCAAGACAATAACTTTGTCGAGTCTTGCTTTGATTGTTCGATTCAATTTTATCAATTGTGCTCGGTATACAGTAAAAGTTTCGTTCGATTTGGGCACGATTTCATGACTTCAAGCCAAAATATTCCATGAATATTTGGCTTAGCTGTATATGTTGAATCATGACCTGGTGGTTCCCATGATTTCATCGTTATTACCCAATACCACTATTAGGTCATGGTATAATGAGTTTGTGCTGAAGCTTGTAACTACATACTAATAATTTACATATTTCCGCCTTTTGTCGATACAGAATAACTGTCTGAGTCGATTTCGCGATGTCCGTCCGTCTGTCCGTCTCTGTGTCCATGTAAATCTTGTAATAAAACTACAGGTCGCAAACATAAATATATTTTAACGAAATTTGGTATTTACGCTTTTACCCGGACGAACGCTATTGAAATTGGTAAAACTCGGTGCATGTGCAGACCTAGTTCCCATACAAATGGGCCTTATGAGATCGACTTAAATTGCCATAAGTTCCAAATTATAATATAGATCTCGGTCAAATTAGTCTTGTGTGAGTTTAGTACCTCCATTATTCAGTTCAAATAAAAAACCATACAGGACGATTCTTAGTCATAGCCTCCATATAAAGCGGCCTTTCGATCTTCACTTAAACCTACCAAAAACAAAATACGCCACAGATTTTTCTCAAATTTAGTTTGTGTATGTGTTTGCAAAAAATAAGTAACTTTATCAAATACGGTCAGGATCGGTCGATTTGCCGACCTAGTCCCCATATAGATATACATATCTATAATATTAATAGGCTAGGTGATTTCTTGTGATCGATGTTTTGTTCTACCGTTTTATTCCGATTTTGATCAAACGTATATTCTTTGAAAGGTATTTCTGTTTAGCCGTTTTGTATATTTACAGATTTTTAAATTTTTTCCTTTATTTTGAGTAAATTGCATTTAAAGTTGCTACTAACACGTACATAAAATTATACATTGTTATGTGTGTGTTTATTTAATTTGTTGATGTGTTTGTAATAAAAATGAGTTTGTTTTTGTGTTGATTTGTGAATTGGCTATAATTGGTTAGCATACTTTTAGGGTTTTTATTTAATGAAAAAATAAAATTTCCTAGAATTTGCACTCGAATTTCGAGGGCTGGAATCTGCTAGTATATTTAAATATAAATATGAACTTTTCCAGATCTGCAGTGAAATAATTAATAAAAATTCCACTCAGATTTGATTTGTGCTTATTTTCTATTAGTTTAGGCGCGGATCTAACTAAACCCTTGGGGGGGGGGGGGGGGTGCAAATTTTTGATAAAAAATATTTTTACTTATTAAAGTTTATTTAAAACTTATGTACCTATAAAAAGTAAAAAGAAAAATAAACAAATCAAAGACTCAAAAAATTTTTCAATAAATTCATTACCAATAAAATAGCAATTGTTGATATAAAATAATTTTAATTATTTACCTTGTTTTATAATTAATTATATAGGTTTTTAAAAGAACTAACACTAAAATGACAAAATATTTATATTTTAAAGCAATTACAAAATAATGAAAGATTATACTTTACAAAAGTTCAATAAATCAAATTTGTATACCAAAATCATTAGATAAGCATATTTGCGGTTTATATACTTACTAGCAGATTCCAGCCCTCAAAATTCGAGCGCAAATTCTAGAAAATTTTATTTTTTCATTAAATAATGACCCTTAAAGTATGCTAACCAATTATAGCCAATTCACAAATCAACACAAAAAACAAACTCATTTTTATTACAAACACATTAACAAATTTAATAACTTTAAACTTTAAATGCAATTTACTCAAAATAAACGAAAAAATTTAAAAATCTGTAAATCTGTTGAACAGCTAAAAAGAAATGCCTTTCGAATAATATACGTTTGGTATAAATCGGGATAAAACGGTAGAACAAAATATCAGTCACAAGAAATCGATAAAAAATATAACATTGTTTACAAATAACAAAAATTAATTATATTCATAACGAAATTAAGTTGGACCATTAAAAAATCAATTTCATCAATATGTTTTGAAATAAATATTTTTTAAGGTTTGACCAAAAAATTACTTTTAGTTATTTTTTTTAAATAAAAATTTTACGAGTTTGCAAAGTGTTTCATAAAGCTTTCCTCATTTTTTAATATTTTGAAATTCAAATACAATTTTTTTTAACTGAAATTAAAAAAAATTTATTTGAAATTTTATGTAATTTTATTATTTTTAGTAAAGGATTTTAGTTTCTGATCTTAAATGGCAACTTCTGCATTTCAAATAAAATCTTCTTAATTTTAAATGATAACTTAAATTCAAATTAAATGATAATTCAAATTAAAATCATGAATTTCAGTTAATATTTTCTCAATTACAGTTGGGAATTGTGTTTTATATGTAAGTAGTTTTAACAAAATGAGGTTTCTGGTATAAAATGAAGGTCATATGACCGTAAGAATTCTGTTTAAATATTTATTTTGTGGTTGCCCATGGATGAAAATTAGTTTAAAACAACATCTGTAGATATTTCTTGTTTGTGGTGAATATTCATCATGGCTAAAGCACATAGTAGTCTTTCTTCAAACATTGTTTATCATGGTTTAATTCTCCGTAAAGTTGAGAAAGATCTTTCAGCTCTTGATTTGCTTACCGGCAATGAAATAAAAATTTGAATTATTATTCGGAGAGTAGGGTATATATCTTTGTCACAGTGAGATAATTCATCTATGCTTTCATCTGGAACTTCTGTTGAAACTTTCCATTTGAGCTGCCAATGAATAATTTCAGATTCCAGCTTTGCAAGTTGAACTTCTTTTTTAGTTGGTGCAGTCCACCAAAGTCCTCCAATACTTGCGAAATTATTACTTTCAATTCAGTATACGAAAGTTTTGCGATATTTTTCGGCAAAAGCTTAGATATGCTAAAAACATTTAAGTATTCTTCCGTAAAACGAGTCTTGAGATCTTCCGAAATAGATGCTAATAAAGAAATATAACCCACAATACGAAAGTATTTCTCACAATCCCGTATTGGGTGCTTTCTCTCAAATTTAGTTTTTTCGACTGAAATGTCTAGGTCATCACACATTATTTTTGCTTTGTTAAAAATAAATATAAAGCTTTCCTCTGCTTCGCTTCTTTTATATTGAAATCTCAATAAAAGAGTTTTTATTATGTCTGACCCCTTGCATAAGTCTAGGTCTTTTTTTGCAGAATTACGCTCATGGGTTATATGAGGGCTAGAATATCACTAAGGCTACACAATTCGCATATAAAATCAAATGAGCTTGGCGAATTTATTAAAACTAGCAGATTCCAGCCCTCGAAATTCGAGTGCAAATTCTAGGAAATTGTATTTTTTCATTAAATAATGACCCTAAAAGTATGCTAATCAATTATAGCCAATTCATAAATCAACACAATTAACAAACTCATTTTTATTACAAACACATTAACAAATTTAATAAACACACACATAGCATTATATAATTTTATGTATGCGTTAGTAGCAACTTTAAATGCAATTTACTCAAAATAAAGGAAAAAATTTAAAAATCTGTAAATCTGCAAATCGGCTAAAAAGAAATACCTTTCAAATAATATACGTTTGGTCAAAATCGGGATAAAACGGTAGAACAAAACATCGGTCACAAGAAATCGCCTAACCTATTAATATTATAGATTGTCGCATTTTGTGAACATATCTCTATCTTTCCAATAAGATATTTTCTCCAGTGCCTCCAATCTATTTTTAATATTACTTGTAAATTGTATCATGTTGCTCCACTCATTTAGTTTTACACAATATTGAAAATTTTATATTTATTAGTTTTTTCATGTTGTATTCCTTTCGATTTTTGTAAAAAGGTAGATCCGCGCTTGACCAATTCTCTTAACGCATGGTATGGGTCTAGACCGACTATAATTTTCATACTTTGCATTTTTTATTACCAGTAACCATGCCTTCAAAACAGAATTTCAACTTTTCTCGTTATCAAAGGGAACACGATTTCTTTCTTTTTGAATCACTACCAATGATTTTAAACGATATGAAATTGTTTGTTGAGTCACTCCTACTGTAAGTGAATGTTCTTCTGGTGTGTACAACAAATCTTGATTCGTCCTCATACACGCCTGGCCTTCCGCTGAGTTCGTTGCCTTCACAAATACTAACTAAATTTTAGTTCCGCTATACCAAAGGCTTTTATCTAACAGTTATAGGCCTCTTTTATGCCTTCATCCTGTTGGAAGATAAACATTTTTAAATCTTTTAGTTTGTGCTGGATAAGAAGAAATTGTATATTTTTCTACATTATTTGAAAAATCAAACGGTGGAATGTAGAAATATTTTAAAACGAAAAAATGGCTTCAATAAAAATCCAAAGAAAGTATAGGTAAGAATTTTGTATTTCCATAATTTAGTACTAATTACTTACAATAAATTATCAATACTATCAAAACATCTCCGAATTCACAAAATTATTTTTTTTTGTTAGTTTGATAGATTGTGACTTAATATTAATGTGTTATAACAAAGTCACAACTCTGTATAGGCACCTTAGTTTAACTATTTTACTTAAGACAGCCCCCAACCCTTGTTAGTTGCTCTTTCAAATGCATTTTTCATGATTTTAGTTTCATAAATTTGACAATACATAACATTTCTCTTTCTCTCTGTCGTTGTTAAGGGATACCCCTGCAAATGTGTCTTCACATTTTATTCTTGTTGTTATTGTTGCTTGTGTGTGGGTTTTGTTGTTTTTGTTTTGAAACACTCAGGCTTACTACATACATATATAAACTTTAGCACGAATAGCAAGTCAGTGAATCTTCGTTATATGCGATTGTCTATGGATGTGTGTGTGTGTGTGAGTTTTTGTAACAAGGATGTTGTTGCTGCACAATAATATTCATAACGAAAAGGATTTAGTTACTAAACGTTAGCCACACGTGCAGCACGTTTAAAAACGGTTTTCATAAAAACACGATTGTCGATTCGAGTGTCGTACGGGGATCGTATAAGCTATAATAAATATAAATTGTCCGGTATTATATATTAATTATACGCTCGGACGGTCAATAAGAAATTCTTTTGATAAATTACGTAAAATTCAAAAGAAAAGAAATAACAACATAACAATTTAAAATAAAATTGAATAATAACTGCAAGAAAAATGTACAAAACGTCTTAAAATTATTTTATTTAAAAAAAAAAGGTTTTTACAAATTCAGAAAATTGTATTTTTATTGATGTTGTGCTCTAAATGTGTTAATAAAATAAAATAATCTTTAAAAAAGAAAAAAATGTTAAATAAATGTTAGCTTTTAATGTTATCTAAATGTTTTTATTTATTTCTTGAAAATATAAAAAGATCAAGAGTCTCTTTTTGTAGAGTTTTAAGGGAATGCTCAAAATCAAATTCTCGATTCCTTACGGTCATTTGTGAATGCAACAATATTAATAATTTAAGCAATAAATTTATATTAACAAACCATTAAAATTTTAGTTCTTTATTTAAATCTGCATTAGCATTAAACATTTTAAAAAATAATTCACATAATTTAAAATATATTTTTTTAATTTTTCTTAAAAATGTTAGTTTTCTAAAGGAAATTTATATTAAAAAATTATGTAGAAAAAAAAAATTAAACATTTTTTTTTAGTTTGCAAAAACTTTACTTTTCTAAAGGAAATTTATATTAAAAACTATTTAAAAAAATAAAGAAAATAATTAAATTTTTTGTTAGATTTGTAGTAATTTTTCAGACATATTGCAATTAATACTGTAATTAATATGCAAATTTTAATTTTGTTTCAATGGTGCATGGTAAAGAAGAAGAAGAAAGCATATATTTCAAAAATTCATAACTTCACTGTATTCTTAATCGGACCGGTTTCTGACATTTCAGCCTTCATTAGCGATTAAGAATACAGGTTAAGAATGCAGGGTAAGAATACAGTGTAGTTATGAATTTTTGAAATATATGCTTTCTTCTTCTTCTTTACCACGCACCATTGAAATAAAATTTTTTTAACAAAAAATATTTTTTTCTATTAGTTTTATAAAAAATTTTTGGTTAAAAAAATTTTGTTGCTTAGTTTTTTTTTTTAAATTTTTTTTATTTTTTAAATTTTAAACAACCCTATTTAATCAACGACTCTACAAAAAATGGTGATAGTGGTATCCCTTTAAATCATACGGTTTATTTGAGGTGTCTACCGACTCCGCCATCCCTAACCCAACCTAACCTTAATTTTTTTAGTCATCACTATGACTGAAAACCATCCCCACAATTTCAAATAATTGTTTTCAAATTAAATTTATACCACTAAATTTGAAGTAATTTTAATATTAAATTTTTTTTTAATCTCTATATTTTTTTACATATTAAGAATGTTAAGAATGAATACAAATCTATAATATGCGATTTCTTGTGACCGATGTTTTGTTCTACTGTTTTATCCCGATTTTGACCAAACGCATATTATTTGAAAGGTATTTCTTTTAGATCGTTTTGCAGATTTACAGATTTTTATTTTTTTTTTTTTTTATTTTGAGTAAATTGCATTTAAAGTTGCTACTAACACATACATAAAATTAAACAATGCTATGTGCGTGTTTGTTAAATTTGTTAATGTGTTCGTAATAAAAATGAGTTGGTTTTTTTGTGTTGATTTGTGAATTGGCTATAATTGATTAGCATACCTTTAGGGTCTTTATTTAATGAAAAAATAAATTCCTAGAATTTGCAGTCGAATTTCGAGGGCTGGAGTCAGTGGATTTAAAATATTTTTAACGTGTTCTTATCAAGAAAAGCATTTTGTTGCAATCCATAAATGTTTCTAATTATTTTGAACTTATGGAGCCATGACCTGACCGTGAAAATGCCTTAAGTGACACGGTAATCGATTTAATTTTTTTTTAATGAAATTTTGATCCGTTACGATCATTTGCATTCATCTACCAAACGAAGAAAGTTATGAATTTATAACAGAAGGTTAACTGCTTAAAGCTTACGTTTACGTAAAAAAGATAAAGCAAATATAATTAAAAAAAAAAACAAAACTTTCTCTTGTACAATTACGATTTTGGCATTTAAGTTATTTTCGCGATCATGGCTCGGTGGTATATTTTAAATTTTAACTAAAAAAAAATCTTTCAAAATAATTTTGTATACAAAATTTGCATAAAAATTATTTATTTTTTTGAAATTTGTTTTTATTAAAAAAAAGAACAACAATAAAATTACTTATAATTAATAAGATGTTGTTTGTATAAAAATTTTTTTTAAAAATTGTTTGAAATTTGTTTTTATTCAACGTTGTGCCAAAAAAACAACAATAAAATTATAATTAATAAGAAGTTGTTTTGAAATTTTTCAAAATTATTCATACAACAATTTTATTTACAAAAATATTTAGAAAAAATATATATTTTTAAATTATATCCGCATTTAGTGCTGCTTTAAAACAAACTAGCAGATTCCAGCGCTAGAAATTCAAGTGCAAATTCTAGGAAATGTATTTTTTTTTCATTTAATAGACCCCTAAAGTTATGCTTTACAATTCAACTCATTTTAAATGCAGAAAACACACTCAACACATTAACACAAACACATTTACAAATTTAATAAACACACACATAGCATTGTATAATTTTATGCATGCGCTAGTAGCAATTTTAAACGATCATAGCTCCAAAAAAATATTCCAGACGATGAAAATTGTAAATCTGGGTAACAGCTAAATAGAAATACCTTTCAAATGATACATTTGTTGTCAAAATCGGGGTAAAAGTGTGAAACTTACATCGGTCACAAGAAATCGCCTTGCCTATTAATATTATAGATTCGTTAAAATCACTTTATACAAATTAAGACACAAAAATCACTACACAAATTAAATTAATGTGAAATTTTAAAATAATGTTAATTTTTTTAAACTATTTTTTGTCATTTTGAAAATTACAAAACTACAGTTTTAAGACACTAGACTGAGTTTTTGGTATGATAGTTTTTTTTTAAAGATATGAATAATGTTGGATTTCATAAACACGTTATAGTATAACACTTGAAGTATCTTTAAACAAATTTTCAATTAAAAATTTTAATAAGTAAGTCCGTGACAGCAAATATCCGGGGGTGCCTCGAAAAAAGTTGCTTTGCGGCGAACATCATAACTCGTTACCGGATCATGTGAAATAAAAAATTAAATGCGCTTAATACGTGATATGTGTCCTGAGGTAATCAGGAAGAGATTTTTTATATTTTTTTGTTTAATTTTGGCAGTATTTTGAAGTGAAAAACACGATTTTTACTATAAAATTTCGGTCAATTTGTTGTTAAAAAATGGGGAAAAATGGAAGAAAAAAATTCGTCCTGATTACCTGGAGAATTGTGTGTAGAAAAAGTGTATAAAATTTCAAAAGGATCAGTCAAGTAGATTTTGAGTTATGAAAAAAGAGTTTTAAAACCTTACCCACCCACCCCCCCTAAACTTTGTTTAATTAAACTCAAATTTTTAACTCTAGTCAAATATTTTAAAGTAATAAGACCGAGTTTCTGGGATCTCAATTAAACTTCAGATGGTTAAACTAACAATTTTAAATGCTTTAGTTAAATAGCTTGAAAGTTATTAGAGGTTGAAAATGCGTGCTTAATTAGACGAAGTTTAACTGTTATCCCAGAAGGACAATCTAAGTGAATTAAGTTTAAAGCTTGTAATATTTGTTCTATAATTTGCAAAACCGAAACTCGGCCTTATTAATATTAATTTTATAAATAAATATAATTTAATAAATTTAATTATTTGTTCGTGTATACAGCTCCGTGCATCTTATTAGGAACACAATGATAAAATGTAAATTTCAAGCAAAATTTACTACAATTTTGATACAATTTATTCTAGTTTAGTAAATTTAAGTCCTTACCCTGGTAAATAAATTAATATTGAGAAAGTTTTGACCAATATATTTAAAAATAATTGATATCAATCATGCAGGTAACTAAGGACTTCTGCGAGGCATTGCATTGTTGTAATGGCTGTTTGTCTTTTTGTGTCGGTGCAGGCACTACCAAAGCTTCTTATTTTGAACAAACTAACAATCGGATTTAAATCAGGACTACATGAAGGCCAATCAGGAACAGTAACCGAATTGCTTATAAACCATGCTTGACGTGTTCAGACGGGTGTTTCGGATAATCATTTTGTGAAAATATCCATGTTACCGGCATATTTTCGTCAGCATATGACATCATTGCATCGTTTAGGATTCTGGCATATTGGAATTTGTCCATAATGTCCTTAATTTTGTGCAGCTGTCCAACTCAACGTGACATGATAGCACCCCCAAGCCTGATGGAATCTCCGCCATACTTCAATGTCGCCCGAGTGTACTTTGGACGGCGAACATATTTTTTCCTATCAATTCCATTCCACAGCTCTGCAATGGCTGTACTTTCTTCCAAACTTTAGTCTTCTTTCGGAAACTCTCAGACAACAATGCTTTCTTTCGAGAAATTCTTTCAAAGAGTCCAGTCTGACAATCATCGTTTTACTGCATTTGCAGATGGTTTTACTTCATTTTTACCAAAGACTACAACCCAAATCTCATTTCTTCGACTCGCGGACAATTTGTGCATCTTCTTGAGCTGTTGTAATACGACTTCTTGGTTTACTCTGTCATCGAATGCTTCTTTATTGCCTAGCATTGCTAGCCATAGTTTTAGAAATTTTTAAGGCTATTGCGATGTCTCGGTAAGTGCTTCCATCCTGACATCACAACATTTTTTTTTACCCATGTTAAACAAGTAGCTAACGCTTTCCAGAAACTGAAAAACACTCTAAGTAATCACCATTAATTAAATACTAGCAGATTACAGCCCTCGAAATTCGAGTGCAAATTCTAGGAAAACATTTTTTTTTTCATTAAATAAAGACCCTAAAGGTATGCTAATCAATTATAGCCAATTCACAAATCAACATAAAAAACAAACTCATTTTTATTACAAACACATTAAAAAATTTAATAAACACACACATAGCATTGTATAATTTTATGTATGTGTTAGTAGCAACTTTAAATGCAATTTACTCAAAATAAAGGGAAAAATTTAAAAATCTGTAAATTTGCAAAACGGCTAAAAAGAATACCTTTCAAATAATATACGTTTGGTCAAAATCTGGACAAAACGGTAGAACAAAACATCGATCAGAAGAAATCGCCTAGCCTATTAATATTATAGATAACAATTAAATATAAAATTTGTCTGAATTTGCAAATTTAGATAAAAGTTATCGTCGTTCCCAACTTAGTGCACGATTAATTTATTATAATAATCTAACCCATAAAAACAAAGTTTTTATTAAAACTCTGTCTTTCCTTGAATCTATCCGTGACTGTACGTGACTATGTGTGACTGTGTGTGACTATCTTAAAACTAATCTTTGGCCACAATTAGTCTATGGACAAAGGTCTAAATCGATCGTATAAGGGGAAATTGGGTTTAAATCACTCCGTGACGGTGCGTGACTATGCGTGACTGTGCATGACTATGTCAAAGTTAATGTTTTTTCACAGCAAGTCTATCGACCAAGTTTCAGATCGATCGAATGAGGGGAAATAACATGGCAGACAGACTGACAGACAGACGGACAGAGAGTATGAGTTAAAAGAAAGAGTTTAAAAACACCACACAGAAAAAATAAAGTTAAAGGAATTATACTATTGGTGAATTTAAAATTCATTTGATTTATGACAATTTAATTATTGGATAATATTGTTCCTAATTATTTGCGCGTGGTTGTGTACAATAAATTATTCAATGTTGGGTTTTTAAAGCAAATTCTTAATAATCATACACAATATTAAAAAAAAAATTATAAAGGTTTTTTTTTCGATCTTTAGCAAGTTAGCGATTCAGACAGAACTACTTACATTCAACATCTTATATTATCTCCATTGTATCAAAAAGTTGTTTATATATGATAATGATTGATTTTGATCAACGAGAATTTAATTATTACTTTCAAATATAAATTTTCAAAAGATTTCTTTGTATTAAATCGTTGAAGACAAATTGAGGACAGTTCAAACAAATCGTTGACGAAATTTTCATAAAAAAATTTTCATTACTGCAGTCGACGCATAGTGGCGCCATTTGAGTTTTTCGTTGCAAAAATCATCACTTTCGAACCAATTGAGGTAATCAAATAAGTTAAAAGGCATATAACAGATAATTTTCTAACCTATGAAATAAGTGTTTGAACAAGGTGCTACGCCTTCTAGACGCTTGCTTATGGGTTATCAAAGTTGAAATTTGTTAACGGCATGAAAAAATCATGTTTATATTAACAAAAAACAAGATTTTTAACAATTTTATATTTTTTATGTTTCTTTTTCAAGGGTTTTGTGTTTTAAAATTATTGTCCCTAAATAAAAAATAAAAAAAATAAAATTTTTCGAATTAATTTTTTCAAATTGCTTCAAAATAATTATGACAATTCACAAAGAAGGTATATTTAATAGACTAATCATTTATAAACTATAATTATTGGATTCTAACTTCACATGCCGCAGAGATGAAATAAGTGGATCGGAAGATGCTGCCAAGAAGAGTTCTTCATTTTGCCTCACCCTTGATGCTTTGTACGTGTGCGAGCATCTGTATTTTTTATAAAATTTTTTGAGGGACTCCTGAGCTTCTTCGGAAAGCTATATAATTGAATATCTTTGCCATGCGCCAATATTTTATGGACTGTCGGGGTTTATTTCTTCAGCGGATACATCTCCGCCAAAAGTGATGCAGT
Source organism: Cordilura impudica (assembly GCA_963682025.1). Classification (NCBI taxonomy): domain Eukaryota; kingdom Metazoa; phylum Arthropoda; class Insecta; order Diptera; family Scathophagidae; genus Cordilura; species Cordilura impudica. The sequence goes on along the minus strand of OY821521.1, from coordinate 80,797,678 downwards.
TTCCGAAGCATGTTCTCCATATTTTGTAGAATTGACCTTTTCTTTGCAATATAAAACATTCAAAATCGTTTCCAAACTTCTAATGATTTGATTGTTAATTCCAGTGATTCGAGTTACTGCTTCATCAATTTCAAAAAATCTCCGCGAAGTGTTTCCATCGTTTGAGTTTCCGTATCCGCACCTGGGATAGTCTACTTTTAGTCAAACTTCTTTAAAAAACGGATCCTGTATTCGTTTCTTTCTGGTCTTTTGCTTATCCTTATCTAATGTATTTGCATCAAAGTGTTCGTTATTTTGTTTTGTTTTGTGGTTGAGCGTATCTAAAAGAATATATTATTTATTCATCCTGTATCTGTACCTGAATTTACCAGGCATGCCATTCAATTTCTGGAACAACTTTCGTTAATACTATCGTCAATGGCTGTATGAGGGACACTGCTCTCAATTTGAATTTCACAAAAGAAACGGTAAAAATTATTTATTAATTTCAAAAAGAGCTAAACTGGGAATTGTAATATAAATGTTCTATATTTTGTTATAATTATTTATTTAGTTTTCTTATTTTCTCTTCTTGATATTTTTATGTTGGTTGGGTTTAAATATTACGAAAATTGAAGCGTTGCTCTTTCATGAAATCTTTGTACGTTTGGCCCTTATTTTCTGTCTTCTATTAAAGGAAAGTAAATACAAATATATTTCATTTATACTAGAGGACCCGTGCTGCTCCGCAGCATTATATTATATTATATTAATTTTTATAATATAATACCAAAATTTGCCAAGAGAAGTTAACGTACAGTAATGCCAAAATATGCCAAGAGAAGTTAACGTAGAGTAAAAGTAAAGTTGATTCTCCACGCATAACTTTCCTCAAACCCAACGAATTTAAACAGTTAAAGAAGGAGCTTGATCCACTGAGTGTTCTTAGACCTATGTCAACAGCCTACGTTAATTAGAACTCTAGTTATAGAGGTTTGAGAGAAAAAAAATATTGAAAAAAATCTTGAATGCAAAGTTTATTCATAAATTATTTTAATATATAAGATAAATACAAATCAAAGAGTTCTATTATATATCTTCATTCGAAAAACCGGTAGTTTCTGCAAGAACTTTGATTTTGTTTTCTGGAAGAAATATGCTTGGTATGTACATATGTATAATATGTTCGTTTTTTAGAGTAAATAAAAAAACGAATTTTTTGACTTAAATTGAATGAAATCGATATAGGTCGTGTATGGGTACCCCGTATAATTGTCAGCACTGAATATTTTGGGCTATTTTAAATATGGGAAAGTCAAAGATTCGTTGATTTGTGCTATTATTTCGTCAATTTTTCCCTAAAAGGGGGGAAAAAAATCCACAAAAATGCATGAAAACGCTCCCTGGCGGCTGTTAAAAATAAAAATAAATGTGAAAAATGGATTTACCGACCCAAAGGACCCCCGCTATACACATTTTCAATAATTTTTTTTACATTTGAATGAGTATTATGGAAAATATCATGAAAATATCTTTGAAAATGATTTTAGAGGTATGGTTCCTTAGCAAATGTACTTGTTATGACCCATGGAAATTTTTTCGGCCCCATACAATTTGACCAATCCTAATATATAATTATATATGATGTTTAAATGAAAGTTTCACCTGCTCCACCAAGCATTTCCAAAAAAATCTTGATGGACACATGTTAATATTAAACGAATTATTAAATCATCTAAATTATTTTAATTATTGTTTTTTAAACACTTCGACTTTTAAACTTTTGCATACTTTGATAAGAAACTTCACCGTCTATATGTTGGTAACCAACTGGTAAATAATAATTTTTCCGTGTGGTTGGTTTTGTCCTCTTGCCGTTATTAAGTCCCGTTTATATATTTTTTTTTTTTTGTACACGCAAAGCTCATGTACAAAGGCTAAATGGAGTACAAGACTAATTTGAAGACATTGTCGCAAATCATGTCGCTAACTAAGTTCAACTGAGGACAAGTTCAAGACATATTAGCTCATGTTATCGTCAACAAACTCATACGCGAAAATACCTGATTTTGTTGCTTAGTTTGTCGTCAGTTGAATGTGATACACGACTATATAAGTTATTTGTCATCGAGCTAGTCCTTAACAAATTTTTTTTTTAAAGAAATCTCCACATGAACAACTCACAGATATTGTCGCTTAACTTGTCGTTAACAAAGATCGGACGACAAGTATAAGACGTTGTCGTTCATATTGTTGTCAACGGTATCTTGATACACCACAAATACATTTTTGTCGGTGAATTGGTTGACAACGGGACACATCCGGCCAGAAACAAAGTTCAGTTTGAAAAAAAATGACGACAAAAAGTGACTATCCCATGAAATCCTGGCTGATCTTGTTTCAGAAATATGTATCAATATTTCAATTAAAAAAAAAAAAAAAAATAGGAAATATTATTTGATTTGAAAAAATATTTAACTCCAAGTTTAATTAACAGAGTTGATATCATTTTCACACCATCCTTGGGATAGAGACCTCGGCACTTGTTTTAAAGTGGCATCTCCAATAGACCTAATTCACTAATAAACAATGCTTTTCTTATATAAATGCTGATAAGAAAGAGTAACTACCGCTTTTTTTAATCGTGCCAAAAAGTTGGATCATCGATAATATTTATCTTGAATCTATCCCAAAATTTGAGAAATTCTCTAAGAATATATTCGCCAGCTTGTTCGGACCATAACGCCAAACTATCATAATTCAAATGTATAAGACTCTGCTCTAAATGATCAAGAATTACTTGAATTTTAAGAGTTTGGGAAACATTCGTACTTTGAAAAGATCTACGGAGTTCAGTCAAGTGCTTATTTATGTTAGTAATATTGACAATGTTCGTTGTGAAATACTTGTCAACAATGGTATTCATAGCTTTAAATGATGCAATGAAAGGCTGAATTTTAAGTATTTGAACTTCATCATAGATTTCTGGATCCTAAACTTTATCCGCTTCTCTTAGAAGTTTTCTGCAAGCGTTCCCTTCAAAAATATTGCCGTGATAGTTTTTCGTAATCTGCTTCAACTTCTTTGGTCATAATAGAGCTTTTTCCCGTCCTACATAGGGAACTTTGCCATTCCAAAAGAGTTGATTGACAAATCCTTGTAAAACATAAAGTTCAAGTAAAATACATTTCTCAATTACATGGATTTTATAATCTTCGTCGTCACCTTCTTTAATAAATAGGGGGTGATTAACTACACCATGGCATTGCGGAGCACTTTTTATCCTTACCAGAAGACTTAAATTTTGTATAATTCTGTTTCAAGTATTTAAAGGTCTTTAGCTCTATACTTTGTACATCATGGTTCTGTAATGCATTTAACTTTACAAAGCAATAAGGACATGGGTATGTTGCAGTTGCAGTCTGTTGGCCAATAGCAATTAATAAAAGTTTAAAATCCGAAACAAATTTAAATGGTGTGTCATTGAGTTATGTTAGATCCACATTTTTTTTTTACATTTTCGTAAGTTTCTTTTATATTTGGTATTATACATTATATATCTATAATATTATTAGGCTAGGCGATTTCTTGTGACCGATGTTCTGTTCTACCGTTTTATCCCGATTTTGACCAACATATATTATTTGAAAGGTATTTCTTTTTAGCCGTTTTGCAGATTTACAGATTTTTAAATTTTTTCCTTTGTTTTGAGTAAATTGCAACTTAACTTGCTACTAACACATACATAAAATTATGCAATGCTATGTGTGGGTTTATTAAATATGTTAATGTATTTGTAATAAAAATTACTTTTTTTTCTGTTGATTTGTGAATTGGCTATAATTGATTAGCATACCTTTATGGTCTTTATTTAATGAAAAAATAAAATTTCCTAGAATTTGCACTCGAATTTCGAGGGCTGGAATCTGCTAGTATAGTATTAATCTATAAGCACTATTCAATTTCCTCTTTTTTGCAAAACTTCATTCGTCAGAGTACGGCATTTTTTTTTATTCTCACTACTATCTACTTGAATTGGATCATCTTCTTCTAAAATTGAAATAGAAAATTTGCAGAATTTTTTACCATAATTTTGATCTTACTTCTTTCGATATGTTCCGTAGAGCGTTGATCAAAAATATATTGGAGAATTTCTTTGGCGTTTGCATAAATAACTGGTGTATTTTATAATTTATTTGATTCAATTTCAAACTTTTATATGCCCTCTTTGTAAATATGGCTCATTTTGTTCGATCTGGAGCGCATGTGATCGACGTAATTTGCAGGTACTGATTACCTTCCAGCAGAAGTACGAATGAAATTAGTTATTTTTCTTATATGGGAATTTGAAGCGCCAGTAGTTGTCTGAAAATTATCTAAAATATCAGCTGTAAAATTAACTTTTTATTTCAATTTTCTTATTTAATGCTGCTCTAGCTTTCGGACCCAATGTATCTAACATAATTTAATTTTTCTGGTCACTTTTGTAATGTTTATTTTTAGTTGAGAATAAATTATTTGATTTTTCTGAAATTTTTCTACAATATTCGAAATATTTTCACGGGCCTGAGATGATGATGGCTGACTATCGCAAGAATGTCGAATACCCTTACCTATTTCCTGAAAACACGTCTTACAAAGTTTAAAAGAAGTTCTTCTGAGTTCTTCCCATTTTGTGCAATATTTTCAGTTTCGTCAATGCTTGAAGCAAATGTGCGAAAATTTTTTCTCTAGCTTTTTTCAAAGGCTGAAAGAGGCTGTCACACAAATGTAGCAACTACAAAATGGGTTGCTTCTTGTTTCCTTGGATATATTGAAATCAGTGTAACTAGGCATGGGGGTAGAGGTCTTTTAACAATTCCTTTAAATTGAAATGTTGATATTTCTGAAACAGGATCAGCTAAGTTTCTGGAAGGGCAGATCGCCCTCAAAAGATGGCAAAGTCACTTTTTGTCGTAATTTTTTTTCAAATTGAACATTAGTTCTGGCCGGGTGTGGGGATGTGATATACGACCATTTAAGTAATTTGTCTCTCAGCTGGACGTTAACGAGAGCATCCACTATAACGTCGTTAAAGAAAATTTCATCGACAAATTTTGTGTGCGAAAAAATATAAATTGCCTTAAAGCAATCGTTAAGGCAATGTCATCCACGACGATTTTGACAACTGCGATAGTTTGCTTAAAATATTTACACTGACAGACGGACAGATACCAAGACGAATGGACGGACATTGCTAATTCGACTCAGAAAGTGATTCTGAGTCGATTGATATAATAGGTTAAATTTATTTGTTAGTTACAAACATCGACTCAAAATCATTATACCCTCACCCAATAGTAGTGGTATAGGGTATACAAATAAAAAAGGAAAGTTACCTTGAAATTATTTTTAGTTTCTTTGTGTTTTATTTTGCTATTATTTTTATAGTACTATAGCCTGTCTTTTGATTTGACAATCTTTAGAAAAAACCCCCACTTCATGACGAAATATTTAAATATTATACTTGATCCATAGCCAACTTTGAGTTTTACGAATTCGAAATCAAAACTTTTTAAATGAACATTTTAAATTGATGATTGATTTTCTGATAAAAGCCAACTTATATCATAACTATCGGTTAAATATATAAAATGGATAAATTATTGCATTCGAATTATTTAGTTTTATAAGATATTTTTTTTTATTTTTGTTGAAAATTCACTAATGCCAAAATTCTAGATATTAAGAGACTCTTGAACTTTTTATTTAGAAATCTTGTTAATTTTGATGTTATCAATATTTAATTATTTTAATGTGTAGCTTGTGGGTTTCAATGTTTAGATTCTCAATGTTATTGTTTTCGATGTCGTAAAATAATGAATTTATATGAATGTTTTTGCTTTTATTTTATTATTTAAAACTACTCATATCTCCATATCTCTATGTTATTAATATTACAAAAAAATATTTTTTAAATGTTTTAATTGTTTAATTGTTTAATTGTTGTAAGTTTACCTAAACTTATGTAAATATTAAACATTTATGTATCAGCCATTTATTGCCCGTTTCTTTTTAGACATTAATCTTTCTAACAATCTTAAATTCTAAATAAGTAGTTGTTTAAATATTTAGAACGAAAACACAGTAGCAGCGAGTTTGAAACCAGAAAAGAAAATATTTAGATTAGTTAATGGCAAAACAAATATGGTTCAAAATATGTGAACATGACGTTTACATAATGTCAACATGTTAATTACACTTCAAGTTTTTTATATCGTGGATGGATGTGTGTGTGTATTAATTTGTGAGTGTGAGTGTGTGTATTCGAGTAAAGTCTTGGCCAAAAATTTGAGGAACCTTATAAAGTTATTTCTTCGCTATGATCGGTTGGTATGCTTGAAACTAATTTCAAAGATTAATCTTTTGGAATTTTTCCCTAATCTTCACGTAATGCTGTTATTAAACTTATATAATTTTAATATTTAGAATAACACATAAATACGATATTGACCTTCAGTCTGGCGACTGTGTCGGTCCTTAGAAAAGGTCAATATTACGAGTATTAGTTTGAAACCATTGTATTGATGTCCCAGTTTCATGATAAGGATAATTATATTGTTGATATTTGACGTCTTCCAAGTCGGTAATACCTTAAATTTTCGAAAATGATGTAGGTAGTGCATCTCCAAAGACATACATATAGAATCCGTTTTTGAAGAGGAGTTCCATATGTTCTTTAGTTGGCCGAAAACTTGCTGTGCTTTTTTGATTCGGTTTTCGATATCCTCTGATTTTCGAGAGCCTGATTCATAACGAAATCAAGCACGAAGTTAAAGAGCGTTGGGGAGAGGATGCAGCCCTACCGCACTCCTATTTTAACATTTATACTGCCGCTTAGCTCACCTTCATGCAGTATACGGCAACTCGCTTCGCGGTATAGGCTTTTTATTAAATCAATAATTTTTTCGGGAAGCCTTTGCATCGAAGAGCAGTCCAGATTGCGTCGTGGCGTAGTTTATCGAATACTTTTACGAAGTCGATGAATATTATGTACAAAGTGATCGGTATTCCACACTTTGCTCCACTATTACGCGCAGGCTGTTGACATGGTCTACGCATGCTTTATGCTGTCGGAAGCCTGCCTTGTTCTTCGCGAAGTAAAGAGGGGTAAGCGTTGTTAATCCTGTTATTGATGACATAAGCTATTATTTGATTGATGCTGCATAGAAGTGTTATGCCTCGCCAATTGGAGCAATTTAAGAGGTCACCTTTCTTTGGTAATATTACTATGACACCTTCCTTCAGCTCGCTAGGAAGATATCCACTTTCCCAAAAACTTATGATAATGGGACGAATAAGCTTAGCGCTGTTCATGGGGTGTGCTTTCAACAATTTTGCGGCGATGTTGTTGGTACCAGGCGCTTTGTTAGACGTTAGGGAATTTATGGTGTCAGCTATTTCTTGTATTGGAGGAAACTGCGTTTGTAGATTTATATTAACAACATGGGTGCCGCAGTTACACTGCAATCCATCGTGTGTATCTTCGTTGGAGAGGAGGTTTGTGTAGAACCTTTTCCATATCTCCATTTGCTTATCTTTTGTCGTAGCCAAGATACCATTTTCATCTTTAAGTGGCTTACCGGATACAAAAAGTCGGTTAGCCAGAAGCTTAACTGCCTTGTATAAGTCTCTACTGCGGTTCGTTTCATTTGCTTGTTGTGCTTCTGATGCTATGTCTTCCACACGCTTCCGTTTATCACTGCGCGCACTCTTTTTTACCATACGGTTTAGCCTAGTATGGCTGCTATTTGCTTCGAGTTTGTCGTTGCGTGTCTTTGCAGCATTAATTGATTTAACGTTTTAAAAAATATAATTTCTTGAAATTTAATGCAAAATCATCAAACTTACATTTTTGGCAATATTATGGACCATTTAATATAAAATTATAAACCTTTTCTGGAACTCCTCCCATTAGGGATTTAAAGGTGGTTTCCGATATATTTTTGGATCAGGCTGTGCACTGGCCTTTTTAATGGATACAAATCACTCTAGTCGTCTTATTTTTAGCTCTGGACAGTGTGGTGGATTAGTCTCCCTTTTTACAAAAACTTTATTAAGGAGTGAGATCGAAAAAATCTTACCATACATAAAATATTAGAACATTATAATGATCCTAGAATTTTGATTTTTTTTTAATCTATGCCGTTTTCTTTTCTGTCAAAAAATGTCGCATTTTATTTGCACTTTTTTCGAAAAGTGTGTTTTTTATACATTCTAAATTAAGAGTAACCTAATTTTTTACATCAATCGAGAGGTCTTAAAGTGCTGTGTTCATAAAATGCAAAAAATTTTGATTATTATCCTCTTTGAGGTCATGGGGTGAAAATGTGGAAATATTGTCATACTATTATGACCTGAAAGAAGTCAATGGCTACAATTTTTTGCGATTTACGAGCGCTCGACTTTGAGACCTTTCGATTGATGTAGAAAAAAGGTTGCTCTTACTTTAGAATATATAAAAAATACACTTTTCGAAAAAAATAAAATGGGACATTTTTGTCAGAAAAGAAAATGGCATTAGTTGAAATTATATTAGAGCTTTAAAAAAAAAATAAATAAGATGACGTTTATAGTTCAAATGACTACTTATGAACTTATAGCCCTTTTCGGGAAACTCTTCCATTAGGGATTTTAATGTGGTTTATTGTCTTTATACCCTATACCACTATGTGGTTTGGGTATAATGACTTTGTGCTGCTGTTTGTAACAACCAAAAATATTTGACCTAGACCCATCTTTAATTATACCGATCGAATCAGAATCACTTTCTGAGTTGATTTAACAATGTCCGTCCGTCCGTCCGTCCGTCCGTCCGTCTGTGTGTCCATGTAAAGCTTGTAATCAAACTGCAGGTCGCAAATATGAATATATTTTGATGAAATTTGGTATATAAGCTTTTATCGGCCATGGGATGAACGCTATTGAAATTGGTGAGAATCGGTCCATGTTCAGACCTAGCCCCCATACAAATTACCCATGTGAAATCGACATAAATTGCCATAAGATCCAAATTGTCATATAGATCTTACTCAAATTGGGTTTGTATGCGTTCATTACATCCACTAATGAGTAGTCCAAAAATGATCCCTTTGACCCCATATAGAGCTGCTTCCCGATCTTCACTTAAATCTATTAAAAAACAAAAATATTGCACTGATTCTTCTCAAATTTTGTTTGTACATATTTTTGCAAAATACAAGAGACTTAACCAAACATGATCAGGATCGGTCCATTTTTGGACCTAGGCCCTTTATAGATATAGCATCCGATATGAACTTTTTCATATCTGCAGCCAAAAAAATTAATAAAAATCCCACTCAAATTTGGTTTATGCTTATTTTCTATATCGAATTAGTTGGACCGAAAGATAGGGTCTCTAAACCATGGTATAGGGTATCATATAGTCGGTCTAGACCGACTATAATTTTCTTACTTGTTTTTTTTGGAACAGGTAATCCATCTCCTTTTAAAATCTTCCATATTTTGGGACACCTTGCCGCAACTCGAGGGTTTGCTAACGCAACCTCGTATCTCAAAAACTACTACTTTTCAGGAGAGACAAAAAACGTTTTATAATAAGCTTTTGCCATTTTTAAATAATTTTTTTTTGTTAAATGTACAAAGTAATGGAAATGTCAATAGATTTTCAAATCAACTGTAATATTTTAAATATTCCACCTTTATTTTTTCGCCCGTTTTTTGAGATACGTGTTTTCTGCACAGAAAACTTGCTATAAAGCGTAACATACGCGATTGCGTTATTCTGAAATAAGAACACAAAAATAAGTTTTTCGAATTATTTATTTAAAAACATATAAAAATATTATTATTACTGACATTTTTTTTAAATATAACTCCTCATCTTCGGTGTCAATAGGATATTTATTGTTTAAACGCTGAGGAAGAATTTCCCATTCACTAACAAAAGATAATTTAAACATTAATTTATCTCTGCAGTATTTTAATCCTCTTAGCTGTAAGATAATAGGGGATTCTGCTTTAATTCCAGGCCAAATTGATTTAAAGTATTTCAAATCAGAATAATTTTTGAAAAAACTATAATCCAGATACTTAACTTTGTACGGTTTTTTCTGTCGTGATTCTTCAAAGATTTTTACAAAGTCACAAGGCGCATACATTTCTCGGTCTTACGTCTTTCGATAGCAGAATCAATAGAATAACATTCCACTTGGGTGTGACCCTTAACCAATTATTTTTTGAAGATCTCGATATTGTTTTGAGAAGCGAATAATAAAGAATTAGCTATGGTTACATTTCGATGCTGGGCACTACAACCATCACAGTAAAATACAATCGGCGTAGTAAGCTCAACTTCAGTTTTTAAAAAATCAATCAGGAAAGACGCAAAACCATTGCCATCAATGCCGCCTTCGCCTTCGTGCCATTCATAACATAATACATCCCCGTTAGCTATGTTGTTTAAAATAAAGAGCACCAGCTGGTAAATGTATCAGCTGCACAGCTGAAAGCTTTTATTTCTACAGAAATTCCTTTGATTTTATCATTATCTTTTTCATTCCTAGTAGGTTTTTTTTTTCTATTACATGATTATTATACTCGTCTTACATTTTTATTTTTTAAAAGCAAAGCAAATATTACAAAAATCTTTTCGAGGTTTAAAAATGTCTATATTCATCAATTGCATTTTTTTTAACTAAAAACCCATAGCAAACTCTTTTATTAACTGGAATTTTACGGTCTTTCATATATTTTAAGAAATCACTGCAAACTTCTTGAACATATTTTGTATATAAATTATCTAAATACAACTTTGTAGTATCTTTACGACAGTAGTGTGACTTCATTTTGGGCAAATTATTTAAGAAGTCTACATGTGACTGTTTTTCTTTAATTTTTTTGAGTCTTTTCTTATGTTCTTTGATTTGTTTTTTTTTTTTAGGAAACCATTGTCACTACATTTTTTAACCCAATCCAAAACTTGAGATTCAGCGAAACCTAAAGTATTCAGGAACATTTTTTACATAATAATTTTTTATTATTAACGACAAGATAATATTGAAAAGTAAAATTTCTTAGCGATATAAGGGTGTTCTCTTTTCGAGGAATTATTTTTTTGGTAACAAGAGAAATAACGTAAGTTTGTTTTTTATCCCAGTTTAAATCATTCCAGAATGAATTAAAAATTAGTTTTCTTGTCTTTTCTTGAATCTCATTGCACTTTTTGATTTGACTAGCTGTACATTTTGTTGACGTACATCTTGGTTTTATTTTTCGTTCATTTTTTAGAATAAGTGAACGGTTTTTTCCGTTTTTCCGATTTAAGCTAAAGTAAGCCTTGCCCCACGAGATTTCTTTGCTTTATTTCGTTCCCAATCACTGTTGTCCCCTTGATTCTTACGACGTATTTTTTTTTTTTTAACAATTTCTGAATATTCACTTAAATTAATTTTCGATGACCGAGATGGACTATCTACCAATGAACCAAATCTACCTATGTATTTACTTTATGATACGAGGTTGGGCATGACAATTTTGTACTAGTTGAGATACGAGTTTGCATTTTTTTTTTTGATTAAAAAAAAAACTAATTAATATTTTTATTTATAGCTTGGCATAATTATGCGGCGGTAGGTACTAATTACTTTTCCGGTTAAAACCCAAAATCGTAAAAAATCGAGTAGCGAGGTTGCGTTAGTAAGCCCTCGAACTGTATAATGCTTGCCATACCAAATTTTTTTTTTTTTTTTTTGAATTTCGTCTGCTTTCGGCCTAAACTCTTCTTTGACGTTTTCTCGAACATTAGCGTTCCGGTCAGAAATTTTTTGGACTTTGTATGTTTTCCGACTCGCATTGGGTTTAACTTTTCGCACCAAATACTACGAGCTCTGACGTAATTTGGCTACTTTTCTACTGGATGTGTTGGCAGTTCTTTTCAGTATGCTTAAAAACATCATATGGACCTTTCTTTCTTCCCGAACCATGTTACCTACCAATGCTAAAATTCTCGTTTTTAATGACATTGGAAACAGTTTAACGGCAAACCTTTGATTATCTGGCTATGCACTTATGTTTGAATTGGGTCACTTTTAAGCCATTTAAGAACACTTTTTGTTGTATACACTCTTTGATATAAATTTCGAGTTAATAGTTCCTGACATCACTAATAACAGACTTTTTTGCCGCTACTGTAAATAGATTGCCATATGAGGAAGTTGAGAAAAGTCTGCCAGAATATATGTCACTTTGTCTATTTCTCGTTTTGTTCTATTTTTTGGTCTTCATGTTCCTCTCTGACAATTTTTGAATCTTGCTTTAATTTTGCGAACAAAAAATCATTTATTCAATCGTGCTGCTTTTCGACCAAAGGTATTCCGAGCTGTTTAAACACTTTTACGATTTTTTATCTCTAGTTATGTCCATTTTACTGCTGTGGTAACTGTTGGACGGTTGACTGTTGGACGGTTTTTACAAATTTTATGCAAGACTAAAAAAAAAGTTTTTTATTATTTGTTCCTGCACTTTTTATAGTTTGTCCATATTGTACAAAATAATTTTAGAAAATTTTCAATAAAAATTTTTTTAACAACTGACATACATAAAATATTTGTAGAAGATAATGTGAGTCTTAAAAGAATTTTTTGTTACTATCACAAAAGTTGTATGTAAAAACATGTCGATACTTAATCGATCTCACTCTTTAGCTACCACACAGTCTGGGTTATAGTCTTCTTCCTTAAGTAACACCGGATGTTTCAAAATTCAAAAAAAAAAAAAAAAAAAAATTTTAAAAATCTCTTTAAAACATATAACTAATCAAATTGAGTGTTAGGAAAAAGTAGAAATCCACTTTTTACGAACAGTTCATAGTGTAATTAGTTGTAACTCCAAGTTGGATTCGCCTGATCACAGCACATCTGCTGTTGGGTAAATATTTGCCCATTCAACTCGATTTTGTTTCATTTAGCCCTGAATACGGTAGACGTCTACCTATAGTTCTGGAATAAATATTTTTCCTGGTGTCTTTAGACATGGCTGCAGACAGCTTAGAAGTTTCTAAATTTCTGGTTTTCAAAAAATTTTGGTCTTTATGACATGTGGTAACGCGTTTCCGGTCACATATTTTTATACCCTATACCACTATGTGGTTTGGGTATAATGACTTTGTGCTGCTGTTTGTAACTACCAAAAATATTTGATCTAGACCCATCTTTAATTATACCGATCGACTCAGAATCACTATCTGATTCGATTTAACGATGTCCGTCCGTCCGTCCGTCCGTGCGTCCGTCCGTCTGTGTGTCCATGTAAAGCTTGTAACCAAACTGCAGCTCGCAAATATGAATATATTTTGATGAAATTTGGTATATAAGCTTTTATCGGCCATATGATGAACGCTATTGAAATTGGTGAGAATTGGTCCATGTTCAGACCTAGCCCCCATACAAATGAGCCCTATGAAATCAACATAAATTGCCATAAGATCCAAATTATCATATAAATCTTAGTCAAATTGGGTTTGTATGTGTTTATTACATCCATTAATCAGTAGTCCAAAAATGATCCCTATGGGACAACTGTTAGTCATAGGCCCCATATAGAACTGCTTCCCGATCTTCACCTAAATCTATCAAAAAACAAAAATATTGTACTGATTCTTCTCAAATTTTGTTTGTATATATTTTTGCAAAATACAAGAGACTTTACCAAACATGATCACGATCGGTCCATTTTTGGACCTAGTCCCCATATAGATATATCATCCGATATGAACTTTTTCATATCTGCAGCCAAAAAAAATTAATAAAAATCCCACTCAAATTTGATTTATGCTTATTTTCTATATCCAGTTAGTTGGGCCTGAGAGATAGGGTCTCTAAACGCATGGTATAGGGTATCGTATAGTCGGTCTAGACCGACTATAATTTTCTTACTTGTTATTTTTAGAGTTATGCGTTACAGTCATCCTCTTAATTACGGTACATTGAAGAGCAAAACGAGAATAATTGACCAGCTTGCAATTTCTTTCCTACTTCTTGAAGATTCATATACAATATGTATTTCTACGCACTATTGCCTCAATAGCTCCATTTTTTCACCCACATCCCTAATTTACCAATCACGTGGAATATTAAAAAAAAAATACTCGAATCTCTCCATAATTTTACAACGATCATTATTATTTCATAAAAAAAAAACTAAATATGTTGATTATGCCCCAAGTAATGCATATTGGAACAATTGTGCGGTTTACAAGAGAAGACTTCGGAGATAAGGGCACATTGTTAGAGTGAGTGTTAAAGCCGTCTGTCATAAATTTTCTTGGTCAAATACAAACTTTTATCAATATTAAATCAAAAACTGTTTACCGATTTCCGGACATACACTGGCATGCAATATCGCAGTTTACTTAAAAATATGTACTTTTTAACATCTATTTGATGACTGCAGTGACGTGCAATCGTTATCTGATTTTGAAGTCATCATGTATACAAATCTGGTATCTTGTAAATGAAGTGCTTTTTTTTCTTATTGAAACGGAGTTTAAAGTTTAACAGATTTAGCATTGAAAAACCTACCAATTCAAAAAAATTTTGCTGGGAAGCAATTGTGAATGTACAGATTTAGACTTTTAAAAAACAATTTATTATTTTTTTTTTGTCGAATAACATTTAAAATTTCAATTATTTAATTTAATTTTGAGAAATGTTTTTAAACAATCGTTTAATGAGTGCAATCTCTATATTTAAACAATAAATCGGATACAAACTGGTGATGGAAAGTAAAACGAAAACAACAACGCTTTATCTTGACATTAACTGTTTTACCTTTTATCGTAACATTTGAATAAGTGACAGCAATTTTTATTAAAATGCGTGATGCCTTTAAAATATTACGATAAGTGAGCTTTAGCTGATGCTTAGAAAGTATAAGATGTTGATCATTATTGCTATAATAAGAACATTGTTGTTTATCTCTGTTATCTCCATTATCTGCACATATACAGTGAGCGGTAAACATATGCAGACTTGTGGCAACAATGCGAGTTTGCAGGCACGAAGACTACTTTAATCTTAGTGGCTAATAACACAAGTATCCTCTTTTACGACAAACGTAAATAAAATTTATGTGTCCTTCCCAGGATAGCTAATGGTGATCTCCAAATACCACTTTTGTTTTGTATCTACGTATCTATCATACCTGAGAGATAAACAAACATTATCATTGCCTTAATCGTTGGCACTTTCAAGAAATTTATCCCATTTGGCACCCGCAGATCTTAATGAATCTGGGAGATACGTTATAAAGAAGAAGAAATGTGGGTTCCGTCTGGGAGAATTCCTTGTAAGATCAGTGTAGTAGTTGGATCACTTCCCTTATAGTATTATTAAGAGCTTCGCGTAAGGGGTCCTAAAAATTTGGATGTCTTTCTAACTTTGACCACAACAACAAAGGAAATGTTCAGACTTATTATCTTATTTCTCTTAGCCCATTTTTCGATCACTAAATTCGTCGGCATTAAGTAGCCAATTTCCCTTGCAGGTTGCCGTAGCTAAAATGTGTTTTTTATATTTATTTATTAAGTCTTTATTATATTGTGTACTAACAATAATTATTCAGTTGTTCCAATAAATACTCAAATATTAATTCCAACCAGTCCCAGACAAAATTTTATTAGTCTAAAAATAGTGAATTTATTACAATTCACCGGGTCCTGCTACCAGACGCCAGCTGTATATATCCGAAAACCGTTTTCAGCGAGTAAATCGTGGCGTGTCAAAGTCACTGGTAAAAATCACTTCAAGACATCTCCTGACCAAAAATCATGAGAAAGTCGTGATCCGTGATGATCCGAATTCGTTGTGGTAATACTTTGGTATCGAAATTTTCGTAAAAGTTCCATTATACGAAACTTTTGAAACAATATACATATATGTGAGTATAAAGGGTGATCCATTTCGGGGTACCCTACTTTTTTAAAGAAAAAAAAACACAGAAAGTTCAAATTTAATGGGGAATGTTTATTATCATTTGAAAGAACATTCTTTGGCATTTATTTTTTGAAGGTTATGTCTATCAAATGTTGGCCGCGGCTACGTCTCAGATGGTCCATCCGTTGAGTCCAAATTTCGATGACTCGTTCGAGCATTTCGACTGGTAACTGGCGAATGACACGCGTGATGTTTTGCTCCAAGGCCTGAATCGAAGCGGGATTGTCCGCATAAACTTTAGACTTTACATATCCCCACAGGAAAAAGTCTAACGGTGTGATATCACACGATCTTGGTGGCCAATCGACCGGCCCAAAACGTGAAATTTTCTGCTCAAGAGCTCATAGAGCGAAGCGATGTCGCTTGGGAAGGTCGGGCGGCTTCAGTTCTTGCACAAGCTGTATTTTGTACGCTTTCAATTTAAGATCTCAACGTAAAATGTGCCAAGTCGTTCCATACGTCAGTCCGAGTTGCTGCCAACGGCGCCGAATCGACTCTCCACGATTTTCGTGTACACTCTCATCTACGGCCGCTATATTTTCTTCACTGCGTGCTGGACGTCGTCTATTCAGTCGAATATTATCCAATAATGAATGCTGGGTCTAAAGATGGGTGATGGTGTTGCGAATAGTACGCTCAGTAGGCCGATTATGTTGACCATAAGATGAGCGAAGTGCACGAAACACATTCTTCACAGAACGTGAATTTTCGTAATAAAGTTGAACGATTTGTAAACGATGTTCAGGCGTAAGTCTTTCCATGATGAAGTGCCAAACAATATAAACAAAAATAACATGATAGCATGACACGACTCACACGTGATCTGTCAAAAAAAGGCTATTGAAAAAAGTATCTCTACTTGGATCACCCGTTACTTTTAGGGGCTTGTAATGAATTAAATGTATTTTTCTTTAGCAACATTTTTTGTATAAGCCATAAAATTATACTAAACTTTACAGTGCTTAAAGTAAATGTCTTATATATTATCGGGTAAAATTCCGATAGCTTTCACTTTACCGAATATATGTATAAAAAAAATTCATACGTTCGACTAGAATTTCCCTCCAAACGACTACGGAAGTTAGCCCTCAGTAGGTTATTAATAGTGATGACCATACAATTAACACCGCCACAGCGATGTGCGCCATCGTTTATGTCGGTATGTGAATATAGAATATTTTCACAAAAAGAACCGATATGATATTTTTATTTAACTTGGTCCTTTTTAATTCATTTGGACTATTTTATTATTTTACCCTACCCTTTTTATACCCTATACCACTATGTGGTTTGGGTATAATGACTTTGTGCTGCTGTTTGTAACAACCAAAAATATTTGACCTAGACCCATCTTTAATTATACCGATCGAATCAGAATCACTTTCTGAGTTGATTTAACAATGTCCGTCCGTCCGTCCGTCCGTCTGTGTGTCCATGTAAAGCTTGTAATCAAACTGCAGGTCGCAAATATGAATGTATTTTGATGAAATTTGGTACATAAGCTTTTATCGGCCATGCGATGAACGCTATTGAAATTGGTGAGAATCGGTCCATGTTCAGACCTAGCCCCCATACAAATTACCCATATGAAATCGACATAAATTGCCATAAGATCCAAATTGTCATATAGATCTTACTCAAATTGGGTTTGTATGCGTTCATTACATCCACTAATGAGTAGTCCAAAAATGATCCCTTTGACCCCATATAGAGCTGCTTCCCGATCTTCACTTAAATCTATTAAAAAACAAAAATATTGCACTGATTCTTCTCAAATTTTGTTTGTATATATTTTTGCAAAATACAAGAGACTTTACCAAACATGATCAGGATCGGTCCATTTTTGGACCAAGTCCCTACATAGATATAGCATCCGATATGAACATTTTCATATCTGCAGCCAAAAAAATTAATAAAAATCCCACTCAAATTTGGTTTTTGATTATTTTCTATGTCCAGTTAGTTGGGCCTAAGAGATAGGGTCTCTAAATGCATGGTATAGGGTATCGTATAGTCGGTCTAGACCGACTATAATTTTCTTACTTGTTATTTATACCCTATACCACTATGGGTTTAGGTATAATGACTTTGTGCTGCTTTGTGCTACCAAAAATATTTGACCTAGACCCATCCTTTATCATACTGATCGACTCGGAATCACTTTTTAGGTCGATTTAGCGATGTCCGTCCGTCCGTCTGTGTGTCCATGTAAACCTTGTAATCAAACTACAGGTCGCAAATACGAATATATTTTGATGAAATTTGGTATTTAAGCTTTCGTCGGCCATAGGATAAACGCTATTGAAATTGGTGAAATTCGGTCCATGTTCAGACCTAGTCCCCATACAAATGACCCCTATGAAATCGACATAAATTGCCATAAGATCCAAATTATCATATAGATCTCAGTCAAATTGGGTTTGTATGTGTTTATTATATCCATTAATCAGAAGTCTAAAAATAATCCCTATAGGACAATTCTTAGTCATAGGCCCCATATAGAGCAGCTTCCCGATTTTCACTTAAATCTATCAAAAAGCAAAAATATTGCACAGATTTTTTTCAAATTGGGTTTGTATATATTTTTCAAAATTTAAGTGACTTAACAAATATCGGTCCATTTTTCGACCTAGTCCCCATATAAATATAGCACCTGATATGAAGTTTTTCATATCTGCAGCCAAAAAAATTTATAACAATGCCACTTAAATTTGGTTTATGCCTATTTTCTATATCCAATTAGTTGGACCGAAGAGATAGGGTCTCTAAACCATGGTATAGGGTATCGTATAGTCGGTCTAGACCGACTATAATTTTCTTACTGGTTTTTATTACTTTTTTGAGAATAACGTGGGGTATAGCGATGCTTTCGGCACGAATGTTTGCTTTGAGCTCGTCACACTATACTTTTCAAATATCCACATAAAAATAAGTCTGGAATGATCGATGTAGAGATCTGGAAGGCAAGTCAATGCCTCCTTTTTTATATCACACTTTCAGTGAATTTTTGTTTCAGAAACTGCATTGTTTGGTTTGCAGTGTGCCATAGTACATCATCCTGTTAAAATCAGTAACTGTTAACGCATTATCGGGCAGACATATCGAGCAAAGATCCACCAATATCGGTTTCCATCGACAGTTTCGTCTTCTCCGCACAAATGATCGGTTTGGCGCAAACGCCGGCCCAAGAAGTTACTTTTTGGTCATGCAATGGTATTTCCTGGATCTCGTGTGACCTCTCCGTACCCCAAATGTGATAATTTTGCTTGCTAACGATGCTACAGAGTGTGAAATGGGCCTCGTCAGTCATAAAAATTTGCTTCCAAAAGTCAGGTTCAGTCAGTGTCAATCAATGGAGCAACTGTTTGACCGTATTGAAAGCGACATGATCGGCCTGCCAGCAAAATCCTTTGAGTCAATTGCATTTTATACGGAAACAAATGCGAATGATCCCTCAAAATGCGCCGCAAAGTGATTCCACTGACGCCAAAATGAGGATTGCGGTAACGATACGACTCATTTGGGTTGTCGGCATCACTCTCTCTTTCCGCTTTAAGCAGTTCAGTGGAACGTTTTGGTCATTGATGAATGGCATAGGGACGATCTCCCACTGTCCCGTGGTCAACAAAATTCGACACTCAACGTCGATATTTTCGACGACATGCACGTTGTTTTGGGTTAAAGTGATACATGATATAAAGTATACTGAATTGACATTTCAAAAACATGTGTTCTTAAGTCAATTGCTTGACAGTTGTCAAAGTTATTAAATGTAATACTTTTTAACGTGTCGTCATCAGATAACTAGTAGCTAAAAAATATTGCTGACATCCCTTTAAGACATAATTTTCAGCAGGGATATGTTTAGGGAAAACTGCGTATTCTTCTCTTGAAACCTCTAGTTATAGTGGTTTCTTGTTTTTTTAAACCTTGTTTCTAGAGTTTTACCCGCATTTTGACGAGAAAATATTTTCTAAATGATTCGACTCTGGGCCTTTAAAGAAATACATTTTGCCGGATAGATAGAGAAGTGTACAGCATTCTGCGATACGCTTCTGATCGAAGCTCCATCTGTTAACTATTCCCTCAATCCAAGTCTCCCTGAGTGGTATCTATGAGATTTACTAAAGATTAAGGATCGTATGCAAAAAAAATTAAGTGTACTTTAAGTAGACTTTATTGCATGTTTTTCATAAAAAATTTGTTGATAAAGTCTACTTAAAGTACACTTTTGATTTTTTTACACATGGCCTAAGTATATGAATTGAGAACTAGAGCAATGTAAGTCTCATATTTCCCCAGTAATTTACAAAATTTTCAGTAGCAACTCATATCTCAAGCATTAGTGACTATTAACTTTCTTCGCCCACTGTATATTTCGTTTTACTTCGTTTTAAGATAAATAAAAATTTTCAGATTTATAAAAATGTAACCAAAAATTTAGTTATACAAAACGTGTTGTTTAAGTTAGATCGTTTATTAACTAACAGGTTTATTTTTTAAACGTAATTAAGAATTTGAAAGGAACTAAATGTCTTGAAAAATTTCTTGAAATAATAGTGTTTGAAAATAAAAATAAAAATAAAAATAAAAAAAAATTTATACAAACAATGATTTAAGTCTTAAAAGAAGGGAGTGTTTATTCAAAAAAAAAAAAAAAAAAAAAATTATAAATTGTGTATCACAAAACTATGGCCGGTTATCGTGCCCTACCCTTGGCTCCTGTTTCTGCCTCAGCCATGGCAACGGTATCGGCCCAACCGAATGGACCGACCATGTATCATCATCATCAGTCTATGACGGCAATGTCCAATAATGGTATTATCTATCAATCGGCGGTACACGCCTCTATACATAGTTTAAATACAGTACAAAATCAACGCTCAACTACCCATCATATTTTAGCTACAGCAACGGCCACAGCCGCAGCAGCTGTTGCCACGGCTACGGCCAGGCAATATGCAGCAACTGGGCCAGCAACAGCGTCAACTGTAGCTGCACCAACACTACCAACAGCCCCTCCGACACATCTTGGTCTTAATAATCATCAGCAACAACAACACCAGCAGCAGCATCAGCAGCAGCAGCAGCAACAACAACAGCAACAACAGTTAGCACAGCATCAACAGAGAGCGGCAGCTCATCAACAACACCAGCAACATTATCTCTCCCAACACCAACATCACCCTCATTATAATCATCATCTTACACATCCCCATCATCCTCATGCCCACCAACAGATTGCGCTGCATCAAAATCATCTCTTCTTTAGTGGTGCCAGTATGGCTGGACATGCTCATCATCGCCAGCTATTTAGTCATATGCAAAGTGCGATTATGCCACTGGGTGTTAGTAAGTATTGTTAGTTATTTGGTTTATTTTTTTCTTTCTTCTTCTAAGATTCAACTATATAAATTTAAATTGAAAATCTATGATTCTTCTTGATATACATCTTTTGTTTACATAAATCTCCATTTTTCTCCATCATACGAGTATCACATCAAAATCTGCGTTAAAATTTATTGTGGTTTTTTTAAATCTTAATATGGTGATGCTGCGATTATTTTTCGTTTAACTATTGCGTTTTAAAAACACAGTGTTGCTAAGATTTTGTTTCTTAAATTGACCTTCAAATCTGTTTTTACGACATTAATGGAAATATAAAACTAATTTTGGATGAAAATATTTGAACTTATTCTATTTGTCTGAAACCTAAAAATATTAAGCTCAGGTAGTTATGAAATTAATTTGAAGCCGCTAACCTTTTCAAATCTTAAAGCTATTAGCAAACTTATGCGTCGATTATGAATGGCAGCGGAACTTTAGTTGAGTTGCCAGTTGCCAAAAATATATTACGTATGGCAAGTGGCAGCTGAAAACTGTTAATTTCAGTTGCCAAACCAGTGGCAACCACAAATTTGTGGTTGCTATTAATATTTTTATAAAGTAGAAAAGTAATTTTTGTATATTTAATATATTTCTTGAATTATAGATTTCCAAATGGCAGCTCAATAATTTCAGAAATATAATTTTTAACTTTATATAGTTTTTAGGAACTGCGGACCTGATATGACTTAACTCTTAATCCAAATATTAGTTTTAGAAAAAACCAGAGTGGTATCTATAATATTAATTTGCTAGGCGATTTCTTGTGACCGATGTTTTGTTCTACCGTTTTATCCCGATTTTGACCAAACGTATATTATTTGAAAGGTATCTCAAAATAAAGGAAACAATTAAATAATCTGCAAATCTGGAAAACAGCTAACCAGATTTCCAGATTTTTTAATTGTTTCCTTTATTTTGAGTAAATTGCATTTGCTGTTGCTACTAATACATACATAAAATTGTACTTATGCTATGTGTGTGTTTATTAAATTTGTTAATGGGTTTGTTAATGAGTTTGTTATCTTCATTCACAATAATAATAAACAAAAAAGGTGTTGGTTTGTGAATTGGCTAATTTGAAAAATAAAGTTGACTAGAAATTGCACTCGAATTTCGACCGCTGGAATCTGCTAGCTCCTTAATACTAAATACGTGTTTTCAAAATCTGCAGCAACATCTTGCTTCAATGGGCTGTTGTTCTATATGAAAGCATCTGTTATTATGTGAAAATTCAGTGCATATTAGATATTTTATTGCTTACCAGTAAAACGTTCAAGCTAAAGTAATTCTTCCTATTCATATAAAAATGACTCCCATGATACTGTCCTTATATATACTCTCTGCTAGATAAACGGCTGCGTCTTTTGGCAGTCGGAAAGAAACTTTGCAACTAACCAAAACTTAAAAAAATAATATAACTAATGTACAGAAGCATGGCCGGATTTATTATGTAGGGGCTCCTAGGCAATGCATGTATGGGGACCCTTTCACCATTTTCATACTTCCTGAAACATTTTGTTTCTACCACAATTTTTTTTTTTGTTACATTACGAAGGCGTATTCTATTAAATCATTTTGTAAATTAAAATAGGATAGCTTCTTACTTTTTGCGTAACATGTGAGTCGTAAGACAAAATGTGATTATATTGGTGAAAAAATTATGATATTATGATAACCTGTTTGAAAATTAAAAATGAAAAATAAAAAATGAAAAATAAAAAATGAAAACTAAAAAATGAAAGATGAAAAATGAAAAAAAAAAAAAACAATTAAAAATGAAAAAATAAAAAATTAAAAATGAAAAATCAAAAATGAAAATGAAAAATGAAAAATAAAAAAATGAAAAATAAAAAATTAAAAATGAAAAATAAAAAATGAAAAATAAAAAATAAAAAATGAAAAATTAATAATAAACAAGAAAATTATAGTCGGTCTAGACCGACTATATGATACCCTATACCATGCGTTTAGAAACCCTATCTCTTAGGCCCAACTAACTGGACATAGAAAATAAGCAAAAACCAAATTTGAGTGGGATTTTTATCATTTTTTTTTTTGGCTGCAGATATGAAAAAATTCATATCGGATGCTATATCTATATGGGAACTAGGTCCAAAAATGGACCGATTCTGACCATGGTTGGTAACGTCTCTTGTATTTTGCAAAAACATATACAAACAAAATTTGAGAAGAATCAATGCAATATTGTTGTTTTTTAATAGATTTAAGTGAATATCGGGAAGCAGCTCTATATGGGGCCAAAGGGATCAGTTTTGGACTACTCATTAATGGATGTAATGAATGCAAACCCATTTGAGTAAGATCTATATGACAATTTGGATCTTATGGCAATTTATGTCGATTTCATAGGGGTAATTTGTATGGGGGCTAGGTCTGAACATGGACCGATTCCCACCAATTTCAATAGCGTTCATCCCATGGCCGATAAAAGCTTATATACCAAATTTCATCCAAATATATTCATATTTGCGACCTGCAGTTTGATTACAAGGTTTACATGGACACACAGACGGACGGACGGACGGACGGACATTGTTAAATTAACTCAAAAAGTGATTCTGATTCGATCGGTATAATTAAATATTTTTGGTTGTTACAAACAGCAGCACAAAGTCATTATACCCAAACCACATAGTGGTATAGGGTATAAAAATGAAAAATGAGAAACGAAAAATTAAAAATGAAAAATGAAAAAAAAAAAAAAATGAAAAATGAAAAACGAAAAATGAAAAATGAAAAATGAAAAATGAAAAATGAAAAATAAAAAATGAAAAATAAAAAATTAAGAATAAAAATGAAAAATGAAAAATAAAAAATGAAAAATGAAAATTTAAAAATAAAAAATGAATAATAAACAATTAAAACTAAAAAAGTAAAAATTAAAAATTGGAAAATAAAAAATGAGACATGAAAAATAAGAAATGAAAAATGAAAAACTAAAATTAAAAATTAATAATGGAAAATAAAAAATGAAAAATAAAAAATCAAAAATAAAAAATTAAATATAAAAACTGGAAAATAAAAGATGAAAAATAAAAATAGAAAAATAAAAAATGAAAATTGAAAAATAAAAAATGAAAAATGAAAAAAGCAAAATTAAAATAGGAAAATGAAAAATGAAGAAAAAAATTAAAAATTAAAAATTAAAAATTAAAAATTAAAAATTAAAAATTAAAAATTAAAAATTAAAAATTAAATATTAAAAATTAAAAATTACAAATTAAAAATTAAAAATTAAAAATTAAAAATTAAAAATTAAAAATTAAAAATTAAAAATTAAAAATTAAAAATTAAAAATTAAAAATTAAAAATTAAAAATTAAAAATTAAAAATTAAAAATTAAAAATTAAAAATTAAAAATTAAAAATTAAAAATTAAAAATTAAAAATTAAAAATTAAAAATTAAAAATTAAAAATTAAAAATTAAAAATTAAAAATTAAAAATTAAAAATTAAAAATTAAAAATTAAAAATTAAAAATTAAAAATTAAAAATTAAAAATTAAAAATTAAAAATTAAAAATTAAAAATTAAAAATTAAAAATTAAAAATTAAAAATTAAAAATTAAAAATTAAAAATTAAAAATTAAAAATTAAAAATTAAAAATTAAAAATTAAAAATTAAAAATTAAAAATTAAAAATTAAAAATTAAAAATTAAAAATTAAAAATTAAAAATTAAAAATTAAAAATTAAAAATTAAAAATTAAAAATTAAAAATTAAAAATTAAAAATTAAAAATTAAAAATTAAAAATTAAAAATTAAAAATTAAAAATTAAAAATTAAAAATTAAAAATTAAAAATTAAAAATTAAAAATTAAAAATTAAAAATTAAAAATTAAAAATTAAAAATTAAAAATTAAAAATTAAAAATTAAAAATTAAAAATTAAAAATTAAAAATTAAAAATTAAAAATTAAAAATTAAAAATTAAAAGTTAAAAATTAAAAATTAAAAATTAAAAATTAAAAAAAAAAATTAAAAATTAAAAATTTAAAAATAAAAAGTTAAAAATTAAAAAAAGAACTGATTATGAAATTAATTGAAATTAAAAAAAACGGTTAAAATAATAAATAATATTAAATATTTTTATATTAATAGAGCCCCTGCAGTTGATTGCTATAAGTGATACGCTTTCTGTTTGATTTTAAGAAACTGCTATAAAAAATCTTTAATTACTATGTGTTTACACGGACTCACATGATTTTTTTAGATATAAAATCTTTTAAAAAATCTTGAAAGTTAACCTTTTCCAGTGTATCATTATACAACTACCAAAAATATTTGACCTAGACCATCTTTTATTATACCGATCGACTCAGAAAGTGATTCACAAATAAGAATACAGTAATTCACGGATAAATGCGTTCATGACAAATGCCAAAAGCTTTTCAGCGAGAAACGCACTTAAAAAATCTCGGCTAAATGCATTACTGACTCATTTAAAAAAAATCTTGGTTAAATGCGTTACTGACTCACTTAACAGAATCCTCTCTTAGCTGCGTCCACAATTCAGCTATGGAAAATGTAGTTTAAATGAATACTAGCAGATTCCAGCGCTCGAAATTCGAGTGCAATTTCTAGGCAGCTCTATTTTTCAACTTAGCCAATTCACAAACCAACTATTTTGTGGTTTATTATTATGGTGAACGAAGATGACAAAGTCATTAACAAACTCATTAACAAATTTAATAAACACACACATAGCATTGTATAATTTTATGTATAAAGAAAAAAATTTAAAAATCTGTAAATTTGCAAAACGGCTAGAAAGAAATACCTTTCAAATAATATACGTTTGGTCAAAATCGGGATAAAACGGTAAAACAAAACATCGGTCACAAGAAATCGCCTAGCCTATTAATATTATTGATACTACTTATTTATTGAAAAGAAACAGTAATAAATAAGTCACTGAGTCTAGATATAATAAAAGGTCATCGTTTTATTCAATTCAAATTAGTACATATTAAAATAGTTTGACTAAAAGATAAACATATTTTCGAAAATATTTTTTTAAGGCATAGAGAAAAATAAAATACTTAAAAAGTTAGAATTCATGCAGCATAAATTTATTATCTGGCATAAATGTCTTGCGGAGAACATGTATCAACTTCAAAACATCCAGTACAGAGCAAGTTCTTTGAGATCATAATTTTCGTCTTCTTCACTAGACGACAGCCCTTCGTCCTGAATAACATCTGCGATAATTTCTTCATCGGTAAGCGGTCCAGCACTGGGTAAATCATCAACAAAGCTTGCAAAATTTTCAAAAGATTCATAACTCTTGCATTCTTCTATTCCTGTACTATTTCCGTTTAAAGCCGTTATCAAACTAGCGTAAAGAACTTATTTAAAAAAATTTTGAATACAAATTGGTTTTACCAGCCACCAAGCCCGCTTTATTAAATGCAAGGCTGCTAAAAGTGTTATAGGTTTTTTAAATTGCTCAATAGTTTTCCTAATTCGTCTGCTTTCAATTTCCTTCTAATTATATTTTGACGATATTCCTTAATTGATCTTATTCCTTGGTCAAGAGGCTCAACTATCGGAGTGGTATCAGGAGAAAAATATTCTATTCGAACATGCGATAAATCGGCTTGAATTTTAATAATTTCTTGTATTTATTTAACTTTATTTTAAATAATTTATATATTTTTTTTTTTTATTGTATTTTAATTTTGTTGCCAATTTTTGAACGATGAAAATCCTGTACTTTAATTCTAAGACATGTCTTGTTGTACAGGAAATTAATAAAGAAATTAATAATGAGGTACAGCGATGTCAATAAATAGGATAACGTTGCGATTTTTTCGAAAAATTTCTTTATTGAACGAAAAAATGATTTTCTGCCAGATTTCTTGTTTTCTTGTCGGCTTTTCGATAACAAACACATTCTTGTACTCGCCAGTTCATTTGTGCATTTAACCGTTGAATTTTGTTTGATATTTTGTTTTTTTTTTTAACAAATGTAGATCCATATGTGAGTGTAACGCAGTTAAGCGGGATACAGTTAAAAGAAAAATATGTACACAAAGTGGATCAAGGAAAATGTTTCACTTTAGAATTACTTAAGCTTGAAATCTTCTTAGGCGGGAAGCTTTTATCCGTGAAGTACTGTATATTTTGATGAAAAATGGTATATAAGCTCGAACGCTGTTGAAATTGGTGCAAATCGGTTCATTTTCAGACATATGTCCTATACAAATGACCCCTATGAGATCGACTAATCGTATAGATCGCCTTCAAATGAAGTTTGAGTGTATTTATTACATCCATTAATCCGTAGTGCAAAAATAAAACCTTTAGTACAATTCCTCGTCATAACTCCCATATAAGCTGCTTCCCGATTCACTTTAACCTACCAAAATCAAAAATGTTGCACAGATTGTTCTCAAATTAGATTTGACCTAGTTCCGATATAAAGATAGCATCCGATATGAACTTTTTCAAATCTGCAGACAAAAAAATAAATAAAAATTCCACTCAGATTTGGGTTATGCTTATTTTTTGTACCAAATTAGTTGGACCAAAGACCAATTCTCTAAACGCATGGTATAGGGTATCAAATAGTTGGTCTAGACCGACTATAATTTTCTTACTAGTTCTCAATCGCGAATACAATTTATGATTTGTTTTAATTTCAAAAAGTTACGTTCACCCGTGTCATTTGTAATCATCAGGATTCTCTATTTTTTTTTTCACTGCTGTCATTACATTAGGGAAAGTAGATGGTTCTTCGACAGGTACAATTGATATTTCTAAACTCAGGTTTAATGTCCTCAGAATATTGTTCCCTAAACTTAGTAAAAGCCTCTTTAATTTGATCGTTGGACTTTGTCGAGAAATCTGTTAGAAATGCAAACAAAGCATTGATTTCCCGATAAGCTTCTAGTCGCCGCAGCAATTCTATACAGAACATATCTAGTACAGGTAAATAAGTTCAATTCTTAACATCTCTTTTTCTCTGTGTACAACGTCTTTTGCAGATTAGTCATCGCGATGCATTTGATGACTTTAGACTTTCTAACTGTTCCTAACTTAAACTATTTAATTCCAGTTTTAAATCTCAAATGATTTATCGACTTCAATAGGTTCATAAAATTAAAGTTTATTATCATTAATACTTAAATAAGTTTCTTTAAACTTGTCCCTATTTTTAGTGTGTGCCCCAGTCGATTGTTAAATTACACCCAACAATTTAAATTATGCATGCGACTGTGTTCGTTTGACATTTTCTTCCATTTCATTAAATTTTATTTTAAAATGTTTTCCTGTAATTCACACATCGTTACCGCACGGATAAACGCGTTCTTACATTGTCTTGTAGAATTCTTTGGCAAAAAACACAACAATAACAACAATGAATAACACCTTAACACATACACACACATACACACTCAAACATTTAATAAAATATTTAGAATATGGTTTTGAACGAAAATGAGACACAAATCGACAACAGTTTGTTACAAAACAAAAAAAAAAAACGACAACAAAGCAAAACAATATTGTTTCAGTAAAAGTTATAGACGACAGACGGATGGACGGACAAATAGACGTCAGGGAAAGCTAACGAAAAGTAGAACTGAACTGAACTGAACTGAACTGAACAGAACTAAACCAAACACAGTCAAAAGTCAAACAGAAATATAAAACAAAAAAAGAAAAAAAATGTGAAAAAATAACTTGTTTTGTTTTCTTTTCTTGTCATTGTTTCGTAACGACACAATCATTTTATGTGGTCTATTGAAAATGATTTTTTTTGTTTTTGTTTTAAGTGAAGGAATTGTAGGATTGAATGAGTGACGAGTGTTAAGACTCCTTTTTTCAAAGTTTACATTTGTTATTGTTGTTGCGATTTGTATTGTTAACCATATCAACATATTGTAAGGTAATATACACATACACACAATCGCACACACACTCACTTATTCACTCATTTCTAAACTTTGGCCTTAGTGTGTGTGTGTGTGTGCTATTCATCAAATACAACCTCATGTATGTTTTGTTCTTCTAAACAGTTTTTTGAAAAATGTGTCACGTGTTGCTTACAGAATGATTCTTTTTAAAATAGTTTGAAATATTTTGATTTAACAAAGTTAAGCTACTGGTCGTGATCGCAATCAGATCATTAGTTTATTTTAAGTAGTTAATAAATTAATTACACCCTGCACACAGAAGCAGTGTTGCCATATTTTGAAATTGTAAAAATGCTAAACTGCAAAAAAAAAATGCTAAAACGTACTGAAGTCAAAAAAAAGATGCTAAATTTTTTTCAAATTTCATTACCTTTTTATTGAAAAATTAAATACTTATTAATAAATTAATTAATTTTTAAATGGAGAAATGAATATAAAACATAAGTTACGATTTATATTTTTTAAATTTTAATTAAAATTATTTTCAATTTCATCTGTATTTTTTTTTCCAACAAATTGAGTTTTTTTAATTTCAAATTAAATATTTTTAATTTTAAATTTTTTGTTGTACCCTCCACATCTCAATGGCAAAGGGTATATATCGGTTTGTCATTCCGTTTGTAACGTATCGAAATAAATTCCGGAGAGCCCAAAACCATATATTTTCTTGATCATTATAACAAGGGAGGTTGATTTAGCGATGACAGCCTGTCCGTTGGTCCGTCTTCTGTGGAAATCACGATCACGCCGTCAATATCTAAGCTAAACCATTCGTGTTTGTATAAAATTGTTTATTAATATCCCAAAGGAGTTGCTATTTAAAATCGTCAAAATCGGTCAAATAGATCACGAGATATGAATGAAACTTTGAAAAAACTCTTGGAAAAATAAAATTTTTCGGTGTGTTTGTTGTTTTTCTTAGGACGTTGTATATGTTATAATTCTTATTATTGTTGAAGTCATTGCAGTTGCGTGTATATTAATACTGCACGTGTCACATTGACCTAAGCAAGTATTACCACATATTTTTTTAACGTTAAAATTAAAAATTAAAAATAAAAAAATAAAAATTAAAAATTAAAAATTAAAAATTGAAAATTAAAAATTAAAAACTAAAAATTAAAAATTAAAAATTAAAAATTAAAAATTAAAAATTAAAAATTAAAAATTAAAAATTAAAAATTTAAAATTTAACATTAAAAATTAAAAATTAAAAATTAAAAATTAAAAATTAAAAATTAAAAATTAAAAATTAAAAATTAAAAATTAAAAATTAAAAATTAAAAATTAAAAATTAAAAATTAAAAATTAAAAATTAAAAATTAAAAATTAAAAATTAAAAATTAAAAATTAAAAATTAAAAATTAAAAATTAAAAATTAAAAATTACAAATTACAAATTAAAAATTAAAAATTAAAAATTAAAAATTAAAAATTAAAAATTAAAAATTAAAAATTAAAAATTAAAAATTAAAAATTAAAAATTAAAAATTAAAAATTAAAAATTAAAAATTAAAAATTAAAAATTAAAAATTAAAAATTAAAAATTAAAAATTAAAAATTAAAAATTAAAAATTAAAAATTAAAAATTAAAAATTAAAAATTAAAAATTAAAAATTAAAAATTAAAAATTAAAAATTAAAAATTAAAAATTAAAAATTAAAAATTAAAAGTTAAAAATTAAAAGTTAAAAATTAAAAGTTAAAAATTAAAAATTAAAAATTAAAAATTAATAAATAAAAATTAAAAATTTAAAGTTAAAAATTAAAAATTAAAAATTAAAAATTATAAATTAAAAATTATAAATTATAAATTATAAATTATAAATTATAAATTATAAATTATAAATTATAAATTATAAATTATAAATTATAAATTATAAATTATAAATTATAAATTATAAATTATAAATTATAAATTATAAATTATAAATTATAAATTATAAATTATAAATTATAAATTATAAATTATAAATTATAAATTATAAATTATAAATTATAAATTATAAATTATAAATTATAAATTATAAATTATAAATTATAAATTATAAATTATAAATTATAAATTATAAATTATAAATTATAAATTATAAATTATAAATTATAAATTATAAATTATAAATTATAAATTATAAATTATAAATTATAAATTATAAATTATAAATTATAAATTATAAATTATAAATTATAAATTATAAATTATAAATTATAAATTATAAATTATAAATTATAAATTATAAATTATAAATTATAAATTATAAATTATAAATTATAAATTATAAATTATAAATTATAAATTATAAATAAATTATAAATTATAAATTATAAATTATAAATTATAAATTATAAATTATAAATTATAAATTATAAATTATAAATTATAAATTATAAATTATAAATTATAAATTATAAATTATAAATTATAAATTATAAATTATAAATTATAAATTATAAATTATAAATTATAAATTATAAATTATAAATTATAAATTATAAATTATAAATTATAAATTATAAATTATAAATTATAAATTATAAATTATAAATTATAAATTATAAATTATAAATTATAAATTATAAATTATAAATTATAAATTATAAATTATAAATTATAAATTATAAATTATAAATTATAAATTATAAATTATAAATTATAAATTATAAATTATAAATTATAAATTATAAATTATAAATTATAAATTATAAATTATAAATTATAAATTATAAATTATAAATTATAAATTATAAATTATAAATTATAAATTATAAATTATAAATTATAAATTATAAATTATAAATTATAAATTATAAATTATAAATTATAAATTATAAATTATAAATTATAAATTATAAATTATAAATTATAAATTATAAATTATAAATTATAAATTATAAATTATAAATTATAAATTATAAATTATAAATTATAAATTATAAATTATAAATTATAAATTATAAATTATAAATTATAAATTATAAATTATAAATTATAAATTATAAATTATAAATTATAAATTATAAATTATAAATTATAAATTATAAATTATAAATTATAAATTATAAATTATAAATTATAAATTATAAATTATAAATTATAAATTATAAATTATAAATTATAAATTATAAATTATAAATTATAAATTATAAATTATAAATTATAAATTATAAATTATAAATTATAAATTATAAATTATAAATTATAAATTATAAATTATAAATTATAAATTATAAATTATAAATTATAAATTATAAATTATAAATTATAAATTATAAATTATAAATTATAAATTATAAATTATAAATTATAAATTATAAATTATAAATTATAAATTATAAATTATAAATTATAAATTATAAATTATAAATTATAAATTATAAATTATAAATTATAAATTATAAATTATAAATTATAAATTATAAATTATAAATTATAAATTATAAATTATAAATTATAAATTATAAATTATAATTTATTATAATTTAATTAATTTATAATTTATAATTTATAATTTATAATTATAATTTATAATTTATAATTTATAATTTATAATTTATAAATTATATATTATATAAATTATAAATTATAAATTATAAATTATAAATTATAAATTATAAATTATAAATTATAAATTATAAGTTATAAATTATAAATTATAAATTATAAATTATAAATTATAAATTATAAATTATAAATTATAAATTATAAATTATAAATTATAAATTATAAATTATAAATTATAAATTATAAATTATAAATTATAAATTATAAATTATAAATTATAAATTATAAATTATAAATTATAAATTATAAATTATAAATTATAAATTAAAAATTTAAAGTAAAAAATTAAAAATTAAAAATTAAAAACTAAAGATTAAAAATTAAAAATTAAAAACTAAAAATTAAAAATTAAAAATTATAAATTATAAATTCAAAAATTAAAAATTAAAAATTAAAAATTAAAAATTAAAAATTAAAAATTAAAAATTAAAAATTACAAATTACAAATTAAAAATTAAAAATTAAAACTTAAAAATTAAAAATTAAAAATTAAAAATTAAAAATTAAAAATTAAAATTAAAAATTAAAAATTAAAAATTAAAAATTAAAAATTAAAAATTAAAAATTAAAAATTAAAAATTAAAAATTAAAAATTAAAAATTAAAAATTAAAAATTAAAAATTAAAAATTAAAAATTAAAAATTAAAAATTAAAAATTAAAAATTAAAAATTAAAACTTAAAAATTAAAAATTAAAAATTAAAAATTAAAAATTAAAAATTAAAAAAAAAAAATTAGAAATTAAAAATAAAAAATTAAAAATTAAAAATTAAAAATTTAAGATTAAAAATTAAAAATTTAAGATTAAAAAATAAAGATTAAAAATTAAAAATTAAAAATTAAAAATTAAAAATTAAAAATTAAAATTAAAAATTAAAAATTAAAAATTAAAAATTAAAAATTAAAAATTAAAAATTAAAAATTAAAAATTAAAAATTAAAAATTAAAAATTAAAAATTAAAAATTAAAAATTAAAAATTAAAAATTAAAAATTAAAAATTAAAAATTAAAAATTAAAAATTAAAAATTAAAAATTAAAAATTAAAAATTAAAAATTAAAAATTAAAAATTAAAAATTAAAAATTAAAAATTAAAAATTAAAAATTAAAAATTAAAAATTAAAAATTAAAAATTAAAAATTAAAAATTAAAAATTAAAAATTAAAAATTAAAAATTAAACATTAAAAATTAAAAATTAAGAAGTACTTAGCCATTGTTCAAACTGTAATGAATAATAATTGTGGAAACATCTTCTATAATATTAATAGGCTGGGCGATTTCCTGTGATCGATGTTTTGTTCTACCGTTTTATCCCGATTTTGACCAAGCATATATTATTTGAAAGGTATTTCTTTTTAGCCGTTTAGCCGTTTTGCAGATTTACAGATTTTTTAATTTTTCCTTTATTTTGAGTAAATTGCATTTAAAGTTGGTACTAACACATACATAAAATTATACAATGCTATGTGTGTGTTTATTAAATTTGTTAATGTGTTTGTAATAAAAATGAGTTTGTTTTTTGTGTTTATTTGTGAATTGGCTATAATTGATTAGCATACCTTTAGAGTCTTTATTTAATGAAAAAATAAAATCTCCTAGAAATTGCACTCTTTCTTGCAATTATGTAAAATACGTTTTTTTATCTTTTATTACCACTTTCTAAAGCATAAAAAACCTAGATCCTAACCCCATTTTATCTTAAAAGGGTGTGTCGCAATAGTTTTTTACCAGTTACCTGTTATTTAAATTTTTTTCCCATTTTGTCAGGTATTTAAACTATATAACTCAAGTTCCGACTATTAATGTTTTTGAAAAATACATATGTAAATGTACCTGTCAAAATAGAAAAGATTTTACCCATTTAACAATTAAGCGCATTATGTCTCAAC
This sequence comes from Cordilura impudica, assembly GCA_963682025.1. Classification (NCBI taxonomy): domain Eukaryota; kingdom Metazoa; phylum Arthropoda; class Insecta; order Diptera; family Scathophagidae; genus Cordilura; species Cordilura impudica. The sequence goes on along the minus strand of OY821521.1, from coordinate 80,762,910 downwards.
CCTTTTTTTTGATAAGTATATTACAACTCGTGTCAACTCTACAGTTTCCTTTTTCTGTCAGTGTAAAAAACAAATAAACTTACGCAAAAAAAACTACACTGGTACGACCAACTTTTATATTCATAACACACGGACGGACGGACGGACATCGTTAAATTGACTCAGAAAGTGATTTTGAGTTGATCCTTATAATAAAAGTTGGGTATAAATCCAATATTTTTGGACAAACTCATTATACCCTAACCACGTAGTGGAAACCTTTTGTATTCATAAATTTTTCACAAAATATCTGATTTTGGGTCAGAAAAATTGTTCTGGTGTAGGGGAGGGGAGGGTTCTGACTACAGAAGATTGCAAGATCTTTTTTGATGGCTTTTGATGAGCAGGAGCTATGCTCTATTAAGTAGGAGATTTTTTTTTTCTTTTTTTTTTTTGAAATTTGGACCTTTTTTAATTTTTTTATTTTTTTATTTCTAAACGACTCAATGACCTTTATATCTAACATTAATAGCTTAGAAGTTACAAAATTATACAAAATTTATTTTACTTTAAAATCTTTAAAACAAAAAAGTTACAGTGATTTAAAAATTAAAATTTACAAAGAAATTTTTAATTTTAGCAAAATACTGACAAAGTCCATTTTCGAAGACCCTGTTCGCTGTGACATACTTGAAATAGAGTCGCAATTTTTTTCGCTCCCTAGGTTCACTGGTATTTACTTCCAAATGAATAGCATAACTTTAAAATCGGTATCCATAAAAAAAAAAATGATTTTTGCTCGCCCTTCCATTGTGGCCTCTTAAATTAAACTTGGACGCATCTGAAAAGAGAACAGTATTCTAATTTCGTCTTGAACAGTTCATGTACTCTTTAGCAAAATTTATGCGATCCAGGCGATATTTCTCTATTATCAATGGTTTCTTCACAGGACGATAACAACCAAGATCAGCCTCAATTGCTCATCGGTAATCAGTTCGAGCACATATTGTTAATGACCTCTTGAGGTTGCTTTTTTGACATTTTTTAAAAATTGTTGCTATTAAATTATCCTGCATTTAACTCGTTTTACGGGGCGTGCCGCCTAAAAGTTGAGTTGTCACGGTACCTCTTCAGTTACCAGATCCGCTGTTTCAAACTCGAGATATGGTCTAAAAAAAGTCTTAAATAAAAAACTTGCCCATAAAAAATTTGGAACAAAGTACTACCTAGTATATAAAAAAATAGAGTTAAAGTCAGAGTCCATTACAAATCTTTTCCGATGGCTATTTAAAGATACTAGCAGACTCCAGCCCTAGAAATTCGAGTGCAAATTCTAAAAATTTTATTTTTTCATAAAATATAGATCCTAAAGGTATGCTAATCAATTATAGCCAATTCACAAATCAACACAAAAACCAAACTCATTTTTATTACAAATACATTAACAAATTTAATAAACACACATATAGCATTGTATAATTTTATGTATGTGTTACTAGCAACTTTAAATGCAATTTACTCAAAATAAAGGAAAAAATTAAAAAATCTGTAAATCTGCAAAACGGCTAAAAAGAAGTACCTTTCAAATAATATGCGTTTCGTCAAAATCGGGATAAAACGGTAGAACAAAACATCGGTAACAAGAAATCGCCTAGCCTATTAATATTATAGATGGTATAGAATAAACTCTATGGCATTGTATTTATTATGATAGCTTAATATTTTTAAACCATAATTTGTGTTTTGGTTCAATATCGGGATATAAAAAGGATATAATAAAATTTTCGCTTAAAAATTCATTACATAAAAATCATAAAAATGTTAATAATTTTCAAATATTAAAACAAAATCCTACAGAATAACAAAACAATAACAACAATGCCAATAATAATGTAATTATATGTGTTTCGACACTATGGTATTATACTCTCCACTAACTTTATATTTTCAAGTGCGTTGTTTTTTTGCTACCGCTTTTGTTGTAGAGCTTAACAGAATATTACAAAAAAAATAAAAAACAAATAAAGTATAATATATGTAAGTACAATCTTGGAAGAGGTTATTGTATTCAACCCCCACTCTAGATGTTTATTTTTTTTACACTACTGAATGGATACTCGTAAATGGCCATGTAAGTATGAATGAGTGTGTGACGTACTTAGAATACGATACTCGTATGTGTCTCTATTATAACATTTTAATTTTATTTAGTTTGTTAGTACATATTCTACGTACATACATACAGACATACATACTCGTACACATTCATACGATTTAGCTGTAGTTAGTTGCTTGTAAATAGCGTTGAGACAATTTAATGTGTTTGTTATGATGTTATTATTTTTTCATCTATAGGGGGCGCTTAATTTCATTCCGTGATTGTATAAACAGTCAGAACTTAAAAGATAAATTTCTTTTTTGAATAAGTTAATTTTAACAAGGATTGAATAAATGTTATTATAATATTAAACTTCTTAAATTTATGACGAGCTGCAGCATACTGCAAACAATTAAAAAAAAATTGTGTTGATATACAGGAAAAAATAGTTTTGGCTTTCAGTTATAAAATGAACAGTTTCAATTAGAAAATTGTTATAATTTGTACCTATGTAGGAAGTGTAATATCAATTAAAATTATTTCCAAATTTAAATTGCAAATTTTTTAATTAAAGTATTATTCCATGGGTTTGAGATTATATGTTTTTACTTTAAAAACAAAAACTTGGCTATATCCTGCTAGACATGCTGCACAACTGTTTCGGGTCCCCAAACCTCAGCTTTTTAATGAAATTTAAAGCTTGAGTTTAAATGGAGAATCAAACTAATGAGAATCTCAATACAACTTTTAAATGAATTAAAACATTAATTAAAATTATCATTAATGTTATTTGATTCAATAAAAAAATTAATTTTTTGTTATACCGATGCACTTCGAATAATTTTCTGAGTCGATTAGGCGATGTCCGTCTGTCCGTCCGTCTGTATGTCCATGCAAACTTTGTAAGCAAACTACAGGTCGCAATATATTTTGATAAAATTTTGTATAGATGCTTTTATCAGCAATAGGACGAACGCTATTAAATTTGGTAAAAATTGGCTCATGTTCATACCTAGTCCCCATACAAAAATTGTCATAAGATACAAATTATCATATACTCTGCCGCACAGTGGCTGAAAATCGTTTTTCATTGGCCAAAATTCTGTAATTTTTGAACCGATCAAAATATTTAAGTAATTTTTTTTAATGGATGGATATTTAGTTCAGCTTGACTCAGTTTTAATTACATTAAAATTGATTGAGGACTTTTTAAGGAATTCTAGGTCAAAGTTGAAATTTTGATTTTTTTTAATTTTTAGAGTGAAATATGTGTTTATTATTTTTTTATTTATTAAAAAATTTAATATTGGGATTTTAATAATAATTATAAACATTTTTTTGTAATGAAGGGATTTTTTTAATGCTACACTCAAAAAAATTGTTACACTTAAAAAAATAGTAAAATCAACTGGAGATTTTGCTATTATTACTGAAAAATTAAAAATTTTTTGTTGTCAAATTTACAAATTTGTTTACACTCAATGAATATTTACACTTAAAAAAAAAAACGTTAATATTATTATCTGAAAAATACAGAAAAATGTATTATTTTTTGGTGTCAAATTTGATAATTTTAAAAAACATTTTAAAAACAAAAACTGTAATAGATTTTAATTGCATTTGTAACAATGGTAGGTTCTGTTTGTTATTATTTTTTACTAATACTATGTTTTTCGGACTTAAATAAGAATGAAAGGCAATTATAATTACTATTCATTTGACTCAAATATTGATTGCAAACATTCCATATTTTGTTCTGTGTTATTTCTGTTCTTTAGTAGTTTTTTGACTTTTTCATCTAAATCCCGATGTTCCACTTTCCATTGATTTCGAATACTGGAGATGAACGGATCTGACGTTGCCAATAATATATTAAATAGATCTTCATTTGTGGAATTTCGTGAAGTTTTTCTAGTATTGTGCTCTCTATAAAATCTGCAATCCTAATTCCTTTTTTCCTGAGCCTCCTCTGATAGATCTCCAAGTGGCACCAAATGATATTTAATGACATCTTCTCCATGATTGCGGATTTTGCGAACTGTTGCAGACATATTTCTCCATGGGTAGTTGGTTGTATATATTTTTGCAGTTTCCTTAGCATAATCTCCAAATTTTCTAGAGTCAATTTCTTCATTGCACACAAGTATCCCCTTTGTTCCCTAGAAGTTCTATTCCACTAAAGTTGAAATTTGAAAAAAATATAGTAGTTTCATAAAGATTTCATAACATCCCTAATATTAAACGGTTGAGCTATGACCACTTACAACAACTGGAGACTTTAATCCTACCAACATTATAAAAAAGACCGCAGGTCATTATCGATGATAGCTTGCGAGTAGTAACCATTTATTTTTGATAAAAAAAAAAAAACAAAAAAAAATCACCTTTTTCTGAAATTAAAAAAAAAAAAAACAGTTGAGTTTGACAGCTTGCCACGCCCACAATTAGCAATAGTTTAGCCTAATTTTTTGGCTACCTTAATCTGGATATATTAGCTACAAAAAGGCGTTTAAAATTTAAAAATCGGTGACAAAAACAAATTAGACTTTTGGCCAATGAAATCAATGAATTCAGCCACAGTGTGCCGTCCCTCCTCCTCAAATTTCAAATATCTCCTTAATTTTTCAATGAAAACTTTTCAAATTTAAAACAAATATTCATTATTATTTATATGAATATTTTTTTAAACTACACTCTATTCTTAAATTTTAGATTAATCAATGTGACTGCCTCCATTTCGTATAAATTCACGACATACTTTTTGAATCAAGTTTCTGCAGTGATCTGGTTTCTTGTTTCCTGCAGTTTATTTCACAGGTCCTCCGTAGATGTAGGAAAGGTAGTTTGATCCTTCCTCAGTAAATATTGGATTGAGATCAGCTGACTGTGGTGCCCATTCCGTAACTGTATAGGTTCCAGCTGCATCTTGGGTCTCTAAATACTGCTTAAAAATTTTTGCTGCCTGTGTCATTATCTCGCTGAAATATGAATTTTCGACTTACAAGTTTTCATAACTCGCCAATAAAATAGAATAGAATATAACATTATTAATAACAAAAATTTTTTACAAATAAAGTTTTTAAAAGCGTTGACATATAGTCGTCAGTCTGTATAATCTATAATATTAATAGGCTAAGCGATTTCTTGTGACCGAATTTTTATTCTACCGTTTTGTCCCAATTTTGATCAAACATATACTATTTGAAAGGTATTTCTTTTTAGCCGTTTTGCAGATTTACAGATTTTTAAATTTTTTTCTTTATTTTGGGTAAATTGCATTTAAATTTGCTACTAACACATACATAAAATTTTACATATGCTATGTGTGTTTTATTAAATTTGTTAATGAGTTTGTTATCTTCATTCACAATAATAATAAACCATAAAAGTGTTGGTTTGTGGATTGGTTAAGTTGAAAAATAAAGCTGCCTAGAAATTGCACTCGAATTTCGAATGCTGGAATCTGCTAGTTACTAGAATTCCATATATTATTATTATAAATTTAGAAATGGTGGTCAATAATTAAATTCGTCAAGTAAAATTTTCCTATAATGCAATGCATTTATTATAAAATTAGGCAGTTGTTTTCAATAACAGGTAACTATAATTCCGTTTAGCAAATTAATTAAGTACTCTTCATCGAATTGTGCGATTCCGAAATATTTCACCCTGACTTCCCTAAGTACTGGACATTTTCCCATATTTTCATCTTCTTCAGTATTACACAAACTGCAGATACTTCTAATATTGTTATTAATATGGCTTTTATTTAGTGGTAGGACATCGTCACGTGCTTTGAGTAATGCTGATATTTCTGCAATTTTAAGATTTTCATTAATTATGTACGCGAATCCCATATCTGATGTAAGGTGTTTGTAGATACTGGTATTGCTTTTTGAGGCGTTTTCCATCATTTCATAATGGCTCTTCCATTTCAGCTGTAGTAAAAGATCGCGACACTTTACATACCACTCATTCTTAGAAATCCCCTCACCAAAGCATATATTGTGCTCTTCCACAATTTTGTTTACTTCATTAATACAAAAGATTTTACTCTGTAATAATATCATGGAGAGCCTGTGCGGAAGCCTTTCCATGTTATAATCGAAAAGAACTTTGCCCAGGTAGCTGAGATGCAGACTCAGTGTATACAGATAACTGTATTCAACTCCTGATTCCAGAGTGCATAATTGGGAATATTGTCAGGTAGCTTTAAAATTCTTTTTAAAAAATATCTTTGTAGTTTATTAACTGCATCGAATGACGAGAATCGCCATATTTGCGCTCCATAAGCCGGAACAGCCATGCGTACAGCTTGAAAGATTTTCCATTTTGATCGTAAGGATATATTCGGTTTGTTAAGGTAACAATGCCAAGTAGAATTTATGTTTTTTTTGCAGCATTTTTTTACATTCTACATGCTTTTTGAAAGACATTTGTGTCGTAAGAACGATCCAAGTAGAGATACTTTTTTCAATAGCCTTTTTTTTGACAGATCACGTGTGAGTCGTGTCTTGCTGTCATGTTGTTTTTGTTTAGTATTGTTTGGCATTTCATCATGGAAAGTCTTACGCCTGAACAACGTTTACAATTCGTTCAACTTTATTACGAAAATTCACGTTCTGTGAAGAATGTGTTTCGTGCACTTCGCTCAACTTATGGTCAACATAATCGGCCTACTGAGTGTACTATTCGCAACACCATCACCCATCTTCAGACCCAGCATTCATTATTGGATAATATTCGACCGAATAGACCACGTCCACCACGCAGTGAAGAAAATATAGCGGCCGTAGCTGAGAGTGTACACGAAAACCGGTGATGCCGGTGAGAACGTAACCGTCAATGGCGACCGTTATCGTGCCATGATAACCGACTACTTGATGTCTGAAATTGAAGCTCGTGATCTCGGCGACACTTGGTTTCAACAAGACGGCGCCACTTCCCACACAGCGCATCAATCAATGGATTTATTGAGAGAACACTTCGGTGAGCACCAAGATCGTGTGATATCACACCGTTAGACTTTTTCCTGTGGGGATATGTAAAGTCTGAAGTTTATGCGGACAATCCCGCTTCGATTCAGGCCTTGAAACAAAACATCACGCGTGTCGTTCGCCAGTTACCAGTCGAAATGCTCGAACGAGTCATCGAAAAGTGGACTCCACGGATGTACCATCTGAGACGTAGCCGCGGCCAACATTTGACAGACATAATCTTCAAAAAATACATGCCAAAGAATGTTCTTTCAAATGATAATAAGCATTCCCCATTAAATTTGAACTTTCTGTGTTTTTTTCTTTAAAAAACTAGGGAACCTCGAAATGGATCACCCTTTATAACTCCCAGGTAGCAGAATTAATATTTTCGCTAGCAAAGCAACCCCAAACGATTACGGAACCTCCTCCGTGTTTGACTGTTGGCACTAGATATGCATTTGACTCACGTTCTCCAGCCGAGCTCCTCACAAAAACTCGCCTATTGAAACACTTCAAACCTCTATTCTTCGGACCAAAGGACCTTGCATCAATCGTTGAAAATCCAGTTTTTAAACTTTATACCCCACTCAAATCTTATTCTTTTATTTTGTGGGCGAAGATGAGGTTTTTTCATGTCAAGTCTGCCGTTTAAGCCAGCTCTTATAAGGCGTCGTTTTACTGTAGACACACTTACTGTATTCGTTCGGTTGCCATTTATATGGGCGGCTATTTCTAGAGTTGTCATGCGACGACTTCGTTTACTTGTCGTTACATGATCCTCATATTTTGTTGCTACGCTTCGCAATTGTAGCATCCTCTTTGAATTTTTTTTTTTCCATATAGTCCACGGTTAGACGTGATACTTTGAGCTACGCTTGATTGATTGCTCTTCAAAATTTTGTGTAGGGAAATAATATGGTGACGAGTTTCAATTCAATTTCCTCAGGTTTTTGCCGTAATTTCCTTTAATTCAATCAAATATCGTTTTCACTTCCACTTGTTAGATCTTTTCAATTATTTATACATCCTTTCGGGTAAAAAACTAAAATACCTGCCACTACTTGGCGTTTTGTAAAATGCCCACGCTAATCCTTTACGCAATGAGGAAATTTCCAAAAAAAAAAAAAAAACAATATTTTTATTGCATATAATAGAAAATCCACTCAATAATAAATACTAACAGATTCCAGGGCTCGAAATTCGATTGCAATTTTTGGCACTTTCATATTTCAACTTAGCCAATTCACAAACCAACACTTTTTTGGTTAATTATTATTGTGAATGAATAACAATCCATTAATAAACACACACATAGCATACGTATAATTTTATGTAAATTATACGTAATTTACAATTTATACGTAATGCAATTTACTCAAAATAGAGGAACAAATTTGAAAATCTGTAAATCTGGTGAACCGCTAAAATGAAATACCTTTCAAATAATATACATTTGGCCAAAGTTGGAATAAAATGGTAGAACAAAACATCGTAAGAAAAAATAGCCTAGCCTATTAATATAATAGATAATATTCCATTAATAATAATTGTATAACTTTTAAACGGAAACAATTAGTGAAAAACTACATATGGTGGCAAATACTTTTGGATGGTGTATGTGTGTCTATTATACTCACTTATCAGTAGTCCACAAAACCGCTTCCCGTTCTTCACTTAAATCTATCTAAAACAAAAATATTGCACAGTAATTTTTCGAATGTGGTTCGTATATATATATCTCTTTTTTAAATAAGCGGCTTTACCAAATATGGTCGTGATCGGGCCATTTTTTGGTTTCGTTCTTTCTCCTTCTCTTTTCCTTATCTTTCTGAGCGACTTTCTTGGTCAACCTTCCTCAGCATTTGTCCTTCATTTTCCTTTAATTTTAGGCCAAGGCTCTTGGTGGTTGGGGGCAAAAGGTAGACAGTGAATGACTCACTCAACCAAGACCTGTTAACAATCTCCGAGTGTGGTAAAGCGAATAGCTTTGATTTTAATACGCTGAAGACTGAATGTTGTATGTTGACCCATACGGCTATGGATTCAACAATGTCATTTGTTTATATGGGTGGTATGGATATTGAGGAATCGGATACTCTTGATGTTCTATGCATGATAATTCAATGTGATGTTCGTTGGAAGGAGCATTTTTTTCAAGAAGCATTCTTGAAAGAAGCATTCAAGTGTCTTGGTTTTCTAAAACGTTGCAAAAATTATTTCACTCCTTCTGATCTCCTTAAAATCTATACCACTTACATCCGACCGAAATGGAATACAACTCCCATATATGAGCAGGAGCTTCAAAGTCTATTTTGAAGCTAGAGGACCATGTGAAAAGGAGGGAAGGCGCTGTCGCTCATCAATGACAGTAGGATATCCAACTCTATTGACTCATTCGAAAATCGTCGGAATATGGGTTGTGTAGCACTGTTCTATAGGTACTACCATGGGATATGTTCTTCTGAGATTAGCGAACTTATTCCATGTGGTCGAGGTTTCGTTTCACTTTACCGCTTCTCTAGTAGATCGCATCCGTTTGTAGTTTATTGTCCAGTTGACCGCACAACGCATTACAGAGAGAATTCTTTTATAAATCGAAATAGCCGTATGTGGAATAAAGTCCCGCACAGGTCTTTCCTGACAGTTAAAATCTAATAAAATTTAAGTCAAATATCCACAAGCACTACTCCCTCTATCCTCCTTCCCATAACCTATTTTCCTGAGATCAACACAATGCACTGCATCTGTAGGGGGCATCCCTTGAGTATTGGTCAATAATTTAAAAAATTTGCTGTTTGTTAATTTTCCCTACCCTCAAAATACTTTGTCGTTAAAACTAACTGAAAATTGATATTAAACCAAATATTTTGAAACAACCGAAAATAACTGACAAAGCGATAGCAAATCGTTTTTTTTTTGTACTGACGAAATTTAAACTAGAAATCGGTAAAATAATCTAACCAATAAAAACAAAGGATTTATTAAAACTCGTTCTTTCCTTATGCATATGAGTTTTGGATCTCTCCGTGACTTTGCGTGACTACTTTAAAATTAATCTTTGGTGACAACACGTCTGTGGACCAAGTTTCAGATTGATTGGATGAGGGGAAATGGGTTTTAAATCACTCCGTGACTGTGCGTGACTATGTCGAAGTTAATCTTTCTTTACGGCTAGTGTATGGACCAAGTTTCAGATCAATTGGAGGAAGGGAAATGACATTTAGATCACTCCGTGACTGTACGTGACTATGCGCGACTACGCGATCGATCGGATAAGGGGAAATGGGTTTTAGATCACTACGTGACTGCGCGTGACTATGCGTGACTGTGCGTGACTAAGTCAAAGTTAATCTTTTTTTCACTGCAAGTCTGTGGACTAAGTTTCAGATCGATCGGATATGGAGAAATGACATTTAGATCACCCCGTGACTGCGCGTGACTATGCATGACTGTGCGTGACTACCCCAGAAATAATCTTTAGTCACAACAAGACTATAGGCCAAGTTTCAGATCAATTGGATAAGGGGGGATGGGGTCCACCCACGACAGAAAGACAGAGAGTATGAGTTAAAAGAAAGAGTTTAAAAAGCTAATTTTTTTTGTTTATTTTTATTTTTTTTTTTATAGCAATTGCTAAATTACGAAAATGTTTATAAACATCTGTTGTACCTTCATGTTGCAACGTCATCATTGAATTTCATATGCACAACTTTAATTGAAATAAAACTGTATTTTAACAAACATATCAATGAAAAAAAAGAATAAACCATTAATAAGATAATTATTTCTTAAAATTAAAGAAAAAAAAAATACTGAGTGAAGAATTCCTTTTATAAGAATTGTCATCACTTTGAAATTCATGACACAGATCCTTTAATACTCTGCCTGTACTTTACATTCACCCTTTTATGTGTAATATGTGTGTTAACACTTCTTTTTTCATTCGGAAAGACATTTTCTAAAAAGGACTTTTGTGCCTACTAAAAACAACACCAAAACAACAATAAAAACCTTAATGTGAATAATGTATGTGTGTGTCTTTTCAAATTTGCTTTGTTTGTTTTCCTAAATAGCTTTTATATACTTTTAGTTATATTTATTTATATTGTGTAAGGAGTGTGTGTGTTTTTGTACGACTGTGTGTGATTTGTTTCTGTGCACTACACTCATGTGATCATAATTTTTAAAATTTTTCATTGTTTCATTCGTGTAATGTTTTGTTAGTCTAAAACAATAATATTTTATTGTTGTTAGCTTTTTGTATTGTGTTTTATTTTGAAAGTGGTATTATTATCATTTCACCTGTTTATAATTTTTTGTTGGTCAAGTGTGTATTATAAAAAAAAAAAAAAAAAATGAATAAAAAATATTAACGACTTACCTAAGTTTCTTTCTATTTTGTAACTTGTGGTGTTTTTTAAATATTTTATTATTTTAAGCTTCAAATGATTGAATTTAAAGTGTAGCAAGCTTTTTATATGAAAAGAAAAGTTTATTTAAATATCATAGATAAATTTCTTATTGAAAATATTTTTAATGATTTTACATCACTATATGGTCAGTGTATAATAAGTTTGTGCTTATGTTAGTAACTACCATCGACTCAGAATCATATTCTGAGTCGATTTAGCGATGTCCGTCCGTTCGTCCGTCTGCACATCCTTGTAAACCTTGTAATCAAGCTACAGGTCGCAAATATGAATATATTTTGATGATATTTGGCCATATGACGAACGCTATTGAAATTGTTGAAATTCGGTCTATGTTCAGACCTAGCCGCCATACAAATGACCTCTATGAGATCGACTTAAATTGCCATAAGATCCAAATTATCGCATAGATCTCGGTCAATTTTGGTTTGTGTGTGTTTATTACACCCATTAATCAATAACTAGCAGATTCCAGCCCTTGAAATTCGAGTGCAAATTCTAGGAAATTTTATTTTTTCATTAAATAAGGACCCTGAAAGTATGCTAATCAATTATAGACAATTCACAAATCAACACAAAAAACAAACTCATTTTTATTACAAACACATTAACAAATTTAATAAACACACACATAGCATTGTATAATTGTATGTATGGGTTAATAGCAACTTTAAATGCAATTTACTCAAAACAAAGGAAGAAACTTAAAAATCTATAAATCTGCAGAACGGCTAAAAATAAATACCTTTCAAATAATATACGTTTGGTCAAAATCGGGACAAAATGGTAGAACAAAACATCGGTCACAAGAAATCGCCTAGCCATTAATATTATAGATTTCCTTATAATTTCGATGTGCCCATTAAAAAATATTGGTAAACTGTTGCATATTAATTAACTCTTCTTCTAGATATACAGTGAGTGACGATACAATGGAAACTTGTGTTAAAATGTATTTTTGACGACTTGAACGGTCAATGCCAAAAAATTTAATCATAAAGTTAAAAACTCTCTAATTAATTTAAAAATTTTTATGTTTTATTTATTTAAAAAAGATAAAGTGTTAACATTAAATAACTTAACTTTAGAAAAAAATAACAAAACTTGAAAGTATTAGGGTCGTATGCCAAAAAAAATAAAGTGTACTTCAAGTAGATTTTATCAACAATTTTGTATGAAAAACATACAATAAAGTCTACTTGAAGTACACTTTAATTATTTTGCATACGGCCCTTAATCTTTTAGCTGTTGACAAAACAGTGGAAACCTTTACTATACAAGAATTGAAAACTTCCCTTAATTTTGGTCACATTATTTTGTTGGGTATCTGCAATTTTGTATTACTGCTTCACAGCACACTGTGGGATGAATAGCAACTGTTCCGTTCAAATTACTATACACCTCACATAGTTCAATTGTTTGAGCTGGGGTTTTTTATACCCTCCACTCCAGTGTGCAGAGGGTATATATAAGTTTGTCATTCCGTTTGTAATAATTAGAAAAAAATTTTGGACCCCATATATATTTGTGATCCTTATAACAACCGGAGTTGATATAGCGATGTCCGTCTGTCCGTCTGTGGAAATCAGGATGACGGCATCAATCGGGCAGCTAGGGTGCTCGTTGGCATAAAAAATGATTCAATAACATCCTGAAAAGTTTGCTATTTAAAATCGTCTAAATCGGTCGATTAGGGCCCGAGATTTGAATGAAGAACTAAAAAAGTCTTGAAAAAATATAATTTTCTTTGTTGTTCTTGTCACGATCACGCCTTCAATGGTGCAGCTACAGTGATCATTTTTAATGATTCACCAAATTCATGGGAAGATTTCTATTTCAAAAATCATTGAAATCGGTGGAACAGGTCCAGGGAAATCTCCGAAAAAGTAACAAAAAAAAAATGAAAAATATGATGCTTCTATATTGTTCTTGTTTTATTCTAAATGTTGTGTTGTTGTCATAGCTGGACTTGTTGTTTTTGTGGTCGTTGGGGTAATAATATAATAAAATCTAACCCTTTGTACATTTTTTTTATTAACTCTGGTAAAAAAATTTAAAAGTTTCCATTGTTTTGGCATCACTAAAAAAATTTGTTAGATCATTTCTGTCATTACCACGAGCCTGCCTGCAGATCGAATTTGTCACGGGAAAGGGGTTAAAATCGATCCAAAATTTTTTCGACAAGCAGACATTACGAGTTAATATAAAGGGAGTAAAAATTCACCAACATCAAAAGCAAATAATGCTAAAATACCTAGTTATTAATAAAAAAAAAAAACCATGTAAATTTAACAAAAAAAAATTTTATGTATAAATTTATTTAAAGAGAAAAACACAAAAATAACGTTTGATGTTATATTTTTTGTGTGTAATATTTACATAAACATATTAAATAATACAAATAATATACATATATTCTATATATTTATATCCATAACAACTGCATGGTAGTAATAAATCGGTATATTTTTTTATTAACATAAAATTCTGCAATATTTTGTTGTGGGGAAAATAAATTTCTTTTGAATTAACAGAGTGTCACTTCATTTTGTTCAACGGGACTATGCCCCAGTAGATGGCGCCACAATTTTTGTTATAATTAGCTTTGCAATAGTTATTTATATTTTAGCATGAATGTCACTATTTTCAACTAGATATCATACAGAACAATGTTAAGGGTATACACGAGCTGGTCTTTTATTTCATACGTTTTTTCATTATTCTTTTACAAATATGAACATAAGTTTGGCATACTAACTTTTTGTTGTCTTTACAAATAAAATATCTATAAAATACCTATAAAATATCTGATTGCGATTACATCTAATTTTTAAAAATTGTTTATAATTACTAAAGCATTATTATTCACATAAATACAAAATTGCACTTTTTAAATTTTCCATTCAAATTTAAGAAAATATCAATTCTAAAACTGGAATTAAAAATTTCCAATTATAAATTACAATTAATTGAATTTCAGAAAATCATATCAAAACGTCGGAAATTATAATTTTAAATTTAGAAGACAACAATTGCATCTTTAATATATAAATTTTATTCGTTAAACACAAATTGAAATTCCAAAAAAAAAAAAAAAAAAAAACACCAAATACCTATGTCTACATTTAAAAAATTTTCACATTTATTGACATTCAGGAGAAATTAATAGCGTTCAGTATCGCGATTCAAAAACTTCTCTTAATGATAGTCGGATCGTTAAAAAAAGAAAACAGCAAAATTGTCAGTAAAATTTGTAAACGATATTCGCTATTGGTTAATTTAGCTGTTGTTGTTATCTAAACGACAAACATTTTTGTGTTGTTTATTCAATCGATAAAAACTTTTAGGTTGAAATGTCGTCATATATAAATAAAAATCATAAAATAGTGAAAATATTTTGCTTCTATTAAAAAACTTTTTTATATAAACAAAAAAATTAAATAGCATGTTCAATTCATTATTTAATTTTCAAATAAATAAACAGAAATATTAGTAAAAAAATAAAGATATTAAACATAAACATATAATCATCCTGTCAAACACGAAGTAATTTGTTTTTTTCTGTTCCTCTTTGTGTTTTTCGCTTATTTTGACAGAGATGCCACTCATTTACAATTTAAATAAATAGAAAAATAGATTGGTCGACTGTCGTTAAGATGTATGTACATATGTACTTGGTGAATCACTTAATCCTTAGTGCAAACAACAATAGCTGTCGATATATTTTGCGATTGTCGGATCGTTGAAATTTACGGAATCACACTACAGAAAACATTAATTTAAATTCAATGAATTTTAGAAAACGTCAAATGATATTTAAGAATTGTGAACACAAAAATTGTTACATAAATAAACGCAATTTGATGAGAATGTTATTTTTTATATATAAATTTTCACAATTTTTTTTTGGATGAATATTTGAAGTTTTCCAGAAAATAAAGATAACAAATTATTTTATTTAAAATGTTTGGGACATTTGGTTTTTTGCGTTTGGCATCCCTTATTTGATTATTTATTATTATAAATTTATTCTCTATGTTTTCCAAATATGGCAATATTTTAATAAAAACGTTGAGAGAGCTTTTTTTGGTTATTATTTTGTTACTTCATCCGACCTATATGGCCGCAATGAAGAAATATTTGGCCAGTTAAAAGAAACTATACAGCCATCTCCAATTAGCACGATTTAATACATATAGCCACCCTACACAACCATTGACTTTGCAATGGAGGTTAGGGCGAGCTATTTAATTAGCAAAAACTAAATTAAACGAGATTTTATGTCATATAACCGGAAACGCATGCATATAGGTATATAACCTAAATGCATGCCGAACAGCAATCACGATGACCAAAAATCAAACACCGAAATAATAGAAATGACGAAAACCAACCCAAAGAATTTGCTGAAATAAGTTGGTATTAAGTTTAGCAAATTGTTTACTTTTTCATTTACATTTATTATCAAGACTCAAACCGAGGTGGAGGGTATCAAAGATTCGGCACAGCCGAATTTAACACTCTTACTTGTTTTTTTTATAAAATGTTCGTTCTTACAAAAAAAAAAAAAAAAAAATTTGGCGCAAATGTAATCTGTTGATATGAGGGACTAAAATATGTATTAATTTTAACCATATATTTTTGGAATATATCTTTTAAAATGGTGTCAAACTTACATGGAGTGAATGTTTTCATACATTTGTATGGAAAGTGGTCGAGCTTTTTCGAGTAGTAGTTCGTCCACCCCACAATTATTGTCGGAAACGTTTGAAATTTAAAAGAAATACTCTCCTTACATTTTCAACTCTAAAAATATAACATTTGTCTAAGTCGTTATGTAAACTTACCTCAAACATGAGATATGAGCAAATTTTCACACTTTTGTATGGGAAGAGTCTGATCTTTTTCAAGTAGTAGTTCGTCCGGGCCACCATTTTGGCCACATTAATTTGAAATTTGGTGTACGTAATTTATTCACATTTTCAACTTTAAAAAGCATAAATTTGTACCATGTGTGCCTTAAATATTTTTTTGGAAATCGATGTCAAACTTGCATGAACTGAATTTTTTCATATCGCACCTGTATCTCTAAAGTGAGTCAACTCAAAATTTACAAATTTTCAGTAGAGGCAAAAAACGAGTTTTTTAATATTTTCTATAAAATTTTAAAACAGTTCTTTCATTGTAAGGAATTGCGAATAATAAGTTTACAACAATACCAGTAGTAGCGATTTTTTCAGTGATCATCAAAAATAGCAATTTTTTTTGGTGCAACTCAAAATGTGTCTTTTTAGTGGATTGTAAAGAAGCTACTCTTATAACATAAAGAGGCTTACAACTGTATTTTTTTTACGAAAGACTAGAAAAACCGATGTAAGATTTTTACAGTGGATAGATATAACCACTGTGTATCGTTTTCTTGCAAAAAGTGAAAATTGAAAAATCTTGAGTTGACTCACTTTAGAGGTACAGTTGCGATATGTTTGTATGGAAAGTGGTTGAGCTATTTCGAGTAGTAGCTCACCAACAGCACAATTATTGTTGGAATACTTTAAAATTTTAAGAAGATTATCTCAATATATTTGCAACTAAGAATAGTAAAAAATTTTAGCTAGTCGTGACGGAATTTTTTTTTAAGTTACATCAAACTTAAAATAAGAGTAAATTATCACACAGTTGTATAGAAAGTGGCTGATCTTTTTCGCGTAGTTGTTCGCCTAGAGCACAATTTTAATCGGAATGACTTAATTTTTTATATAAGTCATCTGTGAATAAGGTCAATTTCGGGCAGTGAAAAAAAAATATTTTTTTTATACCCTATACCACCAAGTGGTGTTGGTATAATGACTTTGTGCTGCTGTTTGTAACTACCAAAAATATTTGACCTAGACCCATCTTTTATTATACCGATCGAATCAGAATCACTAGCTGATTCGATTTAACGATGTCCGTCCGTCCGTCCGTCCGTCTGTGTGTCCATGTAAAGCTTGTAATGAAACTGCAGGTCGCAAATATGAATATATTTCGATAAAATTTGGTATATAAGCTTTTATCGGCCATTGGATGAACGCTATTGAAATCGGTGAGAATCGGTCCATGTTCAGACCTAGCCCCCATACAAATGACCCCTATGAAACCAACATAAATTGCCATAAGATCCAAATTATCATATAAATCTTAGTCAAATTGGGTTTATGCGTATTTATTACATCCATTAATCAGTGGTCCAAAAATGATCCCTATTGGACAACTCTTAGTCACAGGCCCCATATAGAGCTGCTTCCCGATATTCACTTAAATCTATCAAAAAACAAAAATATTGCACTGATTCTTCCTAAATTTTGTTTGTATATATTTTTGCAAAATACAAGAGGCTTTACCAAACATGGTCAGGATCGGTCCAATTTTGGGCCTAGTCCCCATATAGATATAGCATCCGATATGAACTTTTTCATATCTGCAGCCAAAAATATGAATAAAAATGACACTCAAATTTGGTTTATGCTTATTTTCTATATCCAATTAGTTGGGCCTAACAGATAAGGTCTCTAAACGCATGGTATAGGGTATCGTGTAGTCGGTCTAGACCGACTATAATTTTCTTACATGTTTTTTTTTGGAAATTTTTTTTTTTAATTTCTGTTTCAATGGAATACTTTGAAAATTGAAGGAAGTGTTCTCCTTGTACACACAGCTCTAACGAATATAATTTTTTGTTACGTCATTGTGGAAAATTTTCTGGAAAATATCATTAAACTTCAAATAAGAGCATATTTTCACACATTTGTATAGAAAGTGGCCAATATCAGTCGAGTAGTGCTATGTTGACTCCACAATTTTTGTTGGAATGGTTTACAAACACTGAAAAAAGTATTATTTTTTTTTTTAATCTTTTTACAAAATTTCCTATCTTTTTCGAATAGATGTTCCCACACGCCAAAATTTTTGTTGAAATGCTTCGAAATTTTGAAAACTTATTCTCTACATATATTCAGATTAAAATACTAAGAGCTTTTTCCAAGTGTTCTTCAAAAAATGTTTGTAAGTACCCTGCCGGCAACTCAACTAAATAACTTTTAATGCCTTATAACTAACTATTACGCAACCAGTGGTGGTTCATACTTGGATTACTTTTAATGAAGCAAACTGACTATTTTAACCTAGCGGTAGTCAATTGTCCGACTCTGCATGAGTTTTCAACTAACTTAAAGTTAGCTAATTTATAGTTAGCTACAAACTAATTATATTTTATATATTATAGTTGGCTATAAGTTGACTTAATTAAAATCAAATAGTAGTTAGCTTATAGTCTTTAATTTAGTCAAAAGTGGAACCCCCAAAAGAAATTTAATTGTAAAAATAACACAAAATTTAGTATTAAGTTTATCAAATAGTTTACTTTTTCAGATATTTTGTTTACATTTGTTATAAATAATTAGTGAAATATGTAGAAACGTAAAACTAAGGTAGAGGGTGTCGGAGGTTCGGCATAGCCGAATTTAACCATTTAATTTTTTATTTTTGACGCTTCATCATATGCCGTATTCTTTCCAATGTAAACACCAATAAGGAAAATAGAGATGTTAGGAAAGTCAACAATTTTTGCCAAAATCGACCACAATTGCGTTCTGAAACTTTTAACCAATGGTAGTCCGTCAATATTTATATCGATCACTATTTTTTAACAATCCTTTTGGATACTTGAAATATTCGATAGTTGTTTTTTTACACCACAATGACAATACACACCAGGAAAAATATTTTTTAAGCATAAGCGATCCCGTTTTGCAATAAATGTGTTTGCACTGAAAGGCACATCTAAATTTTCTTCAACTAAAATACTTAACAACTCTTCGAAACACTTGCGAGATGTCCAATTTTTATAGTACCAATCACCGATTTTTCTTTTAATGTTTTTTTGTTACAGGTCCTCCTTCTAAAATATTGCTCATACTTTTATTTTCAGTATGACTTTCACTTTGACACTGCAAATCGGCAAAGGAGCAGGTGGCTTCAACTACATTATTTGAAATTAGTTTATTTGAATAAATTTCTTTTCATTTTATAAATAGCCTTCTTTAATTTCTCTTACTTGTGCCACTAATTTTAGTTTTAATAAGTAAAATTTAAAAAATATTTTACTTTAACCTTTCTAACTGCACGCACGAACACTGATTTTTGTAATGAAAATGTCAAAAACAAGTGAAAAAGTCACTAAACAAATGTCAACAAATATGCAAGCTTCTATTTAGGGAAAGCACCCAATATGCGTGCTTCTATTTTTGGGGAAGTTCTGCATTACATTGTAGTTAGCTTATAGTTAGTTCATAAAAGTTAACTAGAAGTGTGTTTTTTTTTGTAGTCGACTAACGATTTGCTTATAGGGTAGGCATCGTACATTTGAGTGAAAAGTGATTTTAATTTTGCAAGAGGGTAATCTATCAGTATAACTGACTTCAGAATATATAAAATCATGCCATGCATTTTGGGAAAATTTTTTTAAAATGAAGTCAAACATCTATAAAGTGAATATTTTCATACATTTGTATGGAAAGGCTTCGAGTTTTTTCAAGTAGTAGTTTGCCCACGCCAGTCCGATTCAAGTGAAATTTAAGGATGATAATCTTGGTATGATTCCAAAAAGTATACATTTGTTATACTAAATACTTATATTTATCGTTATACATGTTTTCAAACATGAACAATGTTAATTTTTACTGCTCGAGCTACTTGTTGAGCTCGAGGAGCACGTTAAGAGCAGCACGAGTAGCTCGAAGCTCGAATAATGAAGAGCTCTAGTTTAAATCACTCCGTGACTGTGCGTGACTATGCGTGACTGTGTGTGACTAACCCAAAATTAATCTATAGTCACAACAAGACTATCGGCCAAGTTTCAGATCAATTGGATGAGGGGAATGGGGTTGCCCCATGACAGACAGACAGACAGAGAGTATGAGTTAAAAGAAAGAGCTTAGAAAATTTAATATCTTGCGACAGAGAAAGTGAGTTCGCAAAAATACAAGATTGACAAATTTAGAATTTAGTATTAGTTTCAAATGTATTGTCACGTACTGTATTTTATGAATTGTTTTCTATTAACGTCGGAAAATCTGAAAAAATAGAAAAAACTTTGAGCTGAAAATATTTTAGAACTTAAAAAAGTTAATCATATTTCAAACTGTAATATATTAAACTATGTGGTGAACGGTTTGTGGTGATCGTATATTAATATTAAAAATTTTTCAAATAAAAAAAAAAAATCTAGAAAAAATTCAAGAAAAACAATTTATGGTCAAAAATGTATGTAAAAAAAAATTTAAATAATGAAAAAAAAAAATTTTAATAATTCAAAAAAAAAAAAATTTAATAATTTTCGGCAAAGAAACTAAAAAAACAAGTAAGAAAATTATAGTTGGTCTCGACCGACTATGCGAAACCCAATATTTAAGTTTCTTTGCCACGACAGTTCATAAATTATAAATTAACGATCCAGGGCAGTTTAACATGGCTAAAGCAATGCGTCCAATATTCTTCGATTGCTTCTATAATGTTGGAGAAAAATTCTGCGGAGCAATTCCTTCCGATTGTCGATTGTTTCTGACTTTGGTGTTAGTACTGCCTATAAAGGAATATGAGGAAATACAAGCTATTTCTCTTTCTCTGCTGGGGCCATGTCTGGACAACCTTGAAGTTTGTATTCGTATTTTCGAATAGAAATATATTTTTTTTTTCATACTAATCACTTCAATTTACTTCAGTTTAGTTAGACATTTAAGATGTCAGTGTCTGTGTCTGTTATACGAAGAATGGTTTTGGAAGTTTACAGAGTTATATGGAAAATTTTAGAAATATGTGAGATTTGTCCAATTCCTTTGGACCATTAGAGGAACTTATATTGTTTTAACATAGATATTTTCTTACCGTTTTTAGTACCTCTATTTTTATATCATCCACACCTCAGTGCCAGAGGGTATATATAGGTTTATCATTCCGTTTGTAACGCATCGAAATAAATTCCGGAGACCCCAAAACCATATATTTTCTTGATTATTATAACAAGGGAAGTTGATTTCGCGGTGACCGTCTGTCCGCCTGTCTGTGGAAATCACGATCACGCCGTCAATATCTAAGCTAGACCGTTCGTTTTTGTATAAAATCGTTTATTGACATCCAAAAGGAGTTTCTGTATAAAATCGTGAGAATCGGTTAAAGGGGTCACGATTTATGAATGAAACATTAAAAAAACTGTTGAAAAAATAAAATTTTTCAGCGTGTTTGTTGTTTTTCTTAAGATATGTTGTATATGTATGTTCTCTTTTTATTGTTGAGGTCATTGCAGTTGTGTGTATGTATATTAATACTGTACGTGTTACATTTGGCTAAGCAAGTATTACCACATATTTTTTTATTCGTTAAAATTAAAAATTAAAAATTAAAAATTAAAAATTAAAAATTAAAAATTAAAAATTAAAAATTAAAAATTAAAAATTAAAAATTAAAAATTAAAAATTAAAAATTAAAAATTAAAAATTAAAAATTAAAAATTAAAAATTAAAAATTAAAAATTAAAAATTAAAAATTAAAAATTAAAAATTAAAAATTAAAAATTAAAAATTAAAAATTAAAAATTAAAAACTAAAAATTAAAAATTAAAAATTAAAAACTAAAAATTAAAAATTAAAAATTAAAAATTAAAAATTAAAAATTAAAAATTAAAAATTAAAAATTAAAAATTAAAAATTAAAAATTAAAAATTAAAAATTAAAAATTAAAAATTAAAAATTAAAAATTAAAAATTAAAAATTAAAAATTAAAAATTAAAAATTAAAAATTAAAAATTAAAAATTAAAAATTAAAAATTAAAAATTAAAAATTTAAAATTAAAAATTAAAAATTAAAAATTAAAAATTAAAAATTAAAAATTAAAAATTAAAAATTAAAAATTAAAAATTAAAAATTAAAAATTAAAAATTAAAAATTAAAAATTAAAAATTAAAAATTAAAAATTAAAAATTAAAAATTAAAAATTAAAAATTAAAAATTAAAAATTAAAAATTAAAAATTAAAAATTAAAAATTAAAAATTAAAAATTAAAAATTAAAAATTAAAAATTAAAAATTAAAAATTAAAAATTAAAAATTAAAAATTAAAAATTAAAAATTAAAAATTAAAAATTAAAAATTAAAAATTAAAAATTAAAGATTAAAAATTAAAAATTAAAAACTAAAAATTAAAAATTAAAAATTAAAAATTAAAAATTAAAAATTAAAAATTAAAAATTAAAAATTAAAAATTAAAAATTAAAAATTAAAAATTAAAAATTAAAAATTAAAAATTAAAAATTAAAAATTAAAAATTAGAAATTAAAAATTAAAAATTAAAAATTAAAAATTAAATATTAAAAATTAAAAATTAAAAATTAAAAATTAAAAATTAAAAATTAAAAATTAAAAATTAAAAATTAAAAATTAAAAAATTAAAATTAAAAATTAAAAATTAAAAATTAAAAATTCAAAATTAAAAATTAAAAATAAAAATTAAAAATTAAAAATTAAAAATTAAAAATTGTAGCCAAGAATCATTTGATTTTTTTTAAATTATCGTGTGACTTCGAAGGTCTCAAAACAGGTTTATAGGGATCACACCTTGGGTATTATAATGCCGGTTTTCTATGAAGTACTTATGCCCGTAACTTCTACAAAGAGATAACTACGTGTGTTAATATCCAATAGATATCTTTACCTATCTGATAAAGTTACATTGGTAATTTTAACGTTTATTTTACCTAAGTGTTTCTACCGAATAGATATCTGCTAAAGTATGGCAACATTCTCGTTTGACGTTTATTATTATGTCAAATAAATGCAAAAAATTTTGTTATTCTTTTAATTTGTGAAATTTGTAGCATTCTAAAGTTTAAAAAATGTCGGCAAAAGAAAATAAACGAAGTGCAAACTTTACGGAGGGTGAAAAAACAACCTTATTGAATCTGGTTGTAATTTATAAAGGTGTATTAGAAACCAAAAAAACCGATGCAGCTAGTAACCAGAAGAAAACCGAGGTGTGGGCAAAACTAGCAGAAAAGTTCAACGCAGCCAGTGGTAGATCTCCTCGAGATGCATCTAGTTTGCGGTCGAAGTATGACGACCTAAAAAAAAATCTCCGGAAGAAAATTGGCAATAACAAGCGAGAGATGTTCCAAACAGGCGGAGGATCGGCACCGACTATAAATTTGTCTTCGGATGAAGAGCTCCTATTATCATTAATAGGGCCGTCTGTTTTTGGTTTGGAGGATCGTGGAGGAAGCGATAAGGAATTCGCTTTAAACGTAAGATAAAATTTTTTAAATTAAAACTTTTGTATTTATATGTGGATACAATCAATCATTTTTTTTTCATAATCTTTTTTCAGGATGAAGAAATTTTTGAATGCATCGAGGTGTTAGAAACAAACGATGAATACGATATTCAAAGTGATGTTTCTTTCCGCCCAAGCGATGCGGTGGATATTTTAAAGCGCCCGATTCAAAGGGTTTTAGCTGGCGATGAAGAAGAAACTAGGGAAGTAAAGGGAGAAGTCAAAAAATCATTTCCTACCCTTGATTGTTACGAAAGGCCAAAAAAGAGAAAGCGGAACGAAGACAAGCTTGATGAGTTAATAGATGAATATGGCGATCTAAAAGAAGAAAGGAAAAATTTGTTGGTCGAACAGACTAAATATTATAGGGAGAAGAACGAAAGAGAAAATGAACTCTTTAAAATAGAGTTAGAAATAAAAAAACTGCAAAAAGTGGAACAAGAATTAAAAGTAAAAAAAATGATGGCAGAAAATAATAATTAGTTATATTCGTATATTGCTAAAGTTTTTAATAAATATAACTTTTTTAATAAATATAACTTATAGTGAACCAAAATAGTTTATTAATGTATTCCTTGTTGTGTTTGTAGGATTATGGTTTAAGGCATAATTCTGCGATATTCTATTCATACTTATTTCATAGGAATTTTGCTGCTGCATGTTTTCAAATGGTGGTATATCATCTAAGTTCTTTCGGCATATGTTGTGTAGTATTGATGTAGCAATAATAATATCTTGAACTGTTGATATATCGACTCTCATACCCATAGAAAGAATAGGGAAACGGCGCTTCAAAACTCCAAAACATCTTTCAATTATATTTCTTGTTCGAATCTGTGATTCGTTGTATAATTTTTCGGCATAAGTTCTTGGGTTGTCTAAGGGTATCATAAGATACGTTGATGAGCTGTACCCTGCATAACCCCCATCTCCAAGTATCAGTTGATCACCACGAGACCCAGAATCGAATAGGAATTTTAATCTGCTATTGTTCAATATAGTGCTATCGTGAGTTGAACCTGGCCAGCGGGTGACTAAATCTGTGAAACATAAATCCGCATCACACACAGCTTGAACATTCAGAGAAAAATATCCCTTTCGATTACGAAAAAGTTCTGCAAACTCACCACCTATATAAAGATAAACTGTTAAAAGAATATTATAAAAATTAAAATATATTATCTTACCGGGAGACATAATTTTTACGTGAGTACAATCTAAGGCTCCAACACATCTAGGAAATTTTGCGATTTTATAAAACTTTGTTTGTGAGCACAAGATTTCTTCTTCTGTAGATGGATGTTTGATATATAAATCAAAAAAGGATTTTATTGCAACAGAAACTTTTTTAATAATTCTGCTTGCTGTGGTTTGGTGAATTCCTCCGAAATCTGCAACAGCTATTTGGAAGCTTCCAGAGGCATAAAATCGCAAGGCTATTAACAATTGGAGGCTTGGTGAAATGTTTGTGCATCTTAAGTGCAAATATTATTATTTTTACTAAACAGGAAGATACATTTCAATATTTACCTTTCTACTCGATGAGAGATCTTTGATTCAATCTTTTTTAAAACCATTCGTGCACTTTTCTTGGAAAGCCGAAACCTTTTCAGAAATTCTGAATTATTCCAAGTTTCAAAATGGTCACTTCTTTCCCTATATTTGTGTGTTGCTTTTTGAGAGTTTCTTCGTAGAAAATATCTCAAAGTTCTTAGCTCCTGCAATTCTAAATTCATTTTTATTTGGATATACATATATATTTAATTTCATTTTATTTTGTTTAATTTTTTTTAATTTGACAGTTTTTGCAAAACAATTTGAATTATATTTACCTAACACATTAACCAACTACAATCCTCCGTGTAAAAAACACTAAAGTTTATCCAGCCGGTAAGTCATACCTACGAGTTAAAATTACGAAATTTGATTTACACGATAGGTAACCATGCACTAGTAGATATCTATTCGTTGAAGTTACGGGCATTAGGGGTTTTCTGCTCTAGTATAAGAAAAATAATGAAATTTTTCATATCGTAATTAATTATTTTTAATGATCATTGCTTTTTTTTATAATAGAAATTTTACCAACAGGAAAACCAATTAAATTTAAATTTAAATTTAATTGATATTCAGATTAAATGTTTCAGTATCGGCAACAGTTTCAAAGTGGTAGCCTTAACCAATATTGGATGGAGGGTATCAATATTTTAATTTTATTTAAATATACAATAACAAAAAATTAGGTGATTAGCTGCCATGATGAAGCCTACTACAATGCTTGAAAAAATTCGCTAACTTTTCTATATGCCTCACTGTATGAAAATGCTCTACTACTCACATCTTTTTTGACAGCAGTTCAAAAAGCGTTGAAGCATAAAAGGCGTGTTCTGCACCTTCACCTTAAGATAAGCGAATATTTAAGTCGTTGTGTGAGAACTCGCAGTGTCGTAGTAGAGAATGATCAGTGTGCGGCAATTGGTTTAACTTCTGGCAAACAAATGGTTATTTATCATTCAGAATAGACTGCCGCCATACGATGAAACAATCAACAATTTCTTTTGTAGTGCGAGAACAACTTATGTTGGATTTGGCTCATATGAATAGATTCATGATTCCTTAGCTGTTACATCTTATAGAGGCCTTTAGAAGCTCTGCGATGTATTTTTTTCCTTGCGCCAATAGAAACTAACCTTTTTTGGAGAGAAATTAGAATTATGTCTGATCAAATATTCTGAGATTCCTCAATCTAGCGATAAGTGAAATTATGGTATTCAAATTTAATATTACGTATCATGCAGACATTTAAAATTATACTAGCAGATTGCAGCCCTCGAAATTCGAGTGCAATTCTAGGAAATTTTATTTTTTGATTAAATAAAATATGCTAATCAATGCTAAAAATATGCTAATCAATTATAGCCAATTTATATATATTTTGTTTCATATATATTTTAAAGTTTAAAACTTAACTTAATTTATAGATTATAGCAGACAAAGAAAAAAAAAGCAAATATTATAATATGGAAAACACATCCCATCCATGGTATCATAACAGAGGACTGACAATAGTAGAAATTGTTTTAAAATTCTTTACAGGTGCTCAAATACTATTTTGGAAAATCCCTTCTTCTCACTTCTCCTCGCAGATGGCAAAAGTGTTATAGAACTCATAATTCATTTGGAATTTTTCATTACGAGCAATTAATTAATAATTAATCATTGCTAAAGTCATCTTTTAGCACAGGAAATTAATCATCAGCATATCACTCAGTATAAAAACCCCCCAACACAGAGTACAGAATTCAGTACAGTAAAATGTTAAACAAATACATTTTTAAGTTGTTGATTTTTTCATTTGGTTTTCAACACAATGTCAAGGGATTTTTTTGAGGTAAAAAAAAAAAACTAAAAGAAAGTAAATTTTTGAATAAGACTTTTTCAACGTAGTTAGCAAAATATTATGTTTTTTTTTTTTTTTTTGTATATTTTAGATTTGTGATTAAGTCGTCATTTTTGTCATGGTATCCTTACAAAATAGAATGCTTATATAAGATGACAGAGATGCCTACAAGTAATATCACTACAAAAAATTGTATAACAAGTCCTTAAATGTTAGCTAGTATCATACAAAAAAAAAAATAAATAAATAAAAAGAAATTTAAACTCATGTGGTAATAAAAAATTCAAAATGGTCACATAAGGACTTGTCAAAGATCACGTACTCAATAAATATTGCTTATTCGTTTGGTTACATTTTCTTTTATACTTTTTTTTCTATCCTGTCGTCGTCATTCCTTGTGATTTTTATATCTTCGTTTCAAATTTAACAAGTGTGTCCATTTTAAGTGATGGAAAATTATAGGACTTTTTATTTTTATTTTTTTAAGAGTTTGTTTTTTCATCTTAATTCTAAATTTGCAATAGATTATCTTATAATATTATGGGTTATTTCAGTAAAAGATGGGGAATACAAATTAATATTATACTCTTCAACTACAAAGGATAATTTTATAGAATTACAGGACAAATAAGTAAATATTTGGATCAAAACCTGACAACTAATTGGAGTTTAAGAAATTTTAAAGGAATTTTGATATATTTTTTCAAAAGTAAATTAGGATTTTCCCAAATCGCTTTCTTCTCTCGAACCTTAACGTACATAAATCTCCGGAGCCGGATGGAATACCAGCGCTGGTGCTGAAACAGTGCTCTTAGGCGCTAGCTAATCCATTGGCCATCCTTTTCAACACTTCGTACCGTGAGGGTGTCTTTCCGTCATGCTGGAAGGTTCCCAATGTCCAACCGACTCCTAAAAAGGGTGAGGCTAATAACCCCGGAGCATGATTAATTACCATCTTGTCAGCTATCCAGAGGCCAACACACTTCTTAAAGATCGATAGTATGGCTTTCGTAGAAATCGTTATACGGGTGACTAGTTACCTTCAAAGTTTTGGTGAAAGTAAAGTGGTTACGCTAGATATTTTCCAGGCATTCGATCGTGTGTGGCACGGTGCATTAATAACAAAACTTATTGCATTTAGGGTTGGCAGTGTCTTCTTCCGATTCATATCGAGTTTTATCAGTGACCGCACAAGATATGTTGTTATTGCTGGGATCTCATTCAATGAGTTTCAGCTTAATTCAAAGATGCCCCAAGGTTCTGTTGTTTCTACGTCTCTTTTCCTTATCTTCCTTTTCTTTCCGAATGACCTTCCTAGTAAAACCTTTAAGCCTATGGAATCATTTGCAGATGACAGGGATTAATTTTCCTTCAATTGTAGGTAAACCCCTTCTAAGGTGGGGGGAGGGGGGGGTCAAAAGGCAGATAATGGCACACTCAACCTTGACCTGTTAACAACTTCCGAGTGACGTAAAGTGAGTAGGATTAATTTTAATGCGCGAAAGACTCATAGGGCCATTGATTCAACAATGTCATTTGTATATATGGGTGGTGTTATGGGCATCAGAATTCAATGTATCCGAAGAAAACATACACTCCTTCTGATCTCCTTAAAATCTATAACACTTATAACCGACAGAAAATGGAATGCAACTGCCATATATGGGCAGAAGCTTCAATGTCTATTTTGGAGCTACTGGACCGTGTGCAAAGGAGGGCGTTGGCGCTCATCAATGACAGTAGGGTATCCAACTCCATTGATTCATTGGAACACCGTCGGAATGTGGGTTGTGTAGCACTGTTCTATAGATATTACCATGGAAAATGTTCTTCTGAGATTAGCGAACTTATTCAAAGTGCCCGAGTTTCGGTTCGCTCTACCCGCTTCTCTAGTAGATCACGTCCATTTGTAGTATATTGTCCAGTTGACCGCTCAACGCATTACAAAGAAAATCGAACTAGTGGTATGCAATCTAATAAAATTTAACTCACATATCCACAAACCGTTCCATTTCCCTCTTTCCTCCGTTCTATAACCTATTTAACTGAAATCAACATAATCAGGGCAACCCCTGACTGTTGGTTAATAAGAAAACAAAACTTGAAGTGTCATATTTTTTGCTTGATTTTATTTATCTTTCCCGGATATAAGTTATCATCAAATAGAGCAGTGGAAGAGTGGAAGTCTTTCAAACCTTATTTTCATGCTTTCCTCCTCTACCTCTATTACTTTCCTCAGGCTTTGCTGAAATCATCAGGAACCGAAACATATCGAACTTAGGATGGAACTTTTGGAATCAATACCAAAATTATATTGAGCTTATTTGAATTTTTGACGCTTGAACAGTTTAATCAGACATCGCAATTTGTTTCTGGAGGCTTTCCTATACTGGCCTAGCATTTTGACTTGGAATTTCTCACCCCCCAATGGTTGTTGCACTTTGCTATTTGTACATTTGCGATCATTTAGTATTTAATGAAACGTTTAAGGCAGATTTCAGAAAAAAACACAAACTGAATAAAAAAAAACTCGTACATATATGTAAACAAATATAGCTTAGACCAACAAACACATATTTTTATATTCATATCACTTATGTGTGTTTCTAAATTTGGTACGGTACCGAACCCAATCATGACTGTGTTTCGTTTTAATATTTCGTTATCTACACGAACATTTTTCTATCACGTATTTTTTGTTTCGAACACACATAAACCACACCTATTCGGTAGCTTTATTTTAAGTTCGTGTTCTTGCACGTGTACTGCTAAAAAAAAGAGAACATGTTCTTGAACGCGTACATCTAAAAACTAAAACATTATCCACTCGCGATCGAAAAAAACGAAATTAAGTCATAAACAACATATCAAATTTCTCTGTTTTCTATTTTATTACTATCTTTTTATTTTAATATTTTTTTTTATTATCTTTTTATTTTTTTTTTTTTTATTATCTTTTTATTTTTATTTTTTTATAACTGCTAATGAATTATTTTAGACTTTTTTAATAAATTTGGTTGAAACAATTGTTGTCGTTATTATAGGGGTGTTTCAGATTTTTCCGATCGCGAGTGGATAATGTTTTAATTTTTAGATGTACACGTTCAAGAACATGTTCTGTTTTTTACCAGTACACGTGTAAGAACACGAACTTAAAATAAAGCTACACTCGAATCTGTGTGGTTTATGTGTGTTAGAAACAAAAAATATGTGATAGAAAAATGTTCGTGTGGATAATGAAATATTAAAACGAAACAGTCATGATTGTGTTCAGCACGGTCCAAAATTTAGAAACACACATAATTGATATGAAAATAAAAATATGTGTTGGCTGCTTTAGAACAGAACATTATGTGTTTGATGTGTGTATTTTCTGAACCTTGGTTTAAAGTGAATATCAAGAAAGTAAAAAGATTATATTTTTCGTCATTTTGAGATGATAAGTAGTATTGTCTTAAAGTAAAATTTTCGATTTTTATACCCTATACCACTATGTGGTTTGCGTATAATGACTTTGTGCTGCTGTTTGTAACTACCAAAATTATTTGACCTAGACCCATCTTTTATTATGCTGATCGACTCAGAATCACTTTCTGAGTCGATTTAGCGATGTCCGTCGTCCGTCCGTCCGTCTGTGTGTCCATTTAAACCTTGTAAACAAACTACAGGTCGCAAATATGAATATATTTTGATGAAATTTGGTATATAAGCTTTTATCATCCATAGGATGAACGCTATTGAAATTGGCGGTCCATATTCAGACCCAGTCCCCATACAAATGACCCCTGTGAAATTGACATAAATTGCCATAAGATCCAAACTATCATATAGATCTCAGTCAAATTGGATTTATATGTGTTTATTATATCCATTAATCAGTGTCCAAAAATAATCACTATAGTCATATGCCCCATAAATCTATCAAAAGCAAAAATATTGCACAGATTTTTCTCAAATTTGGTTTGTATTTATTTGTCCAAAATATAAGTGACTTTACCAAATATGGTCAGGATCGGTCCATATTTCGACCTAGTCCCCATATAAAAATAACATCCGTTATGAATTCTTTCATATCTGCAGCCAAAAAAATTAATAACAATTCCACTCAAATTTGGTTTATGCTTATTTTATATGTCGAATTAATTGGACCGAAGAGATAGGGTCTCTAAACCGTGGTATAGGGTATCGAATAGTCGGTCTAGACCGACTATAATTTCTTGCTTGTTTTAAATTTACTTATGCCGTTTTCTTTTCTGACAAAAAATGTCGCACTTTATTTGCACTTTTTTCGAAAAGTGTATTTTTTTAATATATTCTGATTTAAAAGCAACCTTATCTTATACATCAATCGAAAGGTCTCAAAGTGCTGTGTTCATAAAATTCAAAAAATTTTGATTATTATACCCTTTGAAGCCATAGGGGTAAAATATCAAAAAAAAAAAAAAAGGGGAACAATAGGGAATTATTCTCACACTATGACCTGAAAGAAGTCGATGACTGCAATTTTTTGCGATTTACGAGGTCTCGACTTTGAGACCTTTCGATTGAGGTGTAATATAAGATTGCTCTTAATTCAGAATATATTAAAAAATACACTTTTCGAAAAAAAGTGCAAATAATGTGCGACATTTTTTGTCAGAAAAGAAAACGGCATTAGTTTTAAATTGTTGCGACAATATTCGAACTCTTCTATTTTTTTTTTTATCAAATTTCTTTTATAAAATTTATTGCGTCTTCAGAGTTTTTTGAAAAAATATTGACCACACTAAAGAATTTTTTATTGTTTTAAAATTGGCTCGTGAATAAGAAATTTCGTGAGCTAAATTAACTTTTGATTAATTAATTGCTGGTTCGGTTCTTCAATATAATTTCAAAACTAAAACCTTAATAGCAAATTTCATATAGTAGAGTATCGATCTTATCCTCCAAATAATCAAATTTTCGTGTAGGTACAGTTATTAAATTTGTCAAACTTTTTAATAACCGCTATAACTCATCAAAAATTTGTTTGTGGTCCACATTTCGAGTGAGAGATTCACTTTTTGTAATTCTAATAAAATTAATATAGTTTTTGGAATCATTGTACATTAGTGTGTCCCAAAAAAAATTTTTTTTTCGATTTTCATGGGTACCCCAGCCTTTCTTTTTTTGAAAGCGCATAGGGAAAAGTATTTTTGTGATTTTTTTCAGATTTTTCGGAAGGGGTTTAGAGGTCGCTAAAGTCGAATTTTACCTAAATATCAGGTTTTCCATTTTTTGAATTATGCTCGGCCCATTAGCACGATCTTCTTCGTTACTAAGCCAATTTTTTCAATGGAAACTGTTCCAGCTTTACTTTTCTGTGCTGAAATTTTAAGCTTCGGTTATTTTTTTTTGCTCATTTTGGTACCCTTTATGATATTTTTTCGTAAAGTTTGCATAAATTTTGAAAGTAATGCTTTTAGTAAAGTTAAAAAAAAAACTAATATCGCAGTTTAAAAAGATGGATAAATTCTGAGTCACATAAAACAAAAAACTATTTATTTTGCTCTTACGCACAGTGGCCGAAATACCCAATCTAGCGCCGCTTTGTTTATAACTTCAAAAACATAAAAAATTTTGAATCAGTTTCTTTTTTTCTTTTTAATTAATATATATTTAAATATAACCCATTCATTAAACTTTAAAATTTATTTGTTTTTTTTTAAGTATATGGGTAGATCCATATGTAACAAACGAATAAAATAAAATGTTAGAATATTTTTTTTTTCATTACTCGAGTAAATTAAAAAAAGTTTCTGCTTCATATTTTTTTTTCACATTTTACAAGAAAATTCAAAAAGAAATTAAAAACAACTATTCAGAGTCGGAGCTTTCGAAATTAAGGCTGTCGGGTAGGTCATTTATATTTAAAAGAAGCTGATAGAGCTCATCATCTATTTTGATGTGTTTTTTTTTTTGGAGTATTTCGAGGTGCTTTTAGATTTAGATGTAATAAAAGAATCCGACGAACCCAATAGAGCGTGCAGTAAGTCTTCCATTGTATGCAATCTCGAGTCATTTCGCGTGTGGTTCAGCCTATAACTGCGAAAATCTTTATTTCTTGCCTCAAGTGTCTCTTCTGACATCATTCACAAGCCAGTGATGATGACTCCGCTATGGTATTAAACACTTTTCCATCGATCATGGTCAAATGAAATTCGTATGTTACTTCAAAAAAAAACTTAATTTTGTTGGTAGAATTTGTACAATTTCTCTATTTACATATTCTATGTCAGCTCTAACTAAATCCGCTGACTCTTTTTCAAATATTATTTTAATGGGTCTGCAGAACCGAGTTGAAGAAGTCCGGTTATTTTGCCATAGTATTGCGGGCCTTTTTTTAATTTGTAAAGGAACAATACATACAACAAATAAATGCTCATCAATTGTTCTAGTATCAGAAGCACTGAAACATTGACGGTAAGTTGAGTGCCCACTGCTATCGTTACAGCCCCATTTACATATTGCTTTTATGCAGTCGTTATTATTGCTTACAGTTATGAGATCCTCAAAAGCTGTGGAAAACCCTTGTATTATACGTGCAACAGTATAGTCTACGAGACTTTGCAAGCCAACCTTAGCTGAACGTTCAGTTACGAGTATATCACTGGGGTAACACTCCGTTTTAGTTTTTGCCAAAATATCGTAGCTTGGATAAATATTGCAGTTTCGTTCTTTGGCACCAGATTGCATTAGTTTGTATGCCCTTTTTGAGCATCCACCATCAGTATAAAGAGCTAAATCTTCCTCAGGTGAATACGGAATAGGGGTTTTCGGTTCAGAGTTTGCAGAGTTTTTTCCAGCCTTGTAAAGACTCACGCTCGCCGCTACCATTAATTCCTGGTTCGGTGTTTCATTGGCGATTGATGAAATTTATTTTTTTTAGTCTTGCTTGTGCACTCTGAAAAAGGTTTCTCTTTACGTTGGGCAACGGCTGGTTTAGGGAAAATAATGTCTTCATCAAACCACATCTTATTTCGCTCGTCGAACACTGCCAAAACTCTGTGACTTTCTTTCCACCTTTGTACAAGTTTGCTAATAAAATTTCTCAATTGTTTTTGAATTTGGTGGTATTGTTCTTCGCTATATATCGAGCAATCAATGACATTAGAAAATACGTGATTTTCAACCATTAAAAATTTTTTGTTGGTACTGGTTCACTATGCCATATTAAAAAAAGGGTGCGTTTAGATTCTGCCATTGTAACTTAAAAACAAAAAAAAAGTTAGCAAAAACTTACAGCCTATTTTGGAACTTGACATACAAAACAACCCATTGAAACAAACTATGCAAACAGTGAACCGAATTCGGTCGAATCCACCCTACTTTTATATTACACAAAATTGGATTTCATATCTAAAAACACTATCACAAAGGGCAGTTTCTTTTTTCACTATTAAGCACTAAAACATACAATCACAAACCAATTTTTTTTATTTAATACATACCTTTTTATTAAAACTAGCAGATTCCAGCCCTCGAAATTCGAGTGCAAATTCTAGGAAATTTTATTTTTTCATTATATAAAGACCCTAAAAGTATGCTAATCAATTATAGCAAATTCACAAATCAACACAAAAACACAAACTCATTTTTATTACAAACACATTAACAAATTTAATAAACACACACATACCATTGTATAATTTTATGTATGTAGCAACTTTAAATGCAATTTACTCAAAATAAAGGGAAAAAATTTAAAATCTGTAAATCTGCAAGTCGGATAAAAAGAAATACCTTTCAAATAACATACGTTTGATCAAAATCGGTATAAAACGGTAGAACAAAATATCGGTCACAAGAAATCGCCTAGCCTATTAATATTATTATTAAAAATTAAATATTTAATTTTTTTTCTGTCAACAAAATTGCACTTGAAAAAAGCTCAAAAATAGTTATTGCACTTATTGAAACATGCGTTAAGTTTGAATGCTCACAGCTGTGCGAATATTAGGAACAAAACAAAAAATAAAACTACAAAAAATCCGTTGGGGTTTAGATTTTCAAAAAAAAAAAAAAAAACTGCTGAATTCTGAATTTTAAAATTTCACTAAAGCGCCGCTAGATTAGGTATTTCGGCCACTGTGTTACGGTTACTTACCACAATATTTTCCTTTCTAAGCTTTGTGTTTGTCAGTTATGCATCAGAAAAATATTGTGCAAGCATGCTTTGCGTGAACTAACTCTTTCAATCAGAGAAAACAAAAAGCAAAAACGTTTTCTGTGTACAAAAAGTTTTTCTAAGATTTATAAAAAAATCGCGCGAATATTTATAAATATCTTTTAAATCTGAACCATTATTAAACTGGTAAGTTACTATAGAGTTACTATAGAGTAGTCAAATAATTATGCGGCATTATACGGCTTTGTTAACGACAAGAAGTGTGTGGCTTGAGGGCAAAATTATTGATGCCTTTGATCCTGCTGAACAGCCAACGAAAATTCAAATACTGCAACGATTTTTCAAATTAAATTTGGTCGACAAATACACGATATCAAAAAGCGCCCGAAAATTGCAAACAATTTTAAGGATTTGTGGGAAACTATTCGAAAGGTTTAATACATTGGACGCGATGTAATAAAATTGCACTCAAAGTGGATATCGTTACATAAGAACAAATCTTTGAAAAGTAAACGACAAATTGAAAAAACAAAAAAACTTCATGCACGACTTAAGGTGCGTATTCAGCAAAATAGTTAAACCTTCTACCCCATTTTCGGTATCATTGCGCAATACGTTAACAATATGGTAATAAAACAATACTTCATATCTGAGCACTTAAAAGTATGGAGAAAAGAAAATGAAAATATTGGCTTGAATCAAGTTCTTAAAGTTGAAAAAAATGCCGTCAAATTTCATGACGTAGTTTTTTTTTTGGCACAAAAGTAGTCTGAGGCATTTGTTATTTCCTGGCGAGTTTTTAGTCGATTTTGAAGTTATATAGCTTTTTGAAAAGATAATTCAACACTGGAATCGATTCATAACACAACTTGTCGAATAAATTAAATATAGAATGAAATTTTGGTAAAATCTGAAAAAAGTCATATTTTCATTTCATATTTGTATTTGTATTTATTTGTATTTATTTATTAAATGCGATTTTCCATTACAACAAGACACAGTATCTTATAAATTACAGTAATGGAATCAGATAAGTTATTCACTATATATTTAATATCAGTAACTCTTAATCTAAATTTAAAATATTATAAATTACAATTAAAAAACATTAAAAAAAATCAAATAAAATCAATTAAAGTATTGGTATAGTAATTTTCTAAACCCTATTGCGTTGCTTGTATTTTGCATGACATTAGGAAGCTGATTCCAGAGACGAATAGTTAGAATAAAAAATTGACATTCAGAGGCATGGTCCCGGTATTTAAATTGAATTATTCGATTCCCTCTGGAAGATCTTGCGAACTTTAATCGTTCAAAAAGATATCTTGGAGCCTTTGTTATAATAATTTTATGTAGGAATATAATGTTCTTGAATTTAATATAGTTGTCAAATGACATGTGTAAGACATGACACGAGTATTGGGATACATGATCAAATTTTCTTAATCCAAAGATATAGCGAATAATGTTGTTGAAAATTACAGTAAGTTTTCTGTTATCCCTAGAGTTGCAACCTGTGAAAACCTCAGATGCATATAGTAATATTGGTAAAAGATATGTTTTAGCAAGTAGCAATCTTATTTTCAGTGGAGTAAAGTGCTGTGTTAACCATAAACTTCTAATCATATCATTTATTTAATTTATTTATTCAGTCAATGGAAGGGTTTTTTACAGACTATAACTTAAATTAAAAATTATTACATATACTAAATACATATGTATGATTTTATAAATTTAATAACTCAAGGAGAAACAGCTTAAAACTTTCTTCTGAAGTGCAAAATTCAATAGTGCGATTCTAATTTTTTTTTAACGGCCATTTCATTTATGTTATTGAGATCGTTACAAGCATGATTTAACGTACTGTTTATTGCATAATTAGTGCGATGGTACGATATATTAAATATATGATAATTATGACGTAACATTCTAGGAGGGACATAAAAAGATATCTGAGAGAGCAAGGCATGACAATCAATACCACATGTAACTAAATCAAATATAAACAATAAGCTTTGAAATCTACGCCTATTTTCTAAAGTCTCCAGACCAAGAAGCAAGCCTTTAGCTTCATATGAGGGTAAGGGATCAATGAACTTAATTGACGAGAGAGCATATTTAAGAAATGCACGTTGCACTCGCTCAATGCGAGAGATGTGTTTCCCACAATGTGTTTCCACACGACAGCAGCATACTCTAATTTTGATCTAACAGAAGATGGATAAATTTTAATGTATTAGGATCAGAAAAATCAGAGCAATTTCTCCTAATAAATCCAGGGACTTTATATGTTTTCGGTACAATATAATTTATATGGGGAATGAAAGACATTGTAGAGTCAAAAACAACTCCCAGATCAGTCACTATGTCAATAGTAGTTAAATTGTGACCATCCAAACTAAAACAAGACGGGATCGGATTGCGAGATCTAGAAAAAGAGACATGACGTCATTTTGAAAGATTTAAAAGCAGATTATTAACCAAACACCAATCATGAAGATTATTTAAATCATTTTGTAAGTTATGTATATATATCAAGCAAGGAGGATAACTGACAGTATATTATTAAATCATCAGCATGAAGCATCATCTATAAACATATTAAACAAGAGCGGAGCCAAAACACGGCCCTGAGGAACGCCAGAGGTTTGAACATATGGGAACGATTTAAAATCCTCAACTAACACTCTGCAAATTCTATTAGATAGGTATGAGCTTATCCACATAAGAAAGTTAGAATGCAATCCCATTGCTTGCAACTCAGGACCCAAAACACGGCCCTGAGGAACGCCCGAGGTTTGAACATATGGGAACGATTTAAAATCCTCAACTAACGCTCTGCAAATTCTATTAGATAGGTATGATCTTATCCACATAAGGAAGTTAGAATGCAATCCCATTGCTTGCAACTCATAATAAAGAATACTATGAGATACCCTGTCAAAGGCTTTAGAAAAGTCAGTATAAACTACATCAACTTGACTACCGTGTTCCAGTACAGATATGCAATACTCAATGAAAACAGTTAAGTTGGTCGCAGTAGACCTACCAGAAAATAATCCATGCTGATAAAGAGATTTTGAAAGGAAAAATAATTTTTTATAAATAACATGTTCAAAAACTTTAAAAACACATGATAATTTACATATCGGCCTATATCTAGTAACTTCATCTTTATTACCATTTTTAAAAATTCCTTCTTTTAATGATAAATTAAAAATATATTTAAGTGCAAACGCGATAGAATATGCACACTTTTTCAAAAAATAAACCATCTGAATCTAATTTAAAATTAGTTTTTAATTGCATAATTCCATTAAAAACATCATCAAC
Organism: Cordilura impudica; assembly: GCA_963682025.1. Taxonomy (NCBI): domain Eukaryota; kingdom Metazoa; phylum Arthropoda; class Insecta; order Diptera; family Scathophagidae; genus Cordilura; species Cordilura impudica. Next base: position 80,724,188 of record OY821521.1, on the reverse strand, counting down.
AGCGACTTCAATGATACCAATGTCTAGCATGTCAAATGAATTTGAGTATCTAGCTGCATGAATCATTGAAGAATCATAATTTGAGCTGAAAAAATTGGCAACATCACAACATCACTACCAGATTTAGAAACAGAGCCATCATATTTTATGATAGTTGAAATATCTGAAACTTGCTTTTTAGATTTAACATAAGACCAGAACGATTTAGGATCAGATTTAATTTCACAGTCTTTTTGTAAGATAAATTGTTTATAAGAGAATTTATTTAGAAAGTTGAATTCTCTATGATAATAAATTAGCTTTTCATTATCTTCTGAACTACCAGATTTAATAAAATACTTATGCAACTTTTTTTTTCGCAGATTCTTAAGCTTTTTTAGACCCGTCGTATACCACGGAAGCTTATATGGCTTAGATTTTTTGCATTACAAATATCCAAAACAGTATGTCACTTAACCCAAAAAAAAAAAATCGTAATCCACTCAACATCACTAAGTATTGAATTAAGCACTTCAAAATTACAACGGTTAAAATTTAAATTAACGAAATTTAAACAGAGAATTTTTAAAAAACTTGTAAGAATCAATTTCAATAGTTAAGGGAAAATGATGTATCTTAGATGGAGAAATTGGCAATACACTCTCATACAGTGAAAACTTCCAGTCATGTGGAACAAATATTAAATCAAACAAACGATTTAATTTATTGATGAATTTGTCATAAATTTAATCTTATTAAGCTATCTATGAAATTAATTTCTTTAACTTTATTTGGAAAATTTACAGACGAACGCACCCTTATGTCTGTCGGCCAAATTGCAGGGTTAACAATTTCATTGTAGAAACAAGGGGCTATACCAAGTTTAAAGTTGACTCGTTTTAGCTCGTTTAAATCAGCATCTTTGTTCACTAGTTTATAGCTCTCCATATGCTGGCTTTCAATTTCTGTTTTTTTTTTTTTTTTACCAACATACTCTATAATCTGTAATAATATAATCCTCATATAAACACATTTGAAATTTTCAATAGATTTCCGACGCTACTTTTCTTTATCCGATTGTCCCCAGACTTCACATTTATTAGTTATATATATAAGGTGGCCCTTAATAAAAAACGCATTCAAACTCTCGGTCTCATCCCCTAGAAATATGCGAGTAGCAAAAAAACTGAGAAGGATAAAGTTTTGGGCCAATAAAAAAACATATAGTCGTGTCTCAACGCGATTGAAAATTTCAAGTGTGTTTATATGGGAAAAATGTGACTTTTTTCCAGAGTTCAGAAAAAAACACACACTGAATAAAAAACTCGTACATATATGTAAACAAACATAACTTAGACCAACACACACATATTTTTATTTTCATACCAATTATGTTTGTTTTTAAATTTTCTTCGGTGCCCAACACAACCATGACTGTGTTCGTTTTAATATTTCGTTATTTACACGAACATTTTTGTATCACATACTTTTTGTTTCAATCACACATAAAGCACACATTTTTTAGTGTTGCTTTATTTGAAGTTCATATTCTGGTACGTGTACTGAAAAAAAACACAGAACATGTACAATAAATAGGTTCGAGTTCAGTTATATTTTAAGTCGTGTTGTGGCTCGTGTAGTAAGAAAAAACAGAACATGTACAATAAACAGGTTCGAGTTCAGTTATATTTTAAGTCGTGTTTAAAATATAACTGAACACGACTTAAAATATAACTGAACTCGAACCTGTTTATTGTACATGTTCTGTTTTTTCTCACTACACGAGCCACATTTTAAGTCGTGTTTAAAATATAACTGAACTCGAACCTGTTTATTGTACATGTTCTGTTTTTTTTTTACTACACGAGCCACATTTTAAGTCGTGTTTAAAATATAACTGAACTCGAACCTGTTTATTGTACATGTTCTGTTTTTTCTTACTACACGAGCCACATTTTAAGTCGTGTTTAAAATATAACTGAACTCGAACCTGTTTATTGTACATGTTCTGTTTTTTCTCACTACACGAGCCACAACACGACTTAAAATATAACTGAACTCGAACCTGTTTATTGTACATGTTCTGTTTTTTCTTACTACACGAGCCACAACACGACTTAAAATATAACTGAACTCGAACCTGTTTATTGTACATGTTCTGTGTTTTTTTTTCAGTACACGTACCAGAACATGAACTTCAAATAAAGCAACACTCAAAAATGTGTGCTTTATGTGTGATTGAAACAAAAAGAATGTGTACAAAAATGTTCGTGTCAATAACGAAATATTAAAACGAACACAGTCATGGTTGTGTTGGGCACCGTAGAAAATTTAGAAACGCACATAATTGATATGAAAATAAAGATATGTGTTGGCTGCTTTTGAACAGAACATTGTGTGTTTCATGTGTGTATTTTCTGAACCTTGCTTTTTTCACATTTTACGAAAATTTCGTTCTATATTTTAATTTTTCCGACAAGTTGTTATATAGTTCGCGATCAGTATTAAATTGTCCTTTCAAAAAGCTATAAAACTTCAAAATCGAATAAAACCTCGCCGAGAAATAGCAAATGCCCCAGACCACTTTTGTGTCAAAAAAAACTAGGTCACGAAATTTGATGGTATTTTTTTCAACTTTGAGAAATTGATTAAAGTCATAATTTCTTTTTGGTCTCTATACTTATAAGTACTCAGATGTGAAGTATTCTTTTATTACCACGTTGCTAACCTATTGCGCAATGAGACCGAAAGTGTGAATTTTTTTTGATAAAATTTCGAAAACTCCTTTTTTAAGTTTTAAAAATTTTCTTAAACAAATTTAAAAAAAAAAAAAAAATGGATCCGGCACTTTAAGGTTTTGTTAAGTACATGTTACAGCTTAACTGTGTGAATTTTTAAGTAAATCCCTATGCCAGAATTTTTTTGACAAGGAGTTTATTTTTGCGGATTTCGAGAAAAATGGGATTTTTGTAAAATATTCTGAAATATAAATATAAATATTTTGTATAAAAAATTCATCACTTTTCTACTTTTAAATATTATATTTTATCTTAATAGCCTAGGGTTTCGGAAAAAATTAATATGACCCCATTAACCCTTTTGGAATTTAGGTCACATATGACCCCAAGCTAATAAAAGACAATTTATTCAAAAATTCTAATATTTTGTAAGTGCTGTTGAATTTTTTGATTCGACGTTTAATAACGAAATGTGTAGAACTTCCGTTCCTAAAATTTGGGATAAATCCGAGAACTTTACCTCATCATTTGCCAAGGCCAGCTTTGGACTTTAAGATATTTTTGAATAAAAATTACCGTAAACGAGTTTTTCTATTAAACTCGATGAAACCAATATTTCGAATTTAAGAAAAATAATTCAGTTAATTTTTATTAATGAAGGGTAACTTCAGTGCTCGTGGGATCAAAATAATCCATTGTGATAATATATCTTTGGTACAATTATCTGCTTATTTCTCGCGAATATAAATTGAAACAACTTTTAACCAATTTTGTTATAAAATTATTTTATGTCTAAAAACTGTCTATATTTTTCTAAATAAAATAAGAAGACCCACAAATGACCCAAAGCTAATAAAAGACATTTTATCCAAAAGAATATGAAATACAAAATTTATATAATAATATAAAATTAAAGAAAAGCAAGCAATACTTATTGCAAGTGGTAGGTGATTACAGAAAAGAATTTGAATCGCACGCTAAATCATCCTTAAATACACCAAAATAAATAGAATTAATTTTATATTTCATATTCTTTTGATGGTAATAAAACAATACTTCATATCTGAGTCCCTACAAGTATAGAAACAAAAAAAAAATTATGGCTTTAATCAATTTCTCAAAGTTGAAAAAATCGCCATCAAATTTCATTACCTAATTTTTTATGGCACAAAAGTGGTCTGGGGCATTTGCTATTTCTTGGCGAGGTTTTATTCGATTTTGAAGTTTTATAGCTTTTTGAAAAGATAATTTCATACTGATCTAAACTATATAACTGATCGAACTATATAACAACTTGTCGGAAAAATTAAACTATAGAATGAAATTTTCGTAAAATGTGAAAAAAGTCATATTTTTCCCATATAAATACACTTGAAATTTTCAATCGCGTTGAGGCACGACTAAATGTTTTTTGCTTGGCCCAAAACTTTGTATTTCTCAGTTTTTTTACTATTCGCATATTTCTAGGGGGTGAGGCCGAGAGTTTGAACACTTTTTTTCCCTCCATATAATGAACGGCCACCCAAATATATAAAGGAAACAAAATGGTCCCAGACACTCTCCAAACGACCACTGTAATGTACATAATAGTGAGGGCTTGACTGATGATTATAAAGACTATTTCCAATTATATTATTTTGGAGGCAGTTCCAGCTGGTGTGGTGCACTTTTTCATTTTCCAGCCACATAGGCAGAATTGATTCAATGGCTTTTTCAGTAGAAAATAGTACAATCGGAATTTGTTTATGCTTATCGAAATCTTTCTTAATCAACTTACGTATCTTGATATAAAATTTTTGTCTTTCTGCTAAATAAGAGAACCAATTACCAACAATTTTAAATTTGAAGAAAAGTTTAGCTCAAAAGCACTAAAAAAGAAACAGTGTTACAACTGTGGCTTGAGGTACAAAATAGTTAATGATAGTTGTGCCTAAGAAGACAGTTCTCAACCTTTTAGGCATTTAACAGCTGTAGTATTGTTTTCACACTAACAAATAATAACCAAACACGAAAATAATTACATTTACACTAGAGAAAAATGTTTAAACATAAAAGAAAAAACATAAACAATTACCAACAACAATTAAAATCATAATTTTACAGAGAAAAACATGATAAACCGAACCAAAAACAATAATTAACCACGAAAATCGCATTAAACATTTTTATGAAATATAAATGCAAAAAAGCCCTTCGAAGACAAAATAAGAACAAAAAAAAAATATTAATGAACTTTTAGCCAAAATACACAAAAATGCATTACTTATAAAATACGATTAAAGCCAGAAATAAAAAAAAAAATAAAAAAAAATCACTAAAGAAAATTTACATACCTACAAGGACTACAAAACTGACAGCTCAGCTTAGACATTTTCTACAATAAGAATAGTTATTATATTTTCAGTTACTATTGTTGCTTTTGTTTGTTTTTTTTTCTTCTTTTGCCCGAACGTCAACAGAACAGAAAGCCTCTACTTTTTTTTCTAGTTGTTTATATTATACATATAAAACTTAATGATTGTCTCAAGGAAATGCAATTATTATTTGTGTTGGAAAAAATCCTTTAAACAGAAAAAAAAATCTAAAGTAGAAAAAATGCAAAAATAAAATTTTTGCAAAATATGAAATAAATGAAATTTATTTTAATGTGTTTTTAGAAGAAAAATGTAAAACAGTCAAAGAATTCTTGTAGCTAAACGTACATATTTTGTATTAAATGACGTACACATACGACGAGTGATGACGAGACGTCTGAACGCTACTAGAAACTAAATACGACCACAAGAGTGAGTGAGTGAGGAAATATTTATATGTGAAATATGATAAACATACGAATGGACTTTTCCACTAAAGGTGATATTTGTAAACACACATCCAAACAAAAGAGTGGTAAAAAAAAATCAACAATAATAGTAATGAAAAAAATTTATATATTAAATTAATATTATTTTAGGGTTTACAAAAATACAAATACTTTACAACCGGTTTCATATTTTGACAGACACAGCAGGTCATTTCTCTAATATGATCCACATTAAATTCGTTTATTTTCATACCAATTATCCTAGTTTGAACTGGTTATTTTTTCACAGAATGACTTTCTGAGTCGATTTAGCGATGTCCGTCCGTCCGTCCGTCCGTCCGTCCGTCCGTCCGTCTGTGTGTCCACGTAAACCTTGTAATCAAACTGCAGGTCGCAAATATGAATATATTTTGATGAAATTTGGTATACACGCTATTGAAATTGGTGAAAATCGGTCCATGTTCAGACCTTGTTCCCATACAAATGACCCCTGTGAAATCGACATAAATTGCCATAAGATCCAAATTATCATATAGATCTTAGTAAAATTGGGTTTGTATGTGTTTATACCTTTCAATTCTCTCAAATTGGGACTGGCAGATGAGCAACCAGTTCGGATGTATCAATTTGGGAGGAGACTGACGTGGGTAAGGTTACAAAGATACTATGGGGTACTCCCAACACTACGAAAACTAAGGAAATCCTTAATCTTAGTAGGGGAAACCTTAGTAGGATAATTGGAATCCTCACTGGACACTCTGAGCTGAGGGCTCACCTATACCGTATCGGACGGGCGGAATCGGCCACTTGAAGAGCTTGCGGAGAGAATGACGAAACCCTAGAACACTACCTCTGTTACTGTCCTGCATTTGCGAGAACAAGGGTCAGATATCTATCCAACGACACCCTACCAGGCCTGACGGGTCTTGGGGGGATAAGTTGGAAAACGCTCAGGAAATTTGCTGATGAAACCGGATTTCTAAGTTAGTAGAGGGGTAGATAACCAGATGAACGTAGAGATGTAGAGCGCACAACAAGCCGACCTACTGGCTTAGGTGTATATCCGGACACAACGGATATGAGCTATATATTTATATAGCTCCTCTTATCAACCTAACCTAACCAACCCTATGTGTTTATTGTATCCATTAATCAGTAGTGCAAAAAAATCTCTATTGGACAATTCTTAGTCATAGTCCCCATATAGAGCTGCTTCCCGATCTTCACTAAAATCTATCAAAAAAAAAAAAACAAAAATATTGCACAGATTTTTCTCAAATTTGGTTTGTTTATATTTTTTCAAAATATAAGTGACTTTACCAAATATGGTCGGGATCGGTCCATTTTTTGACCTAGTCCACATATAAATATAGCACCCGATATAAACTTTTTCATATCTGCAGCCACAAAAATTAATAAAAATCCCACTCAAATTTGGTTTATGCTTATTTCTATATCCAGTTAGTTGGGTCTAAGAGATAGGGTCTCTAAACGCATGGTATAGGGTATCGTATAGTCGGTCTTGACCGACTATAATTTTCTTACTTGTTTTTTTTTTTAAAGGGACTTACCACATATTATCAAGATCGGTCCTTTTTTTGACCTAGTCCCCATACAAATATAGTATCCGATATAAACTTTTTCAAAGCTGCAGGCAAACAGATTGATAAAAATACAACTGATTTGGGTTATACTTATTTTTTATACCCAATTAGTTGGACCAAAGAGATAGGGTCTCTAAACCTTGGTATAGGGTATCGTATAGTCGGTCTAGACCGACTATAATTTTCTTACTTCTTCTTCTTCATCTTGCACTAACGATAACAGACTCAAGATTTTTTTTAATTTTTATAATTAAAAGGTACCAGTTACCTCAAAAGCGCTAATATGAATGCTACTTAAAGTCAGTTGTAGGTTTGTAAAAGAAGAAAATTATTTTTATTTATATTCAAAAATCCTAGATGCGGCTTGTACATTTGAAAGCATTTAGTAACTTTTCTTAAAGCACCTGTTCCTTTTTAAATAGAGACGTGTCATTTTCTTCCCCATCTTCTGGGCATAGTATTGTTTTAATATAAAATTTTGATATTTTATATGTTTGAAGAGAACCAATTTTAGTAGAATCATTTGATGGGATTTTATAATTAGTACAAGAGGTATTTTTAATCTTTAGTCCGTCTTTAATGTGCATTAAAGAATTTACAGTGTTTAACGACATTTTCTGCCTTATTCTCTTTTTCAAACAATTCATTGTACTGAACACTCTCTCGACTACAATATAAGAGGGCGGTCCAAGAACACTTTTTTGATGAAAAGTTGCAACCTTATAAAGTTTATGTTTCAAGTTTGAAGGCGCTAAGTTTTTTGAATGTTTTTGAAGCCATCAAAAGTAAACAATCTCATTGAATTTGTAAACATGGAAAATAGAGTTTAGACGAGGCCTTAGGAGATGACACGACGAACACCAATATCATAATTGATTTTTATAAAGTTCGGAATTTCACCATAAAAATATTTTTTATCGAAAAGCTAAGATATCAAACTTAATAATTTGGCAAAAATATTAGATGTTCGGTCAATAGCAATATTCGAAATTATCGACCGAATTCACATCTCTGTTGGAAACGATTTATAACCAAAAAAATTAATCATGTTTCAGGGCATATTTTAAATATAATTCGCATTGCACTTTAGGAGCTACATACTTTAATTTCATGCAGATTCCGATTTTAGAATTATCTGTGCAGATATTTGTAAAATACATTTGAAATTTATGCATCTGATTGATGTAATGTTTTTTGTTACATGTAAAATTGGCATAACAACGTAACAGTACTTCTCTATGTACATATAATGGCTTCGAACATATCTATGGCGCTTATGTTAAAGGCTTGCGAGCAATGGGAGAAGGAGAAAAGGCAAAAATTATTGAACTGCTTATATCTTCTTCAAAACTTAAAAAGATGATTCTTAAAACTCTGGAAGATTCCAAAAATGGTGGATCATTCGACGAATTAGAGGCGTTAAGTGTAGTTATTGATCTAGACCTGGCAAAAACACAATACATTTATTTAAGAAATCTTATGATTGAAAAAAAAAAATATACTGTTCTTCCTCCATATTGTAAAATTCAGGAAGCCTTCCTCCAGCATCCCTAGAAGTAACGAATACTTATGCTGGAGTAAGGTCTGTTAGATCACACAACAACTAGGATTTTAATGATTGATGCTGTGGAAAATAAGAGCTTAACAAACCTAACTCTCTACTGTAAATGGGGCTGTGACAGTTTTTCAGGTCAACCAGAATATAAACAATCGTTTCCAGAGGAATCAGGTTTAACTTCTGATGCGAATCTGTTTATCACATCTTTAGTACCTATTAAACTTATAAACGAAGAAACAGGTGTTATAGTTTGGAAAAATCCAGTCTGTTTATCTGTTCGATATTGTCGCCCCATTTCAATAGAACTGTGCAAAGAAACCCCTGCCAAAACCAAAGAAGTGTTAGATAATATTGAAGCTCAAATAAATTTATTGTCACCAACTATAATTTCCAAGAACGAACAGAATGTAGCCGTTAAGCATAATCTGTTTCCAACATTGATTGATGGGAAAGTACCACCACAAGCGCATCATGCACCATATGCGAAGCGACACCAACTCAAATGAATAATTTAGAGAGAGTAGCTGCAAGACCAAAAGATGGAAATGCTTTTAAGTATGGCTTATCTACCGTCCACGCTTGGATGAGATGTATGGAAACGATTTTACACATTGTTTATAATAGTGAATTCCAAAAATGGTCTGCTTTAACTGAACATCATAAGTCAATAAAGAAGCTAAAAAAGCGAATATACAAAAAGGTTTTCGTGTAGAGTTGGGATTAATTATTGATAAGCCAAGGCAAGGAATTGGTAACAGCAATGATGGCGATACCGCAAGAAGGTTTTTTTCTAAATTCTTCGCGCTCTGCTGATATATCTTGAAGCTTTATCGTCTAATTTGATACAAACAATTTGAACAATTTGAATGGAAAAATACAACTGCTATCATATCATACTTATCTGTCCATAAAATATTAATACATGGGGAAAATATTATAAAACAAGTCGCTGTATTGCCTATTTGTCAGCCGTCAGAAGACGCACAGGAGTCGCGAAATAAAGATTACAAAAACTATCGATTACATCACTCTCAAAAATGTTCGCGATCGGCTACTAATGAAGATGTTTTCAACAGACTTCTATTTACCTCTGATCCCTATGTAACAAGTATTAGTAAACACCATCGCCCAACTTTCAAAAGATTTGGATGAAGACACGCTTAAACTGATGAAGTTACTTTTTTTTAAACCCTATTTCCGCGAAGCCGAGTGGCTTGTCTGCAGATTCTAAATTTTTTCTTTTGGGTCCAGGGATAAGCCGGATTTGGCTAGTTTTGCAGCGACAGAACAAAGCTTCTGGTGGGAATCGAACCCACGACCCCAAAATGATAGGCGCGCACGCTACCTACTCACCTACCGTGGCGCCACGACATAATGATTCTGAAAAAGTCACTGTTATTAATGTTTCAATCAAATCTTTATAGTTATATTGTATCTAACAGAATTTTCTTTTAAGTTTATTCTTTCTTGTAATTCTTTCGTTATTGTACACAATATAAATAAATATAACTATATAAATAAATATAAACTAAATCATAAACTTCCTACCTATTCTTTTTTTTAAAATAATCTCTAGTTTAAATTTGCTTGTATTCAAGTAACTAATAGCAGATATACTTAAGATTATCTGTGCAAAATTACAGAGTTTCTAGCCCTAAGAACAAAAAAGTTTCAGAATTTTAATGCGATATTGGCCAAAATTTTCCACTGTGCGCCGTAGTGATCGACTAATTATGGTCGCCACGACAGAAACGGGTAAGAAAATCCACAAATTGGTATTCGATGATCGTCGGCTGAAGGTGCGTGAGCTAGCTAAAATGATAGGCATACGAAAAAGTGCTACACATCGCATATTGACAGAAAATTTGGTGATGAGAAAGCTGTCCGCAAGATCTGTGCCGCATTTGCTCACAATAGAACAAAAAAAAAAAACTTCGTGAAGTTGTTTCAATTCTAGACAAAGCGTTTTTGAGATTTTGGCAATAAATAACACACGCAATCAAGACTTATTAACAATCTCTGAGTGGAGTAAAGCAAATAGGGTTGATTTAAATGCGCAGAAGACTCAATGTTGTGTGTTGACCTATAGGGCCTTGGATTAAACAATGTAATCTGTATGTATGGGTGATATAGGTATTGAGGAATCGGATACTCTTGATGTTCTTGACGTGAGAATTTAGGGTGATGTCCGCTGGAACGAACATATTTTTCAAGTGCCGAACGAAGCAATCAAATGTCTTGGTTTTCTAAAACGGTGCAAAATTGACTTCACTCCTTCTGATCTCCTTAAAATCTATACCACTTACATCCGACCGAAAATGGAATACAACTCAGATATATGGGCACAAGCTTCAAAGGCTGAAGCTACTGGACCTCACACATGTCTTTCCTGACAGTTACAATCTAGCAAAATTTCAGGTACATACCCACAAACACTAATCCCTCTTTCCTCCTTCCTATTACCTATAATCCTGAAATCAACACTATGCACTGCATTTGTAAGGGGCATCCCTTGAGTGTTGGTTAATAACAAAGGAAAAAAAAGAAGGAGCCCAGTATCATTCTACTGACCTAAAATCCAGACAGTCTGGAGGATTTGCCACCACTGGTACAAAAATAACGTTATTGTTCTTGTACCACTCAAGACCTTTCTTACCGCAGTGAGAGGATACCAAATCGGAACAAAAATATGTGGATATATTGTGCTGACTTATGAATGGAAGTAGGTAGGCTTCTTTGCAAACAGTTCTTAATATAAATTTTGGTATTTAACGAGTCTGGCTTCTTTTGCCGCAACTGTATATTGCTTGCCATACTAGAATTTTTTTTTTAAATTTCGTTTGATTTTGGGTCCTAAACTTAACTTTGACCTTTCCTCGAGTATTAGCAACTTAAAAATTTTAACCCGCAAGTTGCGCCAAATTTGCCAGTGCATACGATTCTTCGTGCATTATGCAACAGGGTTATTTTTTTATGAAACATGATTTCAATTTCCCGGCTCTACTTTTTAGCCTGTAAATTTGTTCAGTGTTCCTGTCTGGAGCTTTCTAGACTTTGTATGTTTTCAAACCTGCATTGGCTTTCACTTTTCGCACCAAATAGTCAGAGCAATGAGCTAACCGGGCTACTTTATTACCGGATGTGTTGCGAGCTCTTTTCAATATGCTTTCTATTTTATTGGCTTCAAATACATAATGTGGACTTTTCTTTCTTTCCGAGCCATGTTTCCTATCAATGGTAAAATTCTCCTATAGTTTTTAATAACTGTTTACGTGAGCATTAAAGAGGTCCCACTGTTAGAAGCTACTTGTCGAATTGGTATGGAATTTGAAATCCAGAGGGCGCTTTAGTTTTAAAGCCTTTCTTTTAATTGACATTTATTTAAATTTTTGCGAAATGTAACATCTTTTAAACCGCGAATTTGTCACTCGTTAAATTATCGTCAACGACTGAAGATCGCTTGCGAAGCAGCCACTAACTTTATTGTAAATTTTGATTTGTAAACCCGCCATCGTTGAGCGTGAAAAAAAGAAAGGAAAGTAAAATAGAATTTACTTTGTACGATTCTTTATAGAAAACCTTCATCTTTTTCTGTGTTTTTTTTTTTTTGAGATTTCTTTGACCGCTGTAGCTTGGGTTCCACATCGATTGGAAGAACCAACCCCCATATTTCGACACGAAATATTTAATAACATTGGAAACAGTTTCATTGGAAATCTTTGATTTTCTGATCGACTTTTTGTAGGACCAATTTGGAGTTTGTTGAATATAATTAATAATATTAGCACGTACTTTTATTTCGTCGCTCATTTTAATCAAACTATTGACAAATGGTTGTCATTAAACATAATAACTAACATATCTTTCAACGATGACTGCATCAAAAAAAAAAAAAAAAAACAAATCATATAAAACTTGCCAAAACAAAAGTTAAGAAGGATAAAACGTGTGTAAAGATGATTTAAATTTAAATCTTGTTGGGTTTCCCAGTTTTGAAAATGTGGTGGTTGAAGGCATCAATCGAATGGCAATCATAGCATTATTATTTTTAGTTTTCCAGTTATCACAAAAAAAAATCTCAGGAAATATTTTATTGTGGTTGGCCATAAATGAACGTGGTATCAGTAAACCAATATCATTCAAAGGAGGATGAGCTTAAGAAATTTATAGAAAGAAAAAAGAAACAAAATTATTATAATTGAAATCTAAAAAAAAAAGAAAATCGGACTTGTACCATAAAACACTTGTGCCCAAAATGCTCTCAATTGAGACCTATTAAAAGGTTTTGTGACAAATTTGAAGAGAAAGGATGTAAAAACGACTTTTTTCAGACCATAATCTTTTTTTTTCTTTCACCTCAAGTCGATGTAACCCAAATCACGCATTAAATACGTGGTAGGGCTATCGAAAGCTTTTGAATTCTAAAACCTAATTTGAAAATAAAATACGAAAGAAAAAATCTTTATTTATTTATTTGATAATTTCCTGTACCACAAGATTAAATCTTATAATTACAGTACAGGAAAGCATTATTGTTAGATGTGCAAGTTTGACAAAATTTGAATACTTAAAACTAATAATAATATTTTAATTTATCACAATATAATATTAAGTTGCTGTTAAGTTGCTGATTTTGTGGAATAATATTCCAAAGACGTATAGCACTAGTATAAAACTGACATTCTGACACAAGATATTTATGCCTAGGGAGAATGATCTTCCTACCTCTTTGTGAACTTGCGAAACGAATTTCTGCGTAAAGATATGGTGGATTTTGAGTATAAATAATTTTGTGAAAAAATATTAGTACTCGAATCTTAAGCAAGTTTTCAAAAGATACGCTGTAAAGGCTTTTTGTAAAAGATGAAATATGTTTAAACTTCCTGATAGCAAAGACATATCTAATGATATTATTATACAGCACAGTTATCCTACATTCATTAGACATTAGACCAGGAATAAGGTATGCTTTTGCCAACAATATGCGAACTCTTAAAGGTGTAAAATACTGCGTTTAAGTTTAATGTACGTTTTTCCAACCAGCGAGTTAGTGTGACTTGTCGAGGTAAGATGATTGTTGAAGATAATTCCGAGATTTTACGTTGCTTGCACGATCTCTATTCTTTCGTTATTAATTTTTGCAAATTCATTGAAAGTAGAAACAGCTTTTTTCTTATGAATTACAATACATTTAGATTTTTTTTGGATTCAAACAAAGTCCATTTGCAGTTGCCCATATATAGATTTTTCTAAGATCATCGTTTAGCTTATTCAAATTTGCATCAATTGATTGCATTGGGCTACTGAGATATAATTGGACATCATCCGCATACAAATGCATTTTACTATGAGAAAGTTGTTTTGGCAAATCATTAACATATAGTGAGAAAATTAATGGTCCCAGAATCGACCCTTGTGGAACTTCCCTAGTAAGGGTTAATGGAGAATTATTAGCAAATACGGATTGTGTTCGTTCCGTTTGATATGAAAATAAGAGCCGCGTTGTAGTTGATGAAAATTTAAAGAAATATTGAAGTTTCATTCACAAAGTATGGTGGTCAACTGTGTCAAATGCCTTAGAATGATCAAGTTGTACCAAAAAATTAATTTTTCCATCATCTAGTTCACTTCGAATATTTTCTGCAACATCAACCAACAGTAACACAGCTGTGGTTTGAGCGAAATCCTGATTGTTTTTCAGTCATTAAACATTTGTCCTTAATATATTTACACATTTGAGAATGTAGAATCTTTTCCAGTACTTTTGAAAGAAAGCAAAGAATGGCAATTGGTCGGAACTCTGCAACAGATTTTGGAATTGGTATAATTTTAGCGTGCTTCCATACTGACGGGAAAATGCTTGACGTAATAATATTATTAAATAAATGAGTAATATATGGTAAAAGTAATGGCAAAAGTATATTTATAAATTTCGGGTGCATTTTATCACATGCAACTGCATTAGATTTAATTTTCGCAACAATTGAATGAACCTCAGACTGAGAGACGCAAGAGAATTCGAACGCATTTGAATCATCTTTATATATATTGCCTATAGTTGAAAAATTATAGAAATTTTTGTCAGTTTGTATCATTGGTAAATTTGTGAAGGCACGATTTAGTTCATTGACATCAACTTGACAGTCATTTACTGTAACATCTTTACCAATTCCTATTTCACGTATGGTTTTCTAAGTTTTCTTCGGATCTAGAGCAAATCCAAAGCGCTTTGAGTAATATTGTGTTTTAACAATTCTAATTTTGTTAATGACATTACGTCTAGCTACACGGTATTTAGCTTTTGATTCAGATTTTTTGAATCGTTTCCACATCGAATAGGAAATATCTCTCTCTTGAATTAACAGTTTAATATCAGTAGAAAACCATGGTTTAGTTTTAGCCGAAAAAATCTTGGATTTCATTGGAACAGCAGTATCATAAATTCGTTGAACATTACTCTCAAAAAATAATAATTGCTCATCCACAGATGTCATGAAATACATACTATTCCTGTCAACTCGGAAAATGTGCTCAAGCAACATATTATAATTTAAGTTCTTGAAATCTCGATGGTGATACATTTTCTCTTTGTGCTGAATTCGAAAATTATAGGTCAGGAAAATTAAATCATGCTTAGAAAAACACCCAGCTGAAACCTGATCGTACAATATTACATTTGATAAGTTGACCACAAAGAATAGATCCAGTAATGTATTATTCGTATTTGTATAATGAGTTGGAGTAGTTTTATTAATTGGTGTGAGTCCAAGCGAAAACATATCGTCACTTAATGTAGTTTCTATTAGGATATTGGAATTAAAATCACCGGATATTACAATATCGTCATATGCAACAGCTAGTGTTTCCAATGTTGAAATGAAGTCAGCAAATGATATTCTCTTATTGGGTCTGTAAACACAACCAACAAGCATTTTTTTCCCACACGATATAATTTCACTTATCCAGCTTACGTGCAAATTTTACAAGAAATGTTATCTTTTATAAAAATTGCAATTCCCCCGGCATTACCTTCTCTGTCAGTTCTAAAGGTTTTCTATCCATTTAAACAAATTAGACTATTAGACGTGTGTTCAGAGAGCCATGTTACATTTGAATTTTCGAAAACCAATCTAAACTCATCAGATGTAGAAATCATGTTTAAAAATTAAATTAAGAATTTAAAAGAAAATCAAGTTTTCATATGCGGAATTAAGAAAAATCAAATTAAGCGAAGACGCAAACCAGCTTTGTGGCGAAAAGTTTATTTATTTTATCAATGATATAACGTGGCACATTTTTACGCTTTTATGCACAAGAAAAATAGAAAATTTTCTCATCACTCTACTATGAACTGAACAAATTTTTGAGAATTTAGAAATTCTAAAATATTTGATGAACATTCTTCAATGAGCCAAAACAATAACTTGAAATAGTTGACAAATCATAATGGCCTTTTTTTTTGAAGACGAGTAAATTTGATTATATTGAAACAATATAACGAATATTCGTTATTCGAATTTTTTTTTAGCAGATTTTCAAAAGACAATACCTCAACTTTTAGCTATTATGAAACAAAGTTATGGTTACGACTTGGTTTTTTTCTCATTTAATTTTTGAATGTATGTGAACAGTTTTAGTTCACTCTTTTTTTTAATTTTCTTTTTTCTTCTTTAGTAGAGTCAAACATGCAACAGTATTTAAGAAAGACAAAAAAGATTTGCTTTAAGCTATTTTTTTTATATATATATGTATTTGGCCTGTTACACATATGTTTATTTAAGTATAAGCTTGATTTAGGGTCAGGGTAAATCCCTTGAAAAGTTTAAAAATTACACATCTTCTGTATTATTTCTACACCATGAATCGAAACCAACTAAAGCAGTGGCTAAAGAGGTCTCCTTAAACCACGACATCATATACAACATATATGTCTCTTAAGCCATTGGCGGTAGTGTGTGGTGGTGACTTTGGTTGATACCAACATTTGTTTTCTGGCCAAAAAAAAAAGGAAAGACACCGAAAAAAAAATACCAAATGTATTAGCATTTTTTTGTACTTAATAACAAGACAGAAAAAGAAAAATCATATAAAAGAATGTTGCAAAAGGTATAATTTTGTTTAATGTGGGTATTTATCATCTTTTAGTAGAGGATGTATGATTTTATTTCATATTTACATTTATTTCATGTAATTTTCAATTAATTTAAATGGAATTTTAAATTTCCTAGCAGACACACACACACACACACAAACACACATAAACATATATAAGTATATATATAAACATGTTGATGATAAATCTCTAATATAATATGTGGAGTCATTTAAAAATCCATTTAACGTGATAATAAATGTTCAACTGAAAAACGCATTAATCTAAACTAAAACTAATATTTATCTAACAAATTAATATACACGTGCATTCTATGGTAATATTTTAACCCTCACCTTTGCTAACATCTCTCTCTCTCTCTCTCTCCCCTCTCCTCCCATGTAGAGGTCGTTGCAAATCGAGAACCACACTAAACGACCAACAAAATACCAAACATCGATAAGCTTTAATATAAATATCAACAAATCGTGTGTGGTGTATTTTGGTTTGCCAAAATGATGTTACCCTCAAAGCACCCACTTTTTCAAATAAAACCCAGAAATATTTTAGGCCATAGGACAACAAACATTCTTTACTAATACTAACATACAGTGTGTAGAGATTGACAGTTGTTTGCTAGTAAAATATTTAATATTTACTAATTTATGAAGACAATCACGAGTAGTTCAGATATTTTTCTTTTAACTTTAATCTATAATATTAATAGGCTAGGCGATTTTTTGTTACCGATGTTTTGTTCTACCCTTTTATCCCGATTTTGACCAAACGTATATTATTTGAAAGGTATTTCTTTTTAGCTGTTCACCACATTTTCAGATTTTTAACTTTTTTCCTTTGTTTTGAATAAATTGCATTTAAAATTGCTACTAACACATATATAAAAGTATACATATGCTATGTGTGTGTTTATTAAATTTGTTAATGTGTTTGTTAATGAGTTTGTTATCTTCATTCACAATAATAATAAGCCAAATAGTGTTGGTTTGTGCATTGGCTAAGTTGAAAAATAAAGCTGTCTAGAAATTGCAATCGAATTTCGGGCGCTGGGATCTGCTAGTTTAATTTAAAGTTCTGCAACTCTGAAAAAAAAAACACCCGTTATATATTTTTTTTACAGACTATTACTCGCAATAGCACTTTATGAAAATATGCAATTCATAGATGTCTGATATCATTTTAAAAAAATGTTTCCAAAAATAAAAACAAAAAATATTAATTCATTTTAACAAAACAAGAAATGGTTGAAAATTTGGCAAACGTGAAATGCGGATAAGCTTTTCGGACCAAAAATCGCTCATCTTCCTCAGTGAAAATCTTTTTAGCTCTGTTTTTGCCATTTTTTTTTTTTTACTTGGCTCCAAGTTTTGAAGCGTTTTGTGGTATTTTGATATTTTACGCACAGAGTTTATTCATTCTAGGAATGTTAAAATATAATTCTCTGATTTCAACAGAAGTTTGACCTCTTTCTTTGTCTTCCCATTTTGAAAATTAAGCTTAAAGTTTGAAACACAACTAGGACGAGCGACGAATTTTTCGTTCCGAATATTCGTCGTCAGAAATAAAACACATTTGTGTATATGAAAATGCACACAATCAGTGCGTTGAACGAAATACGTCGTTCGTAACGAACTCTGCGATAGGTTTATTTACTAAAACATTTGAAAGAAAGTTATTTTAGTCTTTAAGAATTGTTTTATATTTTATTTATAACTTACAAGTTAAAATCTATTTTTAATTATATAATTTTCTTTTACTTAGTTTTTTGTTAATATTTATTCTTTTTCGTTTAGTGCGTCTTTTTTTGATGTGTAAACATCTATACGAGCAGGGGAGTAAATTTCAAAAACAGCGTAACATGTGACCGTAACATGTGAGCCGTAAGATAAAATCGTTGTGACTTATGATTGTATATGTGAGAAATTATGAGGTGTTTGAAAACGAAAACAAAAATAAAAAATAAAAAATAAAAAATGAAAAATGAAAAATAAAAAATGAAAAAAAAAAAATGAAAAGTAAAAATGAAAAATAAACAAGTAAGAAAATTATAGTCGGTCTAGACCGACTATACGATACCCTATACCATGCGTTTATATACCCTTCTCTCAGACCCAACTAACTGGATATAGAAAATAAGCATAAACCAAATTTGAGTGAGATTTTTATTAATTTTTTTGGCTGCAGATATGAAAAAGTTCATATCGGATGCTATATCTATATGGGGACTAGGCCCAAAAATGGACCGATCCTGACCATGTTTGTTAAAGTCTCTTGTATTTTCTAAAAATATATACAAACAAAATTTGAGAAGAATCAGTGCAATATTTTTGTTTTTTGATAGATTTAAGTGAAGATCGGGAAACAGCTCTATATGGGGCCTATGACTAAGAGTTGTCCAATAGGGATCATTTCCGGACTACTGATTAATGGATGTAATATATACATACAAACCCAATTTGACTAAGATTTGTATGATAACTTGGATCTTATGGCAATATATGTTGATTTCATAGGGGTCATTTGTATGGGGGCTAGGTCTGAACGTGGACCGATTCTCACCAATTTCAATAGCGTTCATCCCATGGCCGATATGGGGCCTATGACTAAGAGTTGTCCAATAGGGATCATTTCCGGACTATTGATTAATGGATGTAATATATAAGATAAGAGATAAGATAAGGAAGGCTAAACGCACTGCGACCAATTTGATCTTTTGTGCAGCCCATGGTTGTCCTAAAGATTAAGGCTTCCTATGAAGCCAATTACCCTATTTGGCATTAGTTTCCATATGTCCCGGGGGGATACAATGTATCCTCCAAGTGCAAGGATTCTCTTACCACTTAGTCTTGGACATTCACAGAGAATATGTTCTGCTGTTTCCACCTCCTGCTCGCAGAACCTACATGTGTCTATAGCAGATTGTCCTTTCATTCGTAGATGATATCTAAGATTGCAGTGTCCTGTAAAGAATCCCGTTAAGGTCCTTAAGTCCTTTTTATCAAGGGCAAGTAGTCTTTCCGATTGAACACTGGATGGAGTTATGAATCTCTTGGCCTGCCGTTGACCTGGACTTTTGTCCCAGTGTTCGGCAATTTGTGATTTTCTCCACTCCCTCATTTTTTCCTTTGTGTATCCCATTGGAACACCACAGAAAGGTTCCGGACCGATGAAAGGACGACGGGCCCCTCGATTGGCTAGGCAATCGGCCCTTTCGTTCCCTGCATGTCCTTCATGTCCCGGAATCCAGCATAGAGTTAATTTGTTGCATCTACCTAATTCGTTCAGCTTTTCGATGCACTCCCGCACCAGTTTGGACGTCACTTTGTAGGCCATTATTGCCTTAAGTGCAGCCTGACTGTCGGATAGTATATAAATGAGTGCCCTTTTTGTCTTTCTTCTGAGACATTCAGTCACGCATGTAAGAATAGCGAAGACCTCCGCTTGGAAAATGGATGGGTATTTACCCATGGATAAGGCACGTTGAAAGTTGGTACCAAATATGCCCGCGCCCGTGTCCCCATTTGTTTGTTTTGAGCCATCTGTGAACCACACATGAGAACCTTGCTCTGGTTCCCAGGTCCCACTGGTCCATGTGCTCCGTTCCAATATCATGGTTTCAAATTCCCTGATGAATATATTTTTTGGTAACATTCTGTCCGTGACTCTCGCCACCGGGTCGTGGATGAAGAGCCTCGCGACTCTCATGTGACCCTTTAGGTCACCGTCCTTCATGCTACCAAAATCCTGAAGTCGTACGGCACTCATGCACGCATCTTCAATGATCGAAATATGAAGTGGTGTAATGTTAAGCATGATGCCGATAGCATCTGTTGGGCACGTTCTGTTCGCCCCTGTGATACCAATACAGGCAATGCGGTACACCTTGTTCAGGATTGCTTTTGCTTTAGTTTGCTCAACCTTCGGCCACCATGCAAGGGCCGAGTAGGTAATTATTGGTTTCACAATAGTTTCAAACGACCAGTAGATCATGTGGGGCTTTAAGCCCCATGTTCTACCAAATAGCCTTTGACAGGCGTATAAAGCCCTGGTGGCCTTTTTGGTAATTTGATCTAAGTGGCCGTTCCATGTGAGGGATTTATCCAGGGTGACCCCAAGATATTTGACCTCGTCCGAGAACCCTCTTTTCAAGCCATTCAGACTTGGTTCCATAAGGTTGCATCTTCTTCGTTTAGTGAAGGGTATCAGTATGGTTTTTGATGGGTTCATAGATAGCCCCTTTCTCTGACACCAATTGAGGGTATAATTCAGAGCCTGTTGCATACGTTCCGATATTGTCCTCTCGTCAAATCCGGAGACAGAGATAACAAGATCATCTGCGTAGCCCAAGGCCCTGAATCCTAACTCATTAAGTTCCTCCAGCAGCTCATCTATGACCAAGGTCCAAAGCAGTAGCGATAGAACGCCTCCCTGAGGACAGCCCCTAGTGGCACTTATGGTCCTAAATGTGCTGCCTATATTCAGTGTGATGACCCTAGAGTTGAGCATCTCTAGCGTCCAGTTAATTATGATTGGAGAAATATCCTTTCTCAACATGGCCTCTTCAATTGCCCTATATGACGTATTATCGAAGGCGCCTTGTATATCAATGAAGGCACAGAGAGATATTTGTTTGGCATCGAATGCCTTTTCTATCATTGTGACAACATTATGGACAGCTGATCCTGTGGATTTACCCTGTTGGTACGCAAACTGTAGTTCGTGAATAGGTTTGCGTGCCAGGTAAGTGTCCCTGATATGATGGTCCAGAACTTTTTCCATTGTTTTTAGGAAAAAAGAACTTAGACTAATCGGTCTATACGATTTAGGTAACTGTTCAGATTTTCTGCCTACCTTGGGTATAAATACTACCTTTACTTCTCTCCATGTCGATGGCACAAAGCCATGTAGAAGACAAGATTTAAAAAGTCTAGTCAGTTGTGGGATGATGATATCCATCCCTTCCTGTAGTAGACATGGATATATACCGTCCGGCCCAGGCGATTTTAGTGGAGAGAAACCATTTATCGCCCATTTAACCCGGTTCTTCTGAAAAATGTTGTCCGCCAAACGTATGTTCCCTTTAGTCAGGGAGAGTATCCCGATGACTGGTGGGGACCTGTTAATGGGGACACATCCTGGAAAGTGTGTTTCCAATAGAAGTTCACAGGTTTCTTCCGGAGATTCAGTGTATGAACCATTTGGTCTCTTTAAAGTACATAGACCATTTGTGTGATCCTGAGAGAGGGCCTTTTGAAGTCGCACAGCTTCCGGAAGGTCATTGATCTTCTCACAGTAGCGCTGCCACGTGGTCCTTTTGGATTTGCGTAGTGTCTTGTTGTATTCAGTGAGGGCTATTTTATAGGCGTTCCAGTCACCATTAATTTTAGCCTTGTTGAATAATCTTCGAGCGTTACGTTTGAGCCCTTCTAGTCCATCATTCCACCATGGAACATCTCTTCTAGTCCTCCTGGTCTTTAATGGACAGCTCTCTGTGTACGCTGATGATATGTTTGATTGTAATTCAGATGCTTCATAATCAATTACCCTAGTGCTTTCTATTAGCCCTTCCGAATAATTAGCATTGTTACCTAAATGGTATCGAAATTTATCCCAGTTAGTCTTTTTAGGATTACGATAGTGTTGATCAGTGTTCATAGAACTAACTATGTCAAAAACTATATGTTGATGATCTGACATAGAGAGTTCACTAGAAACATGCCAGTTTGAGATGGCGAAAGATAGATTAGAACTAGTCAAAGTAAGATCTAAAACCTCTGTTCTGATTGAGTTCCTAAATGTCGGTTCGTCACCCCTGTTTGCAATACTTAAATTATATTTACAGATAAATTCAAGAAGAGACTCACCACGTTTGTTAACATTACCACTTCCCCAGGTTGTATGATGGGTATTGGCATCGCAGCATATGATGCAGCTGAGGCTACGTGCCTGACAATATTCCACGAGGGCCGTCACTTCTGTGGTGGGTGCTGTTTCCGCCTCGCCCGGTAAATAGGCAGAGGCCAGCACTACCTCATGTTCGCCAGCAAGAGAGGGCACTTCAGCCCGGATGGCGACCAGATCACCTGAGACGAATTCTGAAATTGGAAGAAAAGTTATACCACTTCTAATAATCAGGGCCGCTCTGGGTCTTGGTTGTCGATAATCGTATATGAGCTTACCTTGGTTGGCGTTGAGCCCCTTAATGACTCCGGCATTTACCCATGGTTCCTGAATAAATAATATATCCAGGATGTCAGTGGTGAACCTTCGGCTGACCACATGGGATGCAGCCTTTGCGTGGTGAAGGTTCACTTGTAGGCACTTAAGGTACCTTTTTTGATTGCCTCCGTAGGAAGGCATTATGACCGCGACTGTTTTGAGGCACGTTTCGCCACTTTTCTGCTTCGGCTGGAAGTAAGCAGAACTGCTTCCTCGGCTGATCTCTCACACATTTTAGGTTTGCTGGTCAGCGGCCTGTCGTGTGTTCTATCAGCTTTCGTCTTGAGCGGGGGCCTGAATGTTCGAGACGTGACAGCATCTTTCGAACAACCGGGCGTCGCATCCAGTTTGGAGTTCTGGGAAGCTCCCGTTTGGTGTTTGGCCGTAGTTGTTGATGTAGCCGTCTTCGTCTCTTTGGGTATGACGTGCCTTGCCTCATTTTGTGGACGGGTGGGTCTTATAAGCACTGATCCATACCCATAGTTTACCGAGTGTTCCAATCGTTTGAGCACTTCTGCCGATATTGGGTCGATAGATAGGGTGAGTTCTATTACACCTCCTTTTATCGCCCTTTTAAGCACTTTCCAGTACTCAACCGAAAGGTCACTGTTTTGGCCCTCGATCAGTCCAAAGATGGTTTCCGTGGACGTGTCCGCCTTTTCGGGGAAATAACCCACAAAAATCTGTGTCTTGGGAACTTCGTCTTCTGTGACCACTTTGAGTACGGCATTGCTCCATGGCTTTAAATCCGGGACGTGAGTCCTGAGCCATTGTGCCGTATCGTTGTCCCGACAGACGAAATTAAGCCATCCTGGTTTAAAGGAGCAGCCAGAGAAACTGGGCTTAACAGACCCTTTCTTCAGCTCCACTATCTTGTATGGTCTTTAGTTGTTCGTTTGACCATCTGGTGTGTGGGAAGTCGGGCGGTATTACGCCAATTTTCACCAATTTTAATGCATCTTTAAAAGATGCAGCTGTCTGTTGCTGTGGATCGATTGGCAGCGCAGTGCCACTTACAGCAGTGCAGGTGTTGCCACTATTTGACAATTCGGTAGTGCGTTTTGGTGGGTGCCTAGTATCAGGTGGAGTGGATCCATCCGATCGCGCCCTTTTGCGCTTTGATGAAAGCTCGCGCACCTCAACACGGGCTTCACGCATAGGCATCTTGCAAAGCCTGCGAGCCACTTCGATGTCGATGCCTTCATCAATGTACATCTTTAGGCGCTTCCGAGCGGCTCCAGAGAGCTTTATCTTCTCAGAAATAGGCTTGCTATTTACGCCAGGTGTTTTAGGTTCTACGGACTCTTCAGGCTGAGATCTTAAAAGCTCGTCCTCTTCATCCGTCAGGATATTAGTAGTAGCAACGTTTGGACCTGCGTCCATTTGTTGCTCTACCACATCCATTTTTTCGGATTTGCTTTTGAGACCTTGAACCTCATTAGCCACATCCGAATGGTCCATATTGACCGTGTCTGTTGGGGTGGTTATTTTTAAATTAAAATTTTCCATCTGTAAATAAAGAAGAAAAAGGGGTTAAAGAGATACGCACAGGTAGCAGAGCCCTTTTGCTACCGGCGGGCTATGTACAACCAGCTTTCGCCACAACCTGGAGGCTACCGTTAGAAAACACACTAACGTAGTGCTATTCATCCCATAGGCACGGTTCAGATAACACCGGGGATTACGGGTGTTTATCGAGTGTCCGCTCTAGATCCGCCATGTTCTGTTATAATTAGCAGAGACACCTCTTGCAGGGTATGACTCTTCGCCATGCATGGACGGTCTTTGAAAACTGAGAGGCTAATGCATAATGGATATATGCTATGTGAACGCATCAGGTTCCCTGTAGCACTGCTACTACTTATCTCCGGATGTAATATATACATACAAACCCAATTTGACTAAGATTTGTATGATAACTTGGATCTTATGGCAATATATGTTGATTTCATAGGGGTCATTTGTATGGGGGCTAGGCCTGAACGTGGACCGATTCTCACCAATTTCAATAGCGTTCATCCCATGGCCGATAAAAGATCAAATTTCATCAAAATATATTCATATTTGCGACCTGCAGTTTGATTACAAGCTTTACATGGACACACAGACGGACGGTCGGACGGACGGACGGACATCGTTAAATCTAATCAGATAGTGATTCTGATTCGATCGGTATAATTAAAGATGGGTGTAGGTCAAATATTTTTGGTTGTTACAAACAGCAGCACAAAGTCATTATACCCAAACCACATAGTGGTATAGGGTATGAAAATGAAAAATTAAAAATGTAAAATGGAAAATAAAAAATGAAAAATGAAAAATAAAAATAAAAAATGAGAAATGAGAAATGAAAAATGAAAAATTATAAAAGAAAAAAAAAATTGAAAATGAAAAATGAAAATTGAAAAATGAAAAATAAAAAATAAAAAATGAAAAATAAAAATGAAAATTAAAAAAGAAAAAATTTAAAATAAAAAATGAAAAACGAAAAATGAAAAATAAGAAATGAAAAATTGAAAATGAAAAATGAGAATTGAAAAATGAAAAATAAAAATGAAAAAAAAAATGAAAAAAAAATAATAGAAAATGAAAATTAAAAAATTAAAAATAAAAAATGAAAAGTGAAAAATATAAAATGAAAAATAAAAAATTAAAATCGAAAAACGAAAAATGAAAAATAAAAATAAAAAATTAGAAATGAAAAATGAAAAATTATAAAAGAAAAATAAAAAATGGAAAATGAAAAATGAAAAATAAATGAAAAATGAAAAATAAAAATTAAAAATAAAAAATAAAAAAATAAAAAATAAAAAACGAAAAACGAAAAATGAAAAATAGGAAATGAAAAATAAAAATTAAAAAATTATAAAAAAAAAATAAAAAATGGAAAATGAAAAATGAGAGTTGAAAAATGAAAAATGAAAAATAAAAAATTAAAAATGAAAAAAAAAAAAAATAAAAAACGTTACCTGAAAAACGAAAAATGAAAAATGAAAAATAAAAAACGAAAAATTAAAAATTAACCGGTTGAAATAATAAATATTTTTATATTAGCAGAGCCACTATGCAGTTGATTGCTATGAACGATACATAGAAGACACTTTCTGTTTGATTTTAAAAAAGTGCCATGAAAAAATCTTTAATTACTCGATGTTTACACATATCGCTTGTGGTCGGACTCACATGATTATTTTAAATATGGTCGCACTATCAGCTGCAACATATTAAAAAAAATGACAAAAATTAATTTATTAATGAAAATTTATGAAATTTTTTTCAGAATTAAAAAATTAAACGCTGCCGTAGAAAAATAAAGGTTTTTACCATCGTGAACATGATGTTTACAATTGTAATAAGTCGTACAAAGTTAAAAATTCTTTTGTTCATATTTTTCCAATATTTATTTATATAAATTACTTGTTTGTAAATGAGTTACAGCTGCTGTGTGAATTCGTCGTAATTGTATTTCATTCGACGAATTTCCGCAGCGAATTGTTGCCGACAAATTCGTAAAGAAAAAATAAAAAATTAAAAACGAAATTCGTCGTTCGTCCCAGTTGTGTTTCCACCTTAATTTTGTTTAAATATTTCTTAAACGTCAAAAATCCTCAATTTCCAATATAAAATGAAGTTGGTTGCACTTAAAATAATTAATCAAACAGTGTTGCTAACTGTCCGAGTTTGCTTGAGCAAAAATTTTTTTCCCATTTTTTAGTTTTTGTTCAGAAACAATTTGTTAAAATTAATTAACAATTATTTTCTTTGTGGTTTTAGAAACTGCAATAAATAAGCTATTAAAAACAGTTTCTTTTCTTCGTGCTCTACAGTGAGTTTTATTCATGTTCAAACACTTCGCCTAGTGGCAACTGTATATATATTTGAGTCAGTGACTGATCCTTTTCGAGTAGCAGTTAGTCTTCTCCACAGAATATTTTAATACCTATTTCAGGAAAGTAATCTGTTGGTACATTTTCCTGAAATATTGAAACGTTCTGTAGAGTGGGCTAACTACTACTCGAAAAAGATCAGTCACTTTCGACTCAAATATATGAAAATATGTTCGTCGTATATGCTTGGTGTTTATTTTCAAAACATTTCTATTTCTAATAAAAATAGTATTAGTTTTTCTATTTGAATAAAAATATATGGAGATTTATTATTCAAAATTTCAAAGCATTACGACAGAAGATCGAAAATTTAACAAAAAGTGAAAAATAGTTTTTTTTTTAATTTTTACTTTGTCTGTAATCGACTATAGTCATAGATCACTCAATAAAAATTTTAAACCATTTCGATCAAAATTGTGGCGTCAGCATAGCTCTACTCGACTGACATTGGCCACATTCTATGCAAATATGTTCTAATTTTAATATTGATGATAATTTTCCACATTGACTTAATGAAAATACAAATCATGTGAGTCCAATCACAGGGGAGATGTGTAAACATATCTATAATATTAATAGGCTAGGCGATTTCTTGTGACTAATGTTTTGTTCTACCATTTTATCCCGATTTTAACCAAACGTATATTATTTCAAAGGTATTTCTTTTTAGCCGTTTTGCAGATTTTCAGATTTTTAAATTTTTTCCTTTATTTTGAGTAAATTGCATTTAAAGTTGCTACTAACAACTTGTGTTCGTAATAAAAATGAGTTTGTTTTTTGTGTTGATTTGTGAATTGGCTATAATTGATTAGCATACCTTAAGGGTCTTTATTTAATGAAAAAATAAAATCTAGAATTTGCACTCAAATTTCGAGGGCTGGAATCTGCTAGTTTTCCTTAATTTATTAAGTTGGTGATAAGTTTTTGTATTGGGGCAAGCATAATTTCTTGAAATATGATAGAATTTAAGAAATGCCAGGAAAAAGATTATCATACATAATTCAGTTGATTTATTACTATCGCCTTTTGGGGAAGAGTGTGAACGAATTGTCAGAAAAGTTTTCAGTGACACGAAAAACAATTTATAATGTACTGATGAGGAGGCAAGACTGGTGATATAGTGAGGAGGTGGTCCAAAGCCCAAAATAAATAAACGCACAGAGCGTCTAATTACTAGAAAAATTATTCAAAATCCTAAAATTTCTACAAGAACACTGACGAGAGACCTCGAAGAAGAGTGTGGTGTTGTTGTCTGGCATGAAACAGTTCGTCATGCCATATTAAAAAACAAGTACTCATCAAGAGCAGCGCGAAAGAAACCGCTACTATCTGCAGCAAACATAAAGAAGCGTTTTTCCTTCGCCAACATGAACGTTTCACAATCAAACGACTATTGGTAAAACGTCATATTTTGCGATGAGACAAAAATATGATGTTATATTACAACGATGGCCCGACCAGATTGTGGCGGAGCCCCTTAACATCGGTGGAAAAGCACAACATCCTCCCAACTGTTAAATTTAGATAAATGTCGGTAATTATTTGGGGGTGTATCTATATTTTATAGAATCAACAATGGATGCTTAACAATATTTACAAATTTTAAAGGACCTTTTGGTAAGCAATGCTCTAATTTTATCAAGATAAGGACTAGAACCCTATCGAGAATTTGTGGGTATATTTGAAGACAAATGTCGCTAAACGTCAACCAAAAATGTGATAGCACTAAAAACGAGAATATTATAAGAGATAGATGCAGGGCGGTCATATCAAATATTAAAAGTAAAATATAATATCTATAATATTAATAGGCAAGGCGATTTCTTATGATCGATATAAAAATTTTAGTTACCAATCGATTTTGACCAAAAATACGCCATTTGAAAGGTTTTTCCTTTTAGCTCTCCACCATATTTTGAGATTTGCTTCGTCTGGAAATTTTTTTTTTTTTGGAGTAAAACGCATTTAAAATTGCTACTAACACATACATAAAACATATACTTAAGCTTCAAACAAAAAACTGTACTATACAATTAAATTATTTGTTAACAAACCCAGTCCTATATCTTCTGTGTGTTCAATAAATATTTACAATTGTATGAAAAAATAAATTTTCCTAGAATTTGCACTCAAATTTCGAGGGCTGGGCTCTGCTAGTAGTAATTAATGATTTTTTATGGCACTTTTTTTAAAATCAAACAAAAAGCGTCATCTATGTGTCACTTATAGCAAACAACTGCAGGGGCTCTGCTAATATAAAAATATTTATTATTATTTATTATTTCATCTAGTTAATTTTTAATTTCCCGTTTTTCATTTTTTATATTAAATTTTTTATTTTTAATTTTTTATTTTTCATTTTTAATTTTTCATTTAAAATTTTTTTTTTTAATTTTTCGTTTTTAATTTTTCATTTTTTATTTTTCATTTTTCATTCTTCAGTTTTTATTTTTCATTTTTCCTTTTTAATTTTTCAAAAAGTGTTTATAACGTTATTCGCTCCCTCATTTTATCTCCAGACACTTCCTAATGAAAACAATGAATCGTGCCTTCATTTTGTCTCCAAACACTTCCCAATGAATTGTGCCTTCATTTTATCTCCAAACACTTCCTTTTTACCGTCATTCGTTTATTTTTTATTTTTATTTATGTTTGATTAGCATTAATTAATATTAAATGAAGTGTTAATTGTGTTATTTATATGAAATAAATTGTAACATTAAAAATACTTTTAAATTACTGAGGAAATTGATTATAAATATTTATAAAGAGTGAAGAAATATAATGCAGAAAACAGCGACAGAAAGGTTATACATATCATAATTTTTTCACTAATACAATCATAAGTCACACCGATTTTGTCTTACGTCTTACATGTTACGCTAATTTTGTGATTGTATTGTGAAATTTTTGCCCTCTGCGCGTATAGATGTTTACACATCAAAAATTATATACATATATATAGAACGCTTCGTTGAAGTTTCAAAATTTTTCATTAAAAATTGAAGCTTGGATGAGAAAATATATATTTTTTTGCACTGCCCGTAATTGCCCATATTCACAGATTACTCATTTTAAAAAATTAAGCCATTCCGATTAAGATGTACTAGGGGCGAACAACTACTCATAAAAGACCAGAAACTTTCTGTACAAATGTGTGAAAATTTGGTTTTATACAAGTTTGAAGTAATTTTAAAAACAACTAGCTGACCCGGCAAACGTAGTTCTGCCATAGAAGTATAAATATATGATGATATGTATTTACCATGTATGGGAGGTGCCACGCCCATTTTTCACATAACTTCTCACACTCATCACTCATGAACTCACACCTAGTTTCAAGACTTTCAGGTTTATAGCACTCCAGATAATTTTTTTGTATGGGAGGTACCACGCCCACTAACCCAATCCCACCCATTTTTGGTACGACTACTTACATTAACAACCAATTGACGCGCAGAAAGTTTCAAGACTCTGGCCATCATAGTTCTCTAGATATTTACCATGTGTGGCAGGTGCCACGCCCACTGGTTTGATCCCGCCCATTTTTTTCCGAGTGCTAACGTTGATAACTTATGAACTCACACTAGGTCCCAAGACTGTATCTATTACAGTACTCTAGATGTATGACATTAAATATTTACTTTGTATGGTGGGTGCCACGCCCATTTTTTCAAATTAGTGTAATTTATACATGTGCATAGTTTCACACCTCTTGCTGCCATAGGTCCAGATATTAAATTTTAAAACTAGATGTTAAAAATACACTTTATATGGGAGGTGCGACGCCCACTTAGAAAACAAACAAAAAAAAATATAGTCTATTTTTCCTTCCAGATAGGCAGTTACCTGTAAAAATTTCAAAACGATCGGTCTAGTGGTGTAGTCTCCTATAAAGAACAAACATACATACATACAAACATACATCCTTTTTTATATATATGATTTTACATGGCAACTTGGTAAATTTTTTTTACTGATTTTAGTGGCAAATATACTCGTATCGACATTATATTCTTGAAATATCAAAGCAATAAACAATAATTGTGATACTGGTGAACTACTACTCGAAAAAGCTCGATCACTTTTCATACAAATGTATAAAAATCAGAGTTCAGAAAAAACACACACTGAATAACAAACTCTTACATATATGCAAACAAACATAGCTCAGACCAACAAGATATTTTTATTTTAATATCAATTATGTGTGTTTCGTACGATGCCGAACACAATCATGACTGTGTTTCATTTTAGTATTTCCTTCTGTACATGAACATGTTTCTATCACGTATTTTTTGTTTCGAGCACATATAAACCACACAGGTTCGAGTGTAGCTTTATTTTAAGTTCGTGTTCTTGCACGTTTACTGCTAAAAGACAGAACATGTTGTTACATCTTAAAATTAAAACATTATCCACTCGCGATCGGAAAAATCTGATACACCCCTATAACGACAATAATTGTTTCAATTGTTTATTAAAATAATCTAAAATAATTCATTAGCCGTTATAAAAAAATAAAAATAATAATAATAAAAATAATTATAAATATAAAAAAAAAAAATAATAAAAAAAAAACGAAATTAAGTCAGAAACAACATATAAAATTTCTCTGTTTTCTATTTTATTACTATCCTTTTTTTATTTTTATTATTATCTTTTTATTTTTATTTTTTTATAAATGCTAATGAAATACTTTAATTTTTTTTTTAATAAATTTCGTTAAAACAATTGTTGTCGTTATTGTAGGGGTGTATCAGACTTTTCCGATCGCTAGTGAATAATGTTTTAAAATTTAGATGAACGCGTTCAAGAACATATTCTGTTTTTTTAACCGAAAGAATGGACATCGCTTAATTGACGCAGAAAGTGATCTAAATCGATCGGTATAATAAAAGATGGGTATAGGTCAAATATTTTTGGTAGTTACAAACATCACACGCATCGTTTTCTTAATCAAATCTCCTTTTAGCTCGATGCATTGAATCCACCACTGCAAAGGTTTTTAACACCTCTGAGTAATAGTATTTTTCTAGACGTTTTTTAAGTCTTGAAATAGGCTATATCCGGCACTTTTCAAAATTTTTCTGCTAAAAGATCTAGGGTGGCCCTTAATAAAAAAAAGTGTTCAAACTCCGGTCTCACCCCCTAGAAATATGCGAATAGCATAAAAACTGAGAAATACATAGCTTTGGACCAATCAAAAAACATTTAGTCGTGCCTCAACGCGATTGAAAATTTCAAGTGTGTTTATATGGGGAAAATATGACTTTTTTCAGATATTACGAAAATTTCGTTCTATATTTTAATCTTTCCGACAAGTTGCTATATAACTCGGGATTCGTATTAAATTATCCTTTCAAAAAGCTATAAAACTTCAAAATCGAATAAAACCTCGCCAAGAAATAGCAAATGCCCCAGACCACTTTTGTGCCAAAAAAAACTAGGTCATGAAATTTGATGGCATTTTTTTCAACTTTGGGAAATTGATTAAAGCCATAATTTTTTGTAAGGACTCAGATATGAAGTATTGTTTTATTACCACGTTGTTAACGTATTGCGCATTGAGACTGAAAATGGGAAATTTTTTTTTATAAAATTTTGAAAACTCCTTTTTTAAAATTTTCTTAAACAAAATTTTAAAAAATGGATCTGGCACTTGAAGCTTTGTTAGGTACATGTTACGGATTAACTGTGTGAATTTTTACTTAAATCCCTATGCCAGAATTTTTTGACAAAGAGTTTCTTTTTGCGGACTTCGAGAAAAATGTAATTTTTGTAAAATATTCTGTAAATGTACCCACTCTTTCTAAATACTTTGTATCAAAAATGCATCACTTTTTCTACTTTTAAATGTAATATTTTATCTTAATAGCCTAGGGTTTCGGAAAAAGATAATATTACCCCATTTTGGAATTGGGGTCACGTATGACCCCAAGCTAATAAAAGACAATCTATTCAAAAAATTCAAATATTTTGTAAGTGCTGTTGAATTTTTAGATGCGACACTTAAAATATAATAACGAAAGGTGTAGAACTTCTGTTCCTAAAATTTGTAACAAATCCGAAAATGTTAAACCATTATTTGCCAAGGCCAGCTTTAGATTTTAAGATATTTTTAAATAAAAATTACCGAAAGCGAGTTTTTCTATTAAACTCGATGAAACCACTATTTAGAATTTAAGAAAAATAATTCAGTTAATTTTTATTTATTTAACCCTTCAGTGCTCCTGGGATCAAAATAATCCATTGTGATATATCTTTGCTGCAATTATCTGCTTATTGCTCGCGAATATAAATTAAAACAACTTTTAACCAATTTTGTTAAAGAATTATTTTATGTAATAAAGTAATAGTTGAATTTCTTGCGGTCTCACCCACCAATTTGGTAGATATTGATAAAAAACGCCTAAAAAAATCTTCAGGTCAATCGGTGAGGGCGTGCCTCACGCCCACTAAAGTTTGATAAAAGGCATATTTTCACATTAAGTCCGTCTTTTATGTCTCATAGCTTATTAAATATTAATTGAACATAAAAATTGTTTAGTCAAAAGTTGTTGCTACTAAAGTTACCAACAACTTTTCCCTGAACAACTTTTCCCGACATTTCCGCAAGAAATTCAACTATTGCTGTATTACATAAAATAGTTTTTTTTTTTAACAAAATTGGTTAAAAGTTGTTTTTTAGTTGTTGATTTTACTCGATCGGGTAAAGCGTAGATTGGTTTATTAGTGCAAAACAGGGTGCGTCATATTTTACGTGGGTATGGCAGCATTAAATAACTTTAAGATTTGTCAACCGATTGACTTAAGAAAACATGTTTTTGAAACTTCAAAACAACGCGTCGAAGTAGTGACGCTGTACAGTTGTGTTAATTCAACGTGCATATCGTCGAAAATATCGTGGCACCGTCTGACAACACTATTCGTTGCAGTTTAGCATCAAATTTTGTGGAGCACGGAACAGTGGGAGATCGTCCACATGCCATTCATCAGCACCCAAGACGTTCTAATGAACTGGTTGAAGCGGTAAGACACAGTGTTGCCGAGAACTGAAATCAGTTTTATAGTCACCGCATCAGCATTTTGGCATCAGTGGAGCCTATTTGCGGAGCATCTGGAAGGAAGGTTTGTATTTTTTTCCGTATAAAGTACAATTGGCTCCAATACGGCCAAATAGTAGCAAGAATGGGTGACATTGAACCCGACTTTTGGAAGCAAATTTTGATGACTGATGGGGCCGATTTCACACTCTGTGGGGGCGTTGACAAGTAAAAGTGGCGCATTTGAAGAACGGAGAATCCACACGTAAAAAAGGTGCACCATGCCACATTGCAAATCAATGCAGTTTCTGCAACAAAAATTCCCTGGACATGTGATGTCAAAAAAGGCGAAATAGAATGGCCACCCAGATCTCCAGATCTGACCCCTATAGACTTCTTATTTGACAAGGAAAGTGTACGCCAACAAGGCTCAGATCATTGGTGAGCTCGAAGCGAAAATTCTTTCCAAAATTAGCGCTATACCTCCCGAGATTCTGGAAAAAGTTAACGAAAATTCAGCAAAAATGGCACATTTTGACGTTGTATTCAAAAAGTTGTTCAAAGGAATTGACAAGGGCCAAGTTAAATAAAAATATCACACATGTGGAAATCGTTACGCATCAAGGATAATGTCTTCAAATCATAATATAGTCTGAAGGAGTCTAAACTCTGGCCGTGTCTGTCACTTCCAGACTCCAGTAGCGGAACTAAACATAAATTAAGTTTTTTTTTTTAGGAAAAAAAAAGAAAATCTTCATGCTGCTTATCGTGGACTTAAACCCATCTTAGCATTTAAAATCAACGAAACTTCATGTATAGCATTCATCGATATCATGAATATATTCACAATAATTACAGACGTTACACTGTGTGACATCAAAACAACAATATCCTTCACACACACACACACACTATTATCTCTCTCATACATACATATGGAAAATGAAAGACTATTATCACAGGTCGTATACAATGCAACTGGCTAATAAATTTATTTTAGATTTACCTAATCGTATGTGTTGTACGACAAATAAAACATACAAATCGAACATATAAGCAAACACTAACAAATTTACAGATAAATAGATACTAAAACAGAGTAGATACACACAATTTTGTAAAGAGATAGATGAGCAAAAGTAGAAGCAGCTACGAGTATCACTGGTGCTGTTGCTGTATCAATAGAAATGTCTCTTCAATACCTTTAGGAAAATGCTTTTACTAGGCAAAACTAATTGTTCGTATGTCTAAAATGGACAACACAATATTAATCCAAATTACCATCAAAGTGATTTAATTGCTTGGAATTGTTATTGTTTTCTATCCCTGTCTCTGTCTCTACTACTGCTGCAACAGAACATCATTGAGTAACATTCATTTAGCAGTGTGTGACAAACAGAATGTTACAAATATTCTATTCGAAAAACTACAATTACTAATAGCACTAGTGGTGCTTGTTATGTTTGACAACTTCTTTACCCTTGCGTCTCACCATTCTACCTCATACTCCTAGCTTCGATATCAGTTAATGTTAAGGGGTTATTTTCATTTGGTTTTGTTTACAGAGATAAAGGTATAAATTTCGATCCTTTCCTTAATTTAGATTATTTCTTAATTTAGTGTTTGCCCTGCAATTGTTGTGAACTAACACTTTTCACTCTTACGATGGTCGTATGCTAATCTCAAAGCTACACAACAAAAAAAAAAATTGCAATCATACTTTTTATTTTAAACCGAGCCTATTGCACTGGCCTAGAAATTAAAAAAAAAAAAAATTTGACTGCAGAAACGAAGCATGTTTTTTAACTAATCTGGGTGCGCTGAATTCGAGTCTGACATAAAAGTTGGGTTACCACGTCTTGTTCATTTTTTATTGCATGCTGGCAATACTGTAAAACAGTCAATACTGACACTATAATTTCACAATAATTTATTTGACAGAAGTCCACAATCATTTTAAATCTTCATAGTAGTAGAATTTAAGAATGTCAGGGAGATCGTGTGTTTTTTTTATATTAACCAACACTCAGGGGATGCACCCTGCAAATGCAGTGCATTGTGTTGATTTCAGGAAAATAGGTTATGGGAAGAAGCAAAGAGGGAGTAGTGTTTGTGGATATTTGACTTAAATTTTATTAGATTATAACTGTCGACTGATAAACGAATTCTCTCTGTTAAGCGTTGTGCGGTCAACTGGACAATAGACTACAAACGGATGTGATCTACTAGAGAAGCGGGTAGAGCGAACCGAAATTCGGGCACTTGGAATAAGTTCGCTAATCTCAGAAGAACATTTCCCATGGTAATATCTATAGAACAGTGCTACACAACCCACATTCCGACGGTGTTCCAATGAATCAATAGAGTTGGACACCCTACTGTCATTGATGAGCGCCAACGCCCTCCTTTGCATACGGTCCAGTAGCTCCAAAATAGACTTTGAAGCTCCTGCCCATATATGGGAGTTGTATTACATTTACGGTCGGATGTAAGTGGTATAGATTTTAAGGAAATCAGAAGAAGTGAACTAATTTTTACACCGTTTTAGAAAACCAAGACACTTGAGTGCTTCATTCGACACTTGAAAAACATGATCGTTCCAACGAACATCACATTGAATTCTCATGCTTAGAACATCAAAAGTATCCGATTCCTCAATACCTATACCACCCATATATACGGGTGACATTGTTTATTCCATGGCCCTATGGGTCAACATACAGTATTGAGTCTTCAGCGCATTAAAATTAACCCTATTCTCTTTACCCCACTCGGAGATTGTTAACAGGTCTTGATTTAATGTGTCGTTCATTGTCTGCCTTCTGGTCCCAACCTCCAAGAGGCTTGGCCTACAATTGATTTAATGTGTCGTTCATTGTCTGCCTTCTGCTCCCAACCTCCAAGAGGCTTGGCCTACAATTAAAGGAAAATGAATGACAAATGCTGCTGCAAAGAAGGTCGTTCAGAAAGATAAGGAAAAGAGAAGGGAAAGAACGGAACCTTGGGGTACCCCATAATTAAGCTGAAACTCATTAGATGAGACCCCATCAATAACAACACGTATTGTTCGGTCTCTGAGAAAACTCGATATAAATCGAGAGAAGTCATTACCGACCCCAAATGCAGTAAGCTTTGATATCAATGCACCGTGCCACACACGATCGAATGCCTTGGAAATATCCAGAGCAACCACTTTACTTTCGCCAAAATTGCGAATGGATCAACTCCAGCCCTCAGAAAGTAGAGCTAACAGGTCTCCCGTGGAACGATTTCTACGGAAACCATACTGTCGATCATTAAGAGGTGAATTGTCCTCTAAGTAGTTCAAAAGATGCAAATTGATCATGCTCCCCACCACCTTTGAGAGCGTAGAGCAGATTGCAATTGGACGGTAATTTTCAGGGTTATTAGCCGCACCATTTTTTGGGATTGGGTCGACATTAGCAACTTTCCAGCAAGAGGGAAAGACTCCCGCACGGTACAAAAGGCTGAAAAGGTTGGCCAATGGACTGGATAGCGTCGAAGAGCACTGTTTCAGCACCAGTGCCGGTATACCATCCGGTCCCGAAGATTTAATGTTGAGATCCGAAAGAACCTTTTTAGGCATAATACAAGATACACTTTCAAGTGCGGGCAGAGGTTGATCGCTATCCGGCAAAAACGAGTTTTTTGCAAAAAGTTCAGCTAAGAGGTTAGCCTTATCAACCGGTTCAGTGAATATTTGGTCATTCATTAAAAGAGTTGGGATAGCAGAACTAGCATTGTTCTTTACCCTTTTAACAAATGACCAAAAGCTCTTACTACCCCGAGGAGCAGAGAGAACTTTAGCACGAAGACGCTGATCGTAAAGAAACTTTTGGCGCCTTAGTGTTTTGGCACATTCAAGTTCTCGCCTGTTTGCGTTGCAGTTCAGTGGCGGAATTTTTATTTTCACGCCAATTTCTGAATGCTTCCTCTCTGGATCTGACTGCATCTCTGCAAGTCTGGTTAAACCATAATTTTTGATTAGGTTTAGCCGAAATGTGCTTTGATGGAATGAATAATCGCATACCAAGCACTATTATGTTTTCCATCATTTTCGCAGCAGCATCAACCTTTTTATCCCGGAATATATGGTTGAAAAAAAAAAAAGGATATCAGAATCTTTAAAATATAAAATATATATTTACATTATTTTGGTTGCAATGTAGTAATAGCTGCAGAACTGTTTTATACAAGTGGTCAAATGGCAAGAAGATCTATTTCGATTTTTCAATTCCAGTACTTTGGAGATAGTCAAGTAACCACCAAACCGATTGTTATTTCTGTTTAACAAAAGTTGCTGGATTCAATATGAAAAATCGAAAAAATATTACTTACGCGAATGTCCCATCGGTTTCCAAACCAGTTCAACGTCCACCAAATGATCCATTACCAGTCATTCCCAGTGCTACGAGCGGTGAGTCCGAAACATCTTTCACCAGCAGTGGTAATTAGTATGAGACTGATGATGAACGCCATTTAGTGACTCAAGCTGAGCTGAATGATCTAATTCGGGATTTACATTTAATGAAGACGCAGAATTACTAGCTTCACGCATGCAGCAGTGGGAATATCTTGCAGTTGGGACAAAAGTAACAATCAATAGAGATAGAAGCTTAGAATTGGCTGCATATTTTGAAAAGAAACAATCTATTCTATGACAAAGCTGAAAGGAGATTATTTATTGATGGCTCTAAGTACAGTTCAGAGGCTCTTCTTTTGCATAGTGGGAATGAAAAAACATCCATACCAATTGCTCATGCCATTAATACAAAGGAAAATTACGAATTAATGACTGAAATATGGATATTACTCAAAGTCAACGATCATAAATGGAAGATCTGTGGTGACCTAAAGTCTTTGTATATATAGTATAGACCATCGTAAATAACTGTATATTAATCTGTAAATTAATCTGGTATGCAAGGAGGTTTCACCAAATATTGTTGTTTCCTTTGTCTATGGGATAGTCGCGCTACATGTCATCATTACGTCAGAACAGAGTGGCCAAAAAGAACTGAGTATTCATCAGGAAAACAAAACACTTTAAATAAACCATTTATTGATTCAAATGACGTTCTTCTTCAGCCGCTGCACATAAAATTGGGCCTTTTTAAGAACTTTTTCAAGACTCTGGACAAAGATGGTGGAGCATTTAAATATTTGTTAGCGGTTTTTCCCAAAATTTCGTATGCTAAAATCAAAGAAGGCATATTTGTTGGCCCTCAGATCAGGAATGTTTATTGGAGACAGAATATGCAGCCTGGAAGTCTTTCAATAGCATCGTGGACAGTTTTCTTGGAAGCAATAAGAGTGAAAGCTCCAGAAAAATTGTTGCTGAATTTTTGAAAAATTATCACGAATTAGATACACGAATGTCACTCAAAATGCATTTTATTCATTCGCATTTAGATTTGTTTCCACAAAACCTAGGTGAGCGACGAACAAGGGGAGCGACGAACAAGGGGAGCGACGAACAAGCATGCTGGGAGACTATTGCTAGACTCTAATACGTGAAACTGAACCAACAAAATACAAACGACGTTCAAATAACGCCATTCACTTTTGAAAATTCATTGATTTTTAAATAAACTAATGATTTTTTATGTAAAAAACTTATAAACAAATTTTTTTGTATTCCGAAAACCTGACGCGATAGAGAAAAACCAATTGCAGATTCGAATTCAGCCTACCAAATTACCCTAGGAAAGATAGCTGGTTGCTCCAGTCCAAAACCTTGTTGGCTAGTGTTATTGGATAAATGTAATAAAGTTAACATTTCCGAATAACGTACGTAATTCATTCTGAATATTAAGACTTCTCTTTTCACCTAAGTGAATACATCAGAGTTTTGTGGAAATCTTTCTGTCTTTGTCAAAATAGCATACATTTTGACAGAGTATAGATGTGGAAGTAATGGATAACTATTTCTGGAAACGACATACATAAATGTGCATCTGGCCCATAAATCACAGCCAACAGTAAGTTTCTGTGGATGTAATGGTGTTTGAACAAAAGCTTGTGGATTATCTTCACGCCACTGAACAACATTTTGTATGGAATATCAAAATCCATATCAAATTGACCATTGACCAAATTGCATGCGTTCATCCCTAAAGTGTATAATCCATAAAGTGGATGGACGCATCACCATTTGCTGAGAACGGCGCCGAATTGATCGATGTGGGTCTTCTTCAGTGCTTTGCTAGAGAGTGTGTCGAAAAAAAAAACATACATGCTTAAAATTAAATAAAACTTAAACCGTTCAATTTAAAAATTCTTAAAAATGTGTGAATTTATTTAAATATAGAAATTCATTACTCATAAAAATATTGGAATATTAATCGGAATTTAAAAATTTATCACATTTTCCAGAAATCCTTCCATTAACGATTTTATAGTTGTTTCCGTTATCTTTTTGGAGGAGGCGACCCATTTGCGCTTGAAATCTGACATGTCCTGGGATAACTTTCCTGTGTTCTTTAATACCCTTTTCACCACAGGCCGGAGTTCTGGGTTGGGTCGGTTGGGTTTGCTTCCAGTGGTACAAAATTTACATTTTTGTTTGCATACCACTCAAAGGCCTCTTTTCCATAGTAGCATGATGCCAAACCGGACCAGAAATATGTAGGCACTCTGTGCTCTTTGAAGAAAGGCAAAAGACGTTTTTGTAGCTGCTTTTGTGACAGAAGTCTTCGACGCTTCTGAAGCAAAAAACTTCTAACAAAAATTGGAGGATCCAGAAATCTATGATGAAGTTATTTTAAATTCAGGCTTTCATTGCATCATTTAAAGCTATGAATACTATTGTTGACAAGTACTTCACAACGAACATTCTCAATATTACTAATATAAATAAGCACTTGACTGAACTCCGTAGAACTTTT
Organism: Cordilura impudica; assembly: GCA_963682025.1. Lineage (NCBI taxonomy): Eukaryota > Metazoa > Arthropoda > Insecta > Diptera > Scathophagidae > Cordilura > Cordilura impudica. The sequence goes on along the minus strand of OY821521.1, from coordinate 80,683,336 downwards.
CAAGGTACGAGTTTCGCAAACTCTTAAAATTCATGTAATTCTTGATCATTTAGAGCAGGGTCTTATATATTTGAATTATGATGGTTCGGGGCTATGGTCCGAACAAGCTGGCGAATCTATTCAAGAGAATTTCACAAATTTTGGGATAGATTCAAGATAAATATTATCGATGATCCAACTTTTTCGGCACGATTAAAAAAGCGGTAGTAACTTTTTCTTCTCAACATTTATAAAAAAAAACATTGTTTATTAGTGGATTAGGTCTATTGGAGATACCACTTTAAAACAAGTGCCGAGGTCTCTATCCCAAGGATGGTGTGAAAATGATATCGACTCTGTTAATTAAACTTGGAGTTAAATATTTTTTCAAATCAAATAATATTTCCTATTTTTTTTTTTTTAAATTGAATTGTTTACATTTCTGAAACAGGATCAGCTAGAATTTAATGGGATACGGTTTCTTGAAGGGCAAATAGCCCACAAAAAGATGGCACTTTTTGTCGTAATTTTTTTAAACTGAACTTTGCTTCTGGCAGGGTGTGACCAATATCTTTTTTCTTCCTAATGCAGGTTTTTGTTAAATTTTTAAGTCTTCTTTATCTATAATATTAATAGGCTAGGCGATTTCTTGTGACTGATGTTTTGTTCTACCGTTTTATCCCGATTTTGACCAAGCGTATAGTATTTGAAAGGTATTTCTTTTTAGCCGATTTGCAGATTTACAGATTTTTAAATTTTTTCCTTTGTTTTGAGTAAATTGCATTTAAAGTTGCTACTAACACATACATAAAATTATACAATGCTATGTGTGTGTTTATTAAATTTGTTAATGGGTTTGTAATAAAAATGAGTTTGTTTTTTGTGTTGATTTGTGAATTGGCTATAATTGATTAGCATACTTTTAGGGTCTTTATTTAATGAAAAAATAAAATTTGCTCTCGAATTTCGAGGGCTTAAATATCCTAGTACTATTTAATGGCGTTTAAACTGTGTGACTATGAACCTTGACATATTTTGCTATTTTTTTAAAGTCCACCATGGAATTTTGTTTTTTTTTTTTTTTTTTTTAAATTTGATATATTTTAGGTACTTTTTTCACTGTTCATTTTGAATGAAATAACAATTAAGTTGTTTATTTCAAAAAATTATTGATTTTTTAGTAAAACAAAGAAAACTTCCTAGAAACTGTCACTTTACTTCTTTCTGCACTAAACAAAGATATGTCGACCTTGCTTCACCATCACATGGGGACAAGATTTTAATTGTTTTTGCATTAAACGATGTATTTACCGTTAAAACACAGTAATCGCTCAATAACTCAATTTTTGATGTTTTGTTGCTTGACTGGTTTTTGAAATAAACGATTCAGTTGAAATTGAATGACTTTAAATATATAATATCTAATATATTTATATATATATAATATTTAATCTCAAATGAATAAATACTCAAGCTCAAGCTCGAGGTCATATGAGTATTGAGCATTGAGTATTTATTCATTTGAGATTCTATAAAGAAAAGGTCGAATTAAAAAAACAAACTTTTATATAATATTTATATAAATATAATATCTAATATATTTTTAAAACCTAACGTGGTTCAAAAAATAAGAATTCGTTGGGCACAGGTAAAGTTTTGGCTGAAAAAGTGTGTATAAGTTTTTTTAACACTCTATTCAGCGCCTACAGCTTGTTCGGTGGGCACGGTTTGACATTATCATTAATGCATGAAACACATAGACGACAGCGGCTACACGAACACATGACTACAAATGCTGCTGGCTGCAATTGTCAGCTACTTAATTTTATTGAAAACGACAGCATCATATAACAACAATATAAACAGCTGTTTTTATACAAAAGCATTTTTATTTCAGTAGTGCCAATTATATTTTTTTCTTCTTTATTAAAATAGAAAAACATGCATGGTTCTATATAAACTTGACTTAAATATACAAATACTTATTAATAATTTATTATTATAACGTAAAAATAAATAAATAAATTTACTTAACCGCTTTTGATTATTAATGGAATATTTATAACATTACATTTTGCGATTAATTTTTTCAACAAAATAAAATATATCATAGCACTAATATCTTTTACATATTATGTTATATTGCCAACAATATTTTTGTTTTGTAGCCAACAAAAATAGAAATTAGCCTAAGTTGACTACAGCGACAAAAGTTTTCATGTAGCCGTGTAGCTGTGTTGGTATCAAAATAATCGTTTTCATATAAACGTGTCGTGTAGCCACTGCCGTCTATGTGTTTCATGCATAAGAGTAAACGTGTCAGGAAAACGATCGATAGTTAGTCAAATTAGCCTTTCTGATGGACAATTATTATTGCCATAAAATGGACGGAGTTCACGATATGCTTGACGAGCAAAACCAATATTTTGATAGAAAACAACTTGCAAGCGTTGCTCTCTATCACCTGTTTTTTTTTTTTGCAGCGACAGACCAAAGCCCCTGGTGGGAATCTAACCCACGACCCCTACCGGGCGCTTAAATTGGTTATCAAATAAAGCAGTGTTACCAACTCACATGTGTGAACCTCTAAAGAAAAACGTTATTGTAATGATTCACTACATCCCGATCCATAGCTAAAGATCTTGTTAACATCTTTCGATGTTCGTTTTTTGCTGGGATTAAAAGCAATCAAATCTTAATATAATTGAATGATTAAGAGGGAAGAAGAACATCTTTCGTTTCTTCCTATAAAATTTGTGTTGAAGATATTTCAAAATTCAAATAAGCATATGATAGAATATTAAACTCCATCAAAATCGTAACCGAAAAATATTCTCTTAAACCACAATACTATATTAAACAAAGTCCCTAATATTATTTTTTTTGGCATAAAACCTCATAAATTTGAAACAAAGACCTAACAATTATCCAACAATTTTTTGCAAGCTGATTGTTGAATATTTTATAAGCATGACTTTTGAAATTGACGTTGGGTTTCACACAAAAAAAAAAAAAAAAAAAAAAACTACACAAACGCACACATACATACATAAAAACCAACTTCTCTTTGTACTTCAGGTGAAACAAAATAAAATTGGGTGGGCTTTTAACTCCCAATTGTTCGATGTCGTCGTCAACGTCAACATCATCACTATCGCCAGGTAGACCATGAACACATCTCAGTCGTTGCACTATTTTTTTTTTTGTTTTAAACAATTGTCAAATAATGGTTAAAGATGATATCAATGAAACCACAAAAACCACCCAAAAAAAAGAAACAGATTTTTTATTTTTTTTGTTGGCAAACAAATCACAAGAAGAATAAAAACTCCACATGCAAGCTCTGTTAATTGTGATAAATGTGACAGAGTTGTATGCAAAAGTACAACAACAATAACAACACAAAAAATGCAACTCAGGAATTGTAAAAATGAACTTAAAACAACTTAATTTTCAAGTGATCTCAAGAGGCCAGGTGAAGTTGACAAAACAAAATAAAACAAAACAAAGGAAACAGAAAAAAAAGAAGCCACAGGATTTTATTAAGCGCATATAAATTTAATTTTTTCGGGCATTAAGTTATTTGCAACATATTTATATTTAGTTGTTATTTCAGGTGCCTAAGTTTTGTTTTGCTGTAGTTAATCTAATAAATTTCGCGTTAAATAGAAACACAACCAAGTTAATAAACTTTTTGTTTTAGTTTATTTCGAAGCAGGAAGTGTGAAATTGGTTTTGGAAATAGTACCAAAAATAACTCGTTCCTAGAATAGAATAGTTGTCAAATAAAAATTCGTTAAACTGTCTACATAAAACCGAAATGTTTTGAGGTTTGTTTAAAGGTAAATTTAATTTTCTTGTTTTTTGAATAGCTGGGGTAATCTCTTAATTTTTTTTTTCAGCATAACTTTAATATCGGTTGTTTCTCAGTAGCGTAGGAAGTTATTTAATCTTACTTTACAGGAACATTATAATTTGTGTATCATTTGGGTATATTCGCTAGCTTTACGTATCCATGTGATGTTATTGGTGAGAAATATGTTATAGAAAATTGTTGTTGGTTTTATTATAGCGAGTTTTTGAGATGTCAACTAAACTTTGTTTAGTTAAACTCACGATTTTTAATGCTTTATGCTATTAGTGTTTAAAAATGGTGGTATAAATTTACATCTCAAAACCTCGTTCTTAGTCTATTACTTTATACTAGCAGATTCCAGCCCTCGAAATTGAAGTGCAAATTCTAGTAAATTTTATTTTTTCATTAAATAAAGACCCTAAAGGTATGCTAATCAATTATAGCCAATTTGCAAATCAACACAAAAAACAAACTCATTTTTATTACAACCACATTAACAAATTTAATAAACACACACTTAGAATTGTATAATTTTATGTGTGTTAGTAGCAACTTTAAGTGCAATTTACTCAAAATAAAGGAAAAAATGTAAAAATCTGTAAATCGGCAAAACGGCTTAAAAGAAATACCTTTCAAATAATATACGTTTGGTCAAAATCGGGATAAAACGGTAGAACAAAACATCGGTCACAAGAAATCGCCTAGCCTATTAATATTATAGATTTAAATAAAAACTGATTTCCGTGACTTTTTAACTTTATTTGTAGTTTATTAAAAGTCAACATTGGTTCCATCAATAGTCTAATCATTTCTCAATTTCAATGGTAAAAAAGTGGTGTGTTGAATTCCGTTGTAATCCCATAAGCACTAGTTACACCGAACGTTCTGAACGGCGAATTAAATTCACTACACCCGAATGTATCAAAAAAATTCACAACATCGTTTTGGCTGATCGGAAAGTGAAAGTGAAAGTGCTCCGTGATTTCGACTTTAATGGATCCGTTGGATGTCCCCAAGATGCGTTTACTTAGAATTTAAAATAAATGCCATCGGCTCCAGTACAACACACCGCAGACCAAGCAGCAGTTTAAACAACGGGTTTTGCCGGGCGATCTGTCGCACTGTGGACCGTATTTTGAGAAGGCGGCCAAAAATAATTTTTTTTTTATGGTTACCGATTTTAAAGTTATGTTATTCATTTGAAAGTAAATATCAGTGAACCTCGGGGGCCAAAAAATTGCGACTCTATTTCAACTATATCACAGCAACTATATCGAAAATGGACTTTCCCAGTATTTTGTTAAAATTAAAAATTTCTTTGTAAATTTTAATTTTTAAATGGCTGTAACTTTGTTGTTTTAAAAGCAGAGTTCAGAAAAAAACACACACTGTATAAAAAACTCGTACATATATGTAAACAAACACAACTTAGACCAACACACACATATTTTTATTTTCATATCAATTATGTTTGTTTTTAAATTTTCTTCGGTGCCCAACACAACCATGACTGTGTTCGTTTTAATATTTCGTTATTTACACGAACATTTTTGTATCACATACTTTTTGTTTCAATCACACATAAAGCACACATTTTTGAGTGTTGCTTTATTTGAAGTTCATGTTCTGGCACGTGTACTGAAAAAAAAAAAAAAAAAACATGTACAATAAACAGGTTCGAGTTCAGTTATATTTTAAGTCGTGTTGTGGCTCGTGTAGTAAGAAAAAACAGAACATGTACAATAAATAGGTTCGAGTTCAGTTATATTTTAAGTCTGTTTAAAATATAACTGAACTCGAACCTGTTTAAGTCGTGTCCCGTTGTCCCCGACAACAACTTGGGACGCAAAAATGTCCCGTTTTCAGAAATTTGAAAAAAGAGATAGTTGATTTGTTCAAAAATGTAAGAACAAATCTTAAAATTCGTCAAAGGTGGTTTTTTTTAATATATGTATGTTAAAATACATACAAATACACAAGTCAGCTGGAAAATAATTTCATCTAAAAAATATTTAAAACGTTTAACTGAATTTCTTATGAATTTGGTTGAATCAATTCCCGGTACATAAACTTAAATTACTGTTCTTAAAAAGCAAAAAATACAAAATTTATCCCCCTCTCAAAATAAGAATACGTTGCGTCAAACTAATAATCAAAATAAAACAAAAAACAAAAAACATTGCAAAAAATAGAAATGCAGTTCTATAAATTTGCTTTGGTAACCTGAAATGCAGCAATACAAAAATCATCTTCTCATTTTTCTTTGTTGCAGAATATGAATAAATCTATAATATTAATAGGCTAGACGATTTCTTGTGGCCGATGGTTTGTTCTACCATTTTGTCCCGATTTTGACCAAACGTATATTATTTGAAAGGAATTTCTTTTTAGCCATTTTGCAGATTTACAGATTTTTTTAATTTTTTCCTTTATTTTGAGTAAATTGCATTTAAAGTTGCTACTAACACATACATAAAATTATACATATGCTATGTGTGCGTTTATTTAATTTGTTCATGTGTTTGTTAATGATTTTATTATCTTCATTCACAATAATAATAAATCATAAATGTGTTGGTTTGTGAATTGGCTAAGTTGAAAAACAAAGCAACCTAGAAATTGCACTCGAATTTCAAGCGCTGGAATCTGCTAGTATGAATAAATATATTACTTACCACAAGAGTCAAAAATATATTAATTGTTTTTTTTTTATAATGATGTTTTTGTACTAAATCAAGGAGTTTTAATATAGAAGAGGCCAAACTGCAGTACAGAACAAAAACTAATCTACCCAGGGATGGAAAATATGTTTTCTGTTATGGCACCAACCAGACAAACAAATTGTACTTTTTCGATCCTCACGGTACCAAAATTTTTTTCCGCTTTTTTTTAAACAATTTTATCGTACTGAGTCAGATTTGCTTAGATACTAAAAACAAACAAAATTTATCGTTAATTTTATGTAGTCGTATAATTACCACAAAACTTTGTAAAATTTTCCTATAATTTTTATAAATGTCACACCTCTTTTTCTGTGTGTCCATCTCCCTTGGACTCTTCAGCTGCTGTAGAAACTTGTAATGTATAAATTGCCAAAACAAGGATTTTTATCGACGGCTGAGGTAGTTCAGTCGTCTCCAGGGTCAGCCTAAGGACCCTCAAACCTTATGCAATAAAACACTATAAACCTTTTCGTTACAGAGTAGTTTATTTAAGTGCTAATTATGTATATATGATTATATGTATCTATATACGTATGAAGACGCGACTGACAACAGTTCTGCTTTCGTATTATCGGGAGGTCGGCTATGCTAGATAGTAGCTGGTGACTCGAGTGTACTGGTCGACAAATGGCGGCGCAGTGATTGACTCGGTTGACAGGTGGCGCGATTACTGGCCGGCAGGTGATGGCGTAGTGGTTGACTCCGGTTCGTCGAGCGACAGGCGCTACGACTACTGGCTGACGGATGGCAGCGTAGTGGTATGCTGGAATGCGTCGGTCGACGGGCGGTGCGACTACTGGCCAACAGGTGGCGGCGTGATCGGTCGTATGATGGCTTGGATGCGCCGATTGCTGATTTCGGCGCTGCGTTGCTACTGGTAGGCAGATGACGGCACCGTGGGTGGCGTGGATGTGCCGGCTGATGGTAGCAGGAGTGCGGTGATACTGGTCGACAGATGGCGGCACAGTAGATCGCCTGGCACGACTATGCTAGCAGGCAGATGGCGGCACAGCGGATGGCTTATATGCGCCGATCGATGATTTCGACGTTGAGTTGCTACTGGCAGACAGATGGCGGCACAGCAGGTGGCTTTGGTGCGCCGGCTGATGGTATTGGTAGTGCGGTGACACTGGCAGGCAGATGGCGGCACCGTGGGTGGCGTGGATGTGCCGGCTGATGATATCAGGTGTGCGGTGATACTGGTCGACAGATGGCGGCACAGTAGGTGGCCTGGTACGGGGAGCAGTCAGCCGTGAAGCCGCTGGATTATCGGGAGCAGTCAGCCGTGAAGCCGCTGGATTATCGGGAGCAGTCAGCCGTTAAGCCGCTGGATTATCGGGAGCAGCCAGCCGTGAAGCCGCTGGATTATCGGGAGCTGTCAGCCGTTAAGCCGCTGGATTATCGGGAGCAGTCAGCCGTGAAGCCGCTGGATTATCGGGAGCAGTCAGCCGTGAAGCCGCTGGATTATCGGGAGCAGTCAGCCGTGAAGCCGCTGGATTATCGGGAGCAGTCAGCCGTTAAGCCGCTGGATTATCGGGAGCAGTCAGCCGTGAAGCCGCTGGATTATCGGGAGCAGTCAGCCGTTAAGCCGCTGGATTATCGGGAGCAGTCAGCCGTGAAGTCGCTGGATTATCGGGAGCAGTCAGCCGTTAAGCCGCTGGATTATCGGGAGCAGTCAGCCGTTAAGCCGCTGGATTATCGGGAGCAGTCAGCCGTTAAGCCGCTGTATTATCGGGAGCAGTCAGCCGTTAAGCCGCTGGATTAATATGGATGACAACCGGTACCGATCGTCTTTAAAAAGATTGGAAATATCTTTAGTAAGATACACCGCTCAGCTTTAAAAGAGAATTTGTGTCAGAAAGAGACAACTCACTTTCTTCCATATTCAGTCCGTGGTTTACTTGAAAAATTAAAAGAAAATGGTTACACCGATATTGACGAAAATTTCGTAAAAATTAAGGCTGAAGAATTTTATAAAACTAGTCGAGAGTATTTAGAGCAATGGACTGTTTAAAACAAAGATTAGGAAAAACTTTGTTGGGCAAATTTAACAGAAGTACCTGAGAGGGAAGATGTTCAGAAAGTTCTAGATATATTCATCGAAAAAGAACATATCGATTGCAATAAAGATATGGAAGTATTCGATGAATATTCACTCGTATCTAAATACGTAACATCGCAGAAAATTGATTAATGGAATCAACAAAATATTTCTACGGAAAATCGTTGGGTGGAAGTATTAAAACTTTTTAAAAGCAATTACCTAAACCATGCAAATTTTCAAATTATAGTTGAATATATTTTATGTTGCGCCGGTTGAACGTGTATTTTCTTTGATGAACAAGTTGGTGACCGAAGATCAAGCTCAATTAAGGGTATCAGTGCTTAAGGCTATGTTAATTATTAAAGTTAATATTAAAAAATCCTGCCAAGAGATCAACACATATTTGAAATCGTCACCTAAAGTTTTTAAAAAAATTTTGAAAAATATTACAATGTATAAACAAATTTTTTGTAGTGTAACGTAAAATAAATAATGCCACTCACTATGCACAAATAAAATATTATTATATTATCCATGCATTTCCATTTCATATAACCGAACCCATCAGAATTATTCGATGTCCCGTTTTCAGGTAAAAAAAATATGGTCACTTTACCTATACCCATCTTTTATTATACGGATCGACTACGTCCGTCCGTCCGCCCGTGTGTTATGAACACAAAAGTTGGTCGTACCAGTATATTTTTTTGCGTGAGTTTAATTGTTTTTTATACTGACAGAAAAAGGAAACGGTAGAGTTGATACGAGTTGTTATATACTTATAAAACATAGTAGTAGTATCCTGGCGAAGTCACCCTTGTCAGACAGGCTTTTGATGAGTGAAGGACTAAAAACTGCCACCCCCTAATCCAGGGTGTCATGCGTCACCGTGCCCATTGGATGAGTTTTGCAGTCAGGGGGTTACGTTAGACTGTATCTTAACGGCGCCTCTCCGAAACCAGGTCGAATCGGGGAGTAACTGTGGCCCTACCATGGTATGGGTCACTGCCATGGCGGACCATATGATTTCCCCTTTTAAAGAAGAAACAGATGGAGCATAACAAAAAATTTTAAAATATTAATATGCGGGGCTTCTCCGCAACAGACCTAGCTGACCGAATGGAGCATGAGCTCTGTGATGATGGTCAGCGGGGCAGTGCTGCTGCTAGCAGGAGCAAAAATCTATTGCCTCAGCGCAAGAAGCCGGCAACGGCGAAGAAAGCTGGTGACAACAATAGTCAACCAGTCAGAACTGGTGCAAAAGCACCAAACATGAACACCAAGATATTGATGTCGCCTACAAAAAGTGTAACCGCTACGTCGAAGATTGGGGCAATAGCTCCATCGAAGAATAGCGGGACACCAGAGGCAGCGACAAGCGATATGGTTGGTGCGACGACGTCGAAGGAGGCAACCCAAAGGGCAGAAGCTAAGCGGAACGACATACCGTCAACATCCGGCAATTTAGCGTGGCGACCGAAATTGGGTGTCAAAGCAGCGGAAACTGCGGCTACTACTGCAGGAGTAAAGCAGAAACCTCGAGGGCATGAATCCCGCAAAGTCCCAAGGGTACCAGCAACAGGACAACCAGGAGCCTTCAACGACCCACTAAGAAAAGGTCTCAGTGGGGCAGGCTGCAGATGGTACCTAAGGTACCTTGAGAAAGGTCTCGAACCGATGGAAGCAAGAAGAAAGGCCGACGAACACAAGGCCAAGCCAGAGGAAGCAGCCCAGGCACATCAACAAACGGGCAAGCGCGGTAACAAACAAATTTCACCACCGCAACTGGCAGAAGGCAAAAGGCCGAGGTTCGCAGATCATTCAAGAAACCCCACAGCAAAGACGAACACAACAGCGAGCAAAAGCTACGCGAACGTCTCCAAGGCGGTTAAGATGGGAGTGCTACCAAAGGGATATCCTGAGGTTAACCTAACCACACAGGAGCTGACAGCACTAGAAGAGGCAATCCTGACAGATGTTGCAAAGGGATGGGACCACAAGCTAAAGTTTGAGGGCATCCATTTCCGACCGGAGTACATACTCGTGGACTGCAAGGATGTCCAAACAGCGAACTGGCTTAGGCAAGCCGCCCCCCAACTTTCAGCATGGGATGGGGCACCGCTTATAGCATGCACTGGAGATGAGGTACCCAGAATGCATATAGTAACCATATTCCTCCCCAGAAGCGCGGGCCAAACAATGGAGCAGATTATGGCTCTGATAAGCGCGCAAAATGAAGGCATTAACACGCCTCTTAGGAAGGTTATAAGAACCAAAGAAGAAGGCAGCGGCCAGCTGATGACAATAGGCATTGACGAACAATCGCTGGAAGCCATTAAGAAATCGGGCAATGCCATTAGCTACAGGTTTGGTGAGGTTCCGGTTCACGGAATAGCGAGGGGCAAAGAAAAAGAGAGCGGCCCAGCCCCCGCAGAAGCCAAAGAAGAGACGGAGCCAATAGCCGCGCAAAATCTATCCATATCCGAACCAAAGGTAACTGAACCAATGGAGATGGAGCAGCCACCATCCATTAGAAGGGAATTTTTCTCGATCCACTTGGGCTTAAGGCAATCCAAAATGTTGTTGGGTGGCTACAACAAGAAGAGATTTGGGTCGTGCATTGGATTGTCAAAGAACGGTCTGAGAATACTAACCGGGATTTTAACTGGTCACTGCAGGCTCAGGGAACATATGAGCAGGTTGGGAATTGTAGCAAACCCTATGTGCAGATTCTGTGATGAGGAAGCCGAATCACCAGAGCACATACTTGGGAACTGTGGAGCGCTAATGCACAAAATGAAACAGCATCTGGGTTCCATCCAGATACTAGGTAGCGACATAAAATTACTAGAACCAACCAACATCCTCGAATTCCTGAGGGCTTCAGGGTTGGATAAGAGTTTATAGGGACGACCTCTTAGTAGAGGGCAGTAGAATAGATCACTTTGGTCGCAGTACTTCGAACACCTCTTTATACAATATAATACAATACTTATAAAAAAGGGTTCAGACATAATGCGCTTAATTGTTAAATTATTTTAATGGTTAAAATCTTTTTTTATTTTGTCAGGTACATTTACATAGGTATTTTCCAAAAAACATTAATGGTCGGAACTTGTGTTACATAGTTTAAATACCTGAAAAAAAATTTAATAACAGGTAAATGCTAAAAAACTATTGCGACAAATCCTTTTAAGACATGAGCAGGTATGCTTCACCTTATAAAAAGGGCTAGGAACTACGTTTGTTCTGCTTCAAAAAGTAGTAATAAAAGATAAAAAATTGTATATTACATAATTGTAAGAAAGAGTATTTATAATAACTAGCAGATTCCAGCGCTCGAAATTCGAGTGCCATTTCTAGGCAGCTTTATATTTCAAATTAGGCAATTCACAAAGCAACACTTTTATGGTTTATTATTATTGTGAATGAAGATAACAAACTCATTAACAAACACATTAACAAATTTAATAAAACACACATAGTATATGTATAATTTTATGTATGTGTTAGTAGCAACTTTATATGCAATTTACTCAAAATAAAGGATAAAATTTAATAATCTGTAAATCTGCAAAACGGCTAAAAAGAAATACCTTTCAAATAATATACGCTTGGTCAAAATCGGAATAAAACGGTAGAACAGAACATCGGTCACAAGAAATCGTCAAGCACAAGTTTGTTTAGTGAGTCGTGTAAACGGGCTCTCATCTCTACTGATAATTACTGTGAATGAAGAAACAAAGAAGAAGAAGAGAATGACGAGTAGAAACTATATCGTTAAATTGAGTTTTTTTTTCTGGAATTTTGATTCTGGCTGGTTATGTAACAACCACATGTATTTTAATAAAATAATAAAATTGAATTAATTAAGAAAATTAAATAACCCTCTCGGGAAACAGCCTTTATTCATTTTTAAAAATCACAACAATATTATAGATGTTTCCACAATTATTATTCATTATAGATTGAACAATGGCTAAGTACTGTTATAGAGATCTCTATGATATTTATTTTCAACAAAAAAGATGTAGACGATATAATTTTGCACATACTGAGCAACCATACCTTTAAGAATTGTAACCTGTAGAAATTAAAAAACACAAAGTAAAATTGACAATTTTTGCATAAAATTTTAGAAAACGGTACATTGAATGCTCTCATGGCAAGGCAAAGATGTACAAATGTGACCAAGACTGGTTATTAAAGGAACTTATTTTTGAGGGTTCATCTACAACTGCCAAAAAAAAACCCATTTTCTGATAAAATTTAACTTACAAAATTTTTAAAAAGTATAAGCTGTAAAATGAACTGAAAAATAAGAATATAAAAAAACTTTTTTAACCTTTTAATACTTCATTTTTGTACTAAGATTCAACTAAAAAGGAAAATGTATTTTAAACCCTCCTTAACTTTTTTTTTTATTATTGGTCGAGGGCCAAGGTTGTAAAACGTAAAAATGAAAGATATGCAATGATTTCGAAAAAAGAAGGTTCTTCTAAAACCAAGGCGCCGTGATCAACTTTAAGAAGATATTTAAACGTTATTTATTTTTATTATCAGAATATAAAACGTCCTGAAAGTGCTAACTTTAAAGAAGATTTTAATACAGTAGAATCTCACAAATTAGTACGACTTTGTTGGTCTGGTTGTTCAAATTTCTGAAAAGTTGTTATATCTGAACATTTGGTTTTTGTACAAAAAATTATGAAACAATAAGAAAACCTGTTACGCAAGCTTTATTTTGTCGCAAAACAACTTTTATTTATTAACATTTAATTAATTTAATACATTGAATTCTTAGAGAAACCTTTTAAAATTTTTTTAAATTAAATATTTTATATTTAATTTTTTTTATTTTTAAAACAGTAATACTTGTTTGTCCAAAAGATTGGACATATTTCGACTGTAGTATACGACACCATTTTATAACATTTTTGACACTAAAGGATTTTGGAATATAGAATAACAGACGCTGTATCGATAATATCGCTATACTGCATTCTGATGCACCCTCATCAATATCGTCTGATCTGATCCGTCATTAAACACATCTACATTTCATTCTTCAATTTCATTTACACTTTTGGAATTGTTTGGTATAATTTAAGTCAAAAGTCTTTAAGTCTTTATTTGAAGAAGTTCGTTGCAATCCTGATTTTGTTGAGTAAATTGTGCTTTCGTAATGGCCTGAGTCCAAAATTAATAACAGGCAAACAGGCATTTCAATAGTTTATCAATATCACCACCATCACTAATTGATTGAGCTTGCAACTTACTTCTTGTCATTTTAATAAGAGTTTGACCATTAGCTTCACAGATGCTGTTACAAGAAATATGCAATTATATTTCCTTCCTTACTTTGGAGTTCCTGAATAGGCACAGTTATCTACAAGCAGAGGAGCTTGTGATGACAAATTATTGTTTTGAAAAAATTGGATGATCTGTAAAACAAAAAACTTAAAAAATATAGATCTAAAATATGCATTGGTGAAACATACTTCTTTGATAAATATAGCAATCATGAAAGATCCGAGAAGTCATCCGAGCGAGTTTCAATTTGTCATCCATCGAGCAAAGGTAGCCTCGCGACTTCTATTACATCGCATAAGAGAAATTGCGTTTCAGTTTTTTACTTTGTGGTCCTGGTGTTTCTACTCCACGTGCAATTAGGTTAAATGTACTTTATGCACGTGTTTTTTTTTTTAGTTAGTCTACATATTAAACAGCTCACCCTAACCTCCCTTGCGTAGGCAATGGCTGTATAGGGGAGCTGTATCAACCACATAAAAATTTGTACCCCCACAAAATGACAACATAGACCTAGTGTATCAAGTCATTTTTTATACATTATACATTGTGGAATAGACACATCATTGCATGTGTCAGTAGAAGAAGAAGAAGAAGAAAAAATCTTCCGACCATTTTTTGAAAAATCATAATTAAATGGGTTATCAAATTATTTGAAGCAATAATGATAAATTAAAGATTACGTCATCCACATGTTATATGACGTAGTAGCGCCCTTGAAAGGGTTACCAAGTCTGTTTCATGTGTGAAAATTGTAACATCATGCGAAAATGTATGTTTTATGTTATAGTTGGCAATCCTGTAAAAACGTAAACAGGACGTTAACAGTGGGCAAATGGAAGCAAAGAAACAGTAAATAACAAGTCTAGAGAACTGGACATACTCATAGGTTAACCACCTTAATGAAGGTGGGCTAAGTAAGCCATCAAATACATTAATGGGGAAACGCTGAAATTATTATTATTATTATTCTGATATTTATTACAATTAAAATTCAATAAATCTTAAAATCTAGAGCGTATACTTAATTTAAACTTTTTTGAGTTATTTCATTAAAATGAAAAAAGTGTTCTACCCCCGTGTCGTCGCGGGTGCAAAAGTATGTATAGGCTTAAAGAGACACTTTCACATTTCTCCTGGTTGTATACGTTTCTTGTTCCCTAGAAGTTATATTCCACTAAAGTGGATATATCGCACCTTAAATACAAAAGTGACGCAACTAAAAATTTTTCAAAATTAACTTTTTTCCATAAATTAATTCACAGTACAGATTTCTAACTACTGCAAAAATTTATTTCTCATAACTATCTTCTTTAACATCAAAAATCCGGTATATCTGGGGCACAACTTGAGATAATATCACTAGTCGAATGAAAAAATTTCAGTCAGAGAGTCACACTATATATATATATATATCCAGAAACACAATATATATTTAAAACAAAGTACAGCAAAACTTTCCTCAAAATGGACATTTTTCATGATAAAACTAATTTTTTTTAAATAATACAATAATTTTTACGTATACAGTTTTTTGCCTCTCCTAAGTATTTGAAAATTTTGAGTTGTGCCACTTTTGTATTTAAGGTGCGATATAGTAGTTTAATAGTAGTTTTATGGTAATACAGTAGTTTTATAGTAGTTTAATAAATACTAGCAGATTCCAACGCTCGAAATTCGAGTGCAATTTCTAGGAAGCTTCTTTTTCAACTTAGCCAATTCACAAACCAACACTTTTATGGTTTATTATTATTGTGAATGAAGATAAGAAACTCATTAACAAACACATTAACAAATTTAATAAACACACACATAGTATATGAATAATTTTATGTATGCGTTAGTAGCAATTCGAAATGCAATTTAATCAAATAATATACGTTTGGTCAAAATCGGGATAAAACGGTAGAACAAAACATCGGTCACAAGAAAACGCCTAGCCTATGAATATTATAGATTTTAGAACACGACTAATATTAAAGGGTATGGCTGTGACCACTTACAACAGCTAAAGACTACAATCCTACCAATCTTGTAAAAGGGCCGCAGTCATTATCGATTATAACTTGCGATAGCAACCAATTTTTGATAAAAAAAAAAAAAAAAAATCACCTTTTTCTGGGAATAAAAAAGCAGTTGCGTTTGACAGCATGCCGCGCCCACAATTAGCAATAGTTTAACCTAATTTTTTGGCTGCCTTAATTTAAATATATTAGCTACAAAATGGCGTTAAAATGTTAAAAATCGGTGACAAAAAAATTACACTTTTGGCCAATGAAATCAAAATTTTACCCACTTATAGACAATATGTGTACCAAACAACATTTTCGGTTATAGCTAGAACTCATACAATGCGAAAAACTCTTTGTTTATATCTTATATCGCGCAGGTAGAAATAATTTTTAAAGGTAAAAACAATAATTTTATACAAACTTTGACGTTGAAAAACAAGTCTAAAATAATTTTGCAAATTCCATAAATATTTACACGATAAATAATCACAACTTGAGTCAATATATATTTTTTTTAAATTGACTTGCGAAAAGTTGATTTTTTATAGAAACCATTAACAAAATAAAATAATAATAAACTTGCATTCATTAACATTTAGATGAGAGTATAAACAGCAATATTTTTCTGTAAATTTTTTTTTCTGCCCCGAATGGGGACATGACAAATTAGTTTGGTAATAAAACTTAAAAGTAACAATGTTTTATAATAAAAAAATAAAAAAATAAACCACAGCAGCAACAAACGAAATATATGTATATTCGCACACAAATAGCCTCGACAACATAAGCAAACAAACACACACACATACACTTTAGATCAATGCAACAACAACAACAACCAAAATATACGTTACACACTTTGTAATAAGCGTTTAATTCCAATGTTTACAAGCCAAAAGTAATAAAACACGCGACATTCCAACCATCACACACACACACATACTAACGACCAGTTAAACCAACTGTGCATAGACACACACACACACACTCTTTAAGGATCATAAACTGCACGTTGGCAATGATTTTAATACATTTTTGAATACTCGTAACTCGTAATTTGTACAAGAGTCAATTGCTTTGGTCGGTTACAGTTGATGTTGTTTGTTTGTTTGTTTGTTTGTTTTCCTATGAATGAATGAATACAAAAAAAAAACGAAAGAAAAAAAATTTATGGAATATCATTCATATAAACATTGGTTGCCAAACATTATGAGTATGTTCGACTTAATAGTTTGAAAGCAGAGTAATTGCCTCTTGTTGTACATGTTTCTTTTTTTCAGAATATTTCAGTACCCTACAAACAAAGTTTTCATAAATTAGATGCATTAAGATTATCAGTGCGTTGTTGAATGTTCACACTTAATGAGTCCAAGGTGTTAAAAAAAAATAATTTTTTAATTATAAAAGTTTGCAAGTATAACATTTTCTTTGCATTTTGATGAATTATTTTCAAATTCAATTTAAAGATGTCGGTCCGTCTATGGGGCCATGAAATCTTGTTGTCAATCTCCAGGTAGCAAATGGAATGATAATTGAATAAAATTTGTTATACAACGTAGCCATACACCTAAAATTAAAACTGTCATACTACAGACTATGCTTTTAGATAATTGATCTTAGGTCCAACTTATTCGGTATAAAAAATAAGCCAACCGAAATCTAAGTGGAATTTTTTATTATTTTCTATTTTTTAGCCTGCAGATTTAAAAAAGTTCATATCGGATGCTGTATTTATTTTATACTAGCATAAACCAGCACTCGAAATTCGAGTGCAAATTCTAGGTAATTTTATTTTTTTTTAATTTTTTCTTTCAATATTTTTTTAAAAAAATGTATGATATTAAATAATTTTATAAGAGCATAAAGGTATGCTAATCAATTTAAGGCAATTATAATGAAATTCGATGAGTTCTGAATTAGCTAAAATTGATTACCATACCTTTAGGTTCTTATACAATTATTTATTACTAGTATAGCCCAGCACTCGAAATTCGAGTGCAAATTCTAGGAAATAGTATTTTTTCATTAAATTTTTTTCTTCTAATGTTTTTTTTAAATTTATATATATATATATATATATATATATATATATTAGCTATTTTTACCCGGTCTTGCCCGGGATCCAAAGGCCTTTGACTTGAAAAATGGTTCACTATTCTTACCAGGCACTGAGTACTTAGTCTCCGATGAACCATTCCCCAAAAAATTAACTTATTATTTGTTCATGGTGAAAAAATTCCCTATGTTCACTTTTTTGTGGGGGAACAAATTCATGTTTTATTTCAATTTAAAATTTTGTGCTTTTTTAATTTAGAACTTTTTTTATAAGACGCTACAGCAAAAATACTTCAACAATAAGCTGCGAAACCGTCTCATTTTTTTTTTTTTTTAATTTTATTTATTTTGTAAACATCAAATATAAAGGAATCGTTTGCAAATTAAAGGAATCAGAACTTTTAAAAATTTAAATACTTTATTCAATAAGGGATCATCATTGAGCAGAGACGTCAAAGAAAAATGGAAAATGAATGCGACGTTTAAAATTGTGCCAAAAGGTTGCTTTAAGCAACTGCTTATATTATATGTATAGTAATTATTGCACATACGTAGATAACATTTATCATACGACTTTTCACTGAGCTGTGTTCCTCGAGCGAGTCGCGTCCCCGTCCGCGAGTTTGGCAGCTACACCCGTGCTGCCGCGCAGTTGTCGTCAACTTATTTGAATCCCAAAATATATTTTCCAGAACATTCCTATATTTTAGCTGCGTTGTGTTCCGAGAGCGCGTCGCGTCCGCGCGCCCCTTCCGCGCGTTTGGCAGCTACACCCGTGCTGCCGCGCAGTTGTCGTCAACTTATTTTAATCGCCAAAATATATTTTTCAGATCATTGCGATATTTTAGCTGAGCTGTGTTCGCGAGCGCGTCGCGTCCGCGCGCCGCTTCCGCGCATTTGGCAGTCACACCAGTGCTGCCGCGCAGTTTTTGTCAACCTATTTTAATTGCCAAATTATATTTTTCAGATCATCCGATATTTGAGCGCAGCTGTGATCCGCGAACGCAACGCGTCGCGTAGCACCGAAATTATGCTATTGAAAAGAATACAGTTTTTAAATACGCTTATTGAGAGCAGTATGGAGAATTTGTTCATTTCTTTTGGGGACCTTTTTTTTTTTTACAAATTTGGGGAATTTGTTCATTTTTTTAGGGAATTTGTTCATTGGGGGTTAAGTGCTGAGCGCCTACTTACCACTACACCTTAGCATAGATTATTTTGAGTGTATTATGTATAAAAGTTAAGAATTTTAGTTATTCTAGAGCTTGGGGTAATACAGCAGTTCTGGTTTTTCCTTCTGGTGCATATACGAAAAGCTTGTGCTGGCTCCCAACTCTGGAGCGGGCGACAAATAATTTTCTATGAGAAAAACAGGGAGATTCTATGTTTGATACTTGCTACCGTAAGAGATTGTACTCTTATATACGTTATGTTAGGAACAACTTTTCGTACCATCTCTTGCAATGAAAAACCAACTTACAAAAGTCTTCTGGTAGAGATATTACAGTCGTTTCAAGAGTTCACATTCCCTAGAGTTAGTATCCGTTGGGCCTGAAGGCATTGTTGGGTCGTTTCCGGAGTTTCACATTCCCTCGACTAAGCTTGTCTTGGCTGCTGGATTTCTAAACGCACTGGAGTAGATTCAGGCATTTCCGCTTCTCTTACAAAGCTTGTATTGATCTTTGGGCTTCAAGACGTTATTGGATTTGCTCAGGTGTTTCAGTATGTCTCGACTCAGATTGTCTCGTTGAGACTCGATACGAATTTGGGTCTAATCAGGTTCTCTAGAGTTCTGTTTTGTTTAAGCCTTTTTGCATTTGAGGTAGTATGGCCTATATGCTATGCTTTTGTGTGCAAGGCACAATTGCAAATAGTTATTTTTCCACCTTTACAACTCATTTATATAGTGAAAAAAGATGAAATGGAAATATTTGTAATAGGTTGCTTTCCAATGTAGCCAAAAGGCAAGATGGAAATAAATGTAACGTTTTGTTCTCCATTGTAGTTAAAAAGGCGAGATGCAAAGATTTATAATCGGAGTAATCCTGCAGCGGTAGTCAACCTTTATGTGTTCACCAATGAAATAAATCTGCACTAATTTTGGGGTGTTGCAACTCATATAGTAAAAAAGATAAGACGGGAAAATTTGTAATAGGTTGATTTAAAATCTTTATTTCATAGTGGTGTAAACTCAAGAGTAGTAAGTAAAGAGATCTATGCACAAAATTTTTGGAAGTCCATTTAAAAATTAAAATATTTTAACGAACACTAAAAGCGTATATAGAAAATTAAAAAAAGTGGGCCTGGCCGATAAAAGTATATGACGACCTTACATGGGATTTGAGAATAATGTGCAGTAAATTCGAGCGAAACCCATAAAAAATTAAAAAAGTGGTCGCAAAGGTAGGAGTGGCCGATAAGAAGCATATGGTGACCTTCCCTGTGGTACAGAGATCGTGTGTACCAAATTTCAGAGAAAACTGTTAACAAATAAAAATTTGTATAGCGAACAAATATACCAAAAAACAGAAAATGAATTGTATATAAAAAGTGGGCGTAAAGGTAGGCGTGGCCGATAAGAAGCATATGGTGACCTTAGCTGGAGTACAGGGATCGTGTGTCAGAGAAATCTGTTAACAAATAAAAATTTGTATAGTGAACAAATAGGAATAAAACAGAGAATGAATTTTACATAAAAAGTGGGTGTAAAAGTAGGCGTGGCCGGTAAAAGGTACATGGCGACCTTTTTTGAGGTATATAGATCGTCTGTGCAAAATTTCAGGAAAATCCGTTGAAAAATAAAAATTTGTATAGCGGTCAAACAAACAAACAAACAACTAACAAACAATGTATAAGTATTTATAACATCATCAAATATTAAAAGATATAAAACAATATATATAAAAACAACAATTTTTTTATACACAATCTGTTTACATTAACATACATTTTATATCTTTTAATATTTGATGATGTTATAAATACTTACACATTTTATTGTTCTAATAATTTAAATTTGTAGACAATCCCTGGAGATGATATTCAAAGAATATCGAAGTATCGGATTTCAATAAATAACTTTTGTCAAAATCAGACCTCGAGCTCAAATATTTAATTCTTATTTATAAATATTTTATTTTATTTAATTTAACATATTTTTAAGACAAATTAAACATCAATTTTATCATTCTCAGCTTCTCCTCCATATAAACTATAACTATGCCAATTTTCACATTCCTCCGTGCCCGCACTATGCTTAAAAAGGAATGAAACAATTTTCCTTCACGTATAAAAGTATATATATCCCTATTTGGTGAAGTGACTTCTGTTTTACATACCAAATTTAAGGAAAATCTTTGCAATATTTTTGTTTTTGACTGTTTTAAGTGGAGATCGATAAGCAGCTTTATATGGGGGCTATGAATTGTTCTATAGTGTTTTTTATGGACTACTGATTAGTGGATGTAATGAACACACACAAACCTAATTTGACCGAGATCTATATGAAAATTTGGATCTTATGTCAGTTTATGTCGATCTCATAAGGATCATTTACTTGGGGACTAGATCTGAACGTGCACCGTTTTCTATCAATTTCAATATGGTTCGTCCTATGGCCGATGAAACTAAAGAATGCATACGATAAAATTTTGACATTTTATTTTATTAAAAACTTAAAAACAATAAAACATAAATTTTAAATTCATATCATATAATGACGACACAAGTTATATCTCTTAAAAAATACAAATAAAAATTATTCTTCGATAGGTGATCTCGTACATATTCCAATTTTTTTCTTTAAACCTCTCATGAGTTTTGCACACCTATTCTGTCCACTTTTTTACAACTTTTAGTCAATATATAATTAGTTTCATGTCATTGTTGGCTAATTTGAATGTTTTTCGCAATATCCGCTTGACTTTTGCCCAATATTTCTCAATAGGACGAAGCTCCCGGCAATTTGGGGGATTACATTGCTTTGGGACATACATATTTAATATTATTTGTTTTGAACAACTCTAATGCCCGAATAGTATAATGTATTTTAGCCAAATCCGGCCAGAATAATGGATGTGCTATGTGCTGTTAATAAAGCACAAATTAGTGTTTAAAGATCCATGTAGGATGAACGGTTTTGTGTATAGACCATACTAATTTTTTTTTACAAAATTTTTCCATCTTTTTGTACTTAAGTATTTTCTTCCCACCACATCTGACATGAGCTCTATAATACTGGACACCATGAATTTGTTTAAAGTCACACTTCTGTCTTTGTCATCGTTTCTGTTGGAAACCTTAATGGTTTTAAATAATCCCAAATTCGTTTGACGTTTAAATAAATACGGACATGGCTTTTAGTAGCACAAATATTGAAGAAGAAGAAAAATAAATGGATTTTGTTGTTGCTCTTACTGGAAGTTAGATAGTTACATTCAAAGTTGTAAAATTTTTTTATAAGACGTCTTCAGTTTGTCAACATAAATTATATGTAAAAAGCCAAGGTCAGTATAGCCTTTTCTGCTGCTACTTCCCGGGCTTGTCTTAATAAAGAAAACGTTCGCTATAATTTTTTGTCACCCAGGATACCGTTTTGCAGTTACTTTTGCCTCATAAGCGATTGCTTTAAAAGCCCGTTTTGAATTGTTATTTAAAATTTGAATAATATCTAACAGATTCCAGCGCTCGAAATTCCAGTGCAATTTCTAGGCAACTTTCAACTTAGCCAATTCACAAACCAACACTTTTTCGTTTATTATTATTGTGAATGAAGATAACAAACTTATTAACAAACATATTAACAAATTTAATAAACACATACATAGGATATGTATAATTTTATGTATGTGTTAGTAGCATCTTTAAATGCAATTTACTCAAAATAAAAGAAAAAATTTAAAAATCTGTTAATCTGGTGAACAGCTAAAAAGAAATACCTTTCAAATAATATACGTTTGGTCAAAAGCGGGATAAAACGGTAGAACAAAACATCGGTCACACGAAATCGCTGAGCCTATTAATATTATAGATTATTTTTTTTTATGAACTTTTCCTTCACAATCCATTTTAAAGTATTATTAAAAATTGATAACTAAGGTAAACATTTTTCATCATAATTTTCACAGGGCATAATGTTTGGTTTAGTTTTTTTGTGCTTAATTCTTAGTATTTTAAATAATTTTTGTGATTTTTCATGATAACGATTTGAAATAACTCAAAAAATTTTTTTCGGTTCATTAAGGTCCTAACAAAAGAGCTAGAGACTAGAAATCCGTTTTATTATCCTACTATGTTTGAGATTATAAATGGTTTTAAACACGTCAGGTTTATAAACCTATAAAATTTTCAAAATTATGGCTAAAAAGGTTTAAAACAATTATTATGTAATTTCGACCTGGTTCGAAGGACCAACAATTTTATTGCTAATCTTATTTAGAACCTCGTATACGGGTGCAAGGTTAAAAGTTTCTCAGACTAAGTCTAATAAAAATCTTTGTCATTTCAATTTTCCTTACAGAAAATTGTCTTTCCTATTTTCACTACAGAAAATTGTCTTTTCCCAACTTTACAACATTTTGAAAATAGACAAGTTTCTTAGGCAATAAGTAAAGTCAAACTTTTTCTTTAGTGTGACCAAATTTTAAAAGTATTAAAAAAATAGCTCAATATTGTCAGACAATATTTTTTTAAATAACTGAAAATTTAAAAAAATGATGCAGAGTATAAGAAATTCGGCAGGACCGCCAATAACATAGTACGAGTATACATAGCTTGAAATAGGTGGGAAAGTGTGTGTAAAGCATAGGAAAAAGTTACCACAGAGTTTGACAATAAAAATTGATTTGTTAATATATTGTTGGAAATAAAGCATTTAAGTTACAAACTAACATCTATATTTTACTCATTTTCCTCGAGGCATTGCAATAACTATTGTAAGATGTTTGTTAAATTACTCTTTTTGAAAGTTTTGTTTTTTTTTTGTTTATTTGTGTTCATCGAAAGTAGAGTATGGAGTTCGTAGTGTGTATGTGTGTGTGTGTATTATTGCGTGTACCTATAAATTTTTCTAAATAAAAAGATACTTTTATAGCCAATTTTGTTAAAGAAAGTAGCATTTTTGTTAGCTTAAGTGCAATTTGTAATTATTCAAAATCATCGTATATAAAATTTAAGAAGTTTAAGTCTATTATAATATATGATGATTTCAAATGAATGTTTTAATGTTTATTTTTCCTCCTGTTTTTTTTTTCAAAGTTGTTAATGTCTTTGCTAGAATTGATGACATTTTCAAAACAATTACATTCACTTAACTTACGTACTCGAATAATAACGATATATATCAGCAAACAATAAATGCTTGTAAATCACAGTGGGTTAAGTTAAGAAAAACCATAAAAATGTCTATAAAACAAACATGCAAAAATTTCTAGAAGAGAAAAGAATTAGAAATAAATGAACACTGAATATTTACAAATGTGTAACATGTGTTCCATTTCTCGTTAAACTGTAATCACGATCCATCTTGAGTAAAATAGCTTTATGCTATTATAGTTTTAAAAATCAGACAAAATTATTTAATTTTCATTGTAATTGACTCATAGATATGTAACATTAGCAAAAAATTATTCACTAATTCGATAAAATAAAATATTATTAATTGTATCCTCTAAAATATGCTTTAATTTTACTTTGATTTTGTTGTTATCAATGTAATTTTTTTACGCTCTTATGTTCTTTTTGAAGTGTCACTAACTAGCGGATCTATTTATAACAAACTAGCAGATCCCAGCCCCCTAAATTCGGGTGCAAATTCTAGGAATTTTACTTTTTCATTTAATAACTTATTTTATAAGACCGTAAAGGTATGCTAATAAATTTTCACAATTCATTTCGTTGTTGGTTTACGTCCAAAATTATTTTTCAATTCAACACATTTATTATTGTTTTTTCAATGCATAGATTTCTAAAATTCATAACTACACTGTATTCTTAATCGGACCGGTTTCTGGCATATCAGTCTTCAGCAGCGATATATTGAACATTGTGATAATTGTTATGTTATAATTGAATAGATTGTTTCTATATAAAATTTTTCTACTTAGTTTTAGTTTTTAATTTTTAATTTATAATTTTTAGTTTTTAATTTTTAATTTTTAATTTTTATTTTTTAATTTTTAATTTTTATTTTTCAATTTTTAATTTTTAATTTTTAATTTTTAATTTTTAGTTTTAATTTTTTAATTTTTAATTTTTAATTTTTAATTTTTAATTTTTAATTTTTAATTTTTAATTTTTAATTTTTAATTTTTAATTTTTAATTTTTAATTTTTAATTTTTAATTTTTAATTTTTAATTTTTAATTTTTAATTTTTAATTTTTAATTTTTAATTTTTAATTTTTAATTTTTAATTTTTAATTTTTAATTTTTAATTTTTAATTTTTTATTTTTAATTTTTAATTTTTAAATTTTAATTTTTATTTTTAATTTTTAACTTTTAATTTTTAATTTTTAACTTTTAATTTTTAACTTTTAAATTTTCAATTTTTAATTTTTAATTTTTAATTTTTAATTTTTAATTTTTAATTTTTAATTCTTCATTTTTCATTTTGAATTTTTAATATTTAATTTTTAATTTTTAGTTTTTAATTTTTAGTTTTTAGTTTTTAATTTTTAATTTTTTATTTTTTATTTTTAGTTTTTAATTTTTAATTTTTAATTTTTAATTTTTAATTTTTAATTTTTAATTTTTAATTTTTAATTTTTAATTTCTAATTTTTTATTTTTAATTTTTATTTTTTTTATTTTTAATTTTTAATTTTTAATTTATAATTTTTAATTTTAATTTTTTAATTTTCAATTTTTAATTTTTAATTTTTAATTTTTAATTTTTAATTTTTAATTTTTAATTTTTAATTTTTAATTTTTAATTTTTAATTTTTAATTTTTAATTTTTAATTTTTAATTTTTAATTTTTAATTTTTAATTTTTAATTTTTAATTTTTAATTTTTAATTTTTAATTTTTAATTTTTAATTTTTAATTTTTAATTTTTAATTTTTAATTTTTAATTTTTAATTTTTAATTTTTAATTTTTAATTTTTAATTTTTAATTTTTAATTTTTAATTTTTAATTTTTAATTTTTAATTTTTAATTTTTAATTTTTAATTTTTAATTTTTAATTTTTAATTTTTAATTTTTAATTTTTAATTTTTAATTTTTAATTTTTAATTTTTAATTTTTAATTTTTAATTTTTAATTTTTAATTTTTAATTTTTAATTTTTAATTTTTAATTTTTAATTTTTAATTTTTAATTTTTAATTTTTAAGTTTTAATTTTTAATTTTTAATTTTTAATTTTTAATTTTTAATTTTTAATTTTTAATTTTTAATTTTTAATTTTTAATTTTTAATTTTTAATTTTTAATTTTTAATTTTTAATTTTTAACTTTTAATTTTTAATTTTTAATTTTTAATTTTTAATTTTTAATTTTTATTTTTTAATTTTTAATTTTTAATTTTTAATTTTTAATTTTTAATTTTTAATTTTTAATTTTTAATTTTTAATTTTTAATTTTTAATTTTTAATTTTTAATTTTTAATTTTTTATTTTTAATTTTTAATTTTTAATTTTTAATTTTTAATTTTTAATTTTTAATTTTTAATTTTTAATTTTTAATTTTTAACTTTTAATTTTTAATTTTTAATTTTTAATTTTTAATTTTTAATTTTTAATTTTTAATTTTTAACTTTTAATTTTTAACTTTTAAATTTTTAATTCTTCATTTTTCATTTTGAATTTTTAATATTTAATTTTTAATTTTTAGTTTTTAATTTTTAGTTTTTAGTTTTTAGTTTTTAGTTTTTAATTTTTAATTTTTAGTTTTTAATTTTTAATTTTTAAATTCTAATTTTTTATTTTTAATTTTTATTTTTCAATTTTTAATTTTTAATTTTTAATTTTTAACTTTTAATTTTTAATTTTTAATTTTTAATTTTTAATTTTCAATTTTTAATTTTTAATTTTTAATTTTTAATTTTTAATTTTAATTTTTAATTTTTAATTTTTAATTTTTAATTTTTAATTTTTAATTTTTAATTTTTAATTTTTAATTTTTAATTTTTAATTTTTAATTTTTAATTTTTAATTTTTAATTTTTAATTTTTAATTTTTAATTTTTAATTTTTAATTTTTAATTTTTAATTTTTAATTTTTAATTTTTAATTTTTAATTTTTAATTTTTAATTTTTAATTTTTAATTTTTAATTTTTAATTTTTAATTTTTAATTTTTAATTTTTAATTTTTAATTTTTAATTTTTAATTTTTAATTTTTAATTTTTAATTTTTAATTTTTAATTTTTAATTTTTAATTTTTAATTTTTAATTTTTAATTTTTAATTTTTAATTTTTAATTTTTAATTTTTAATTTTTAATTTTTAATTTTTAATTTGTAATTTTTAATTTTTAGTTTTTAATTTTTAGTTTTTAATTTTTTATTTTTTATTTTTTATTTTTAACTTTTAATTTTGAATTTTAATTTTTAGTTTATAAATTTTAAATTTTTGTTTTTAATTTTTTATTTTAAATTTTTTATTTTTATTTTTAATTTTAAATTTTTAATTTTTAATTTTTAATTTTTAATTTTTAATTTTTAATTTTTAATTTTTAATTTTTAATTTTTAATTTTTAATTTTTAATTTTTAATTTTTAATTTTTAATTTTTAATTTTTAATTTTTCATTTTTAATTTTTAATATTTAATTTTTAATTTTTAATTTTTAATTTTTAATTTTTAATTTTTAATTTTTAATTTTTAATTTTTAATATTTAATTTTTAATTTTTAATTTTTAATTTTTAATTTTTAATTTTTAATTTTTAATTTTTAATTTTTAATTTTTAATTTTTAATTTTTAATTTTTAATTTTTAATTTTTAATTTTTAATTTTTAATTTTTAATTTTTAATTTATAATTTTTAATTTTTAATTTTTAATTTTTAATTTTTAATTTTTAATTTTTAATTTTTAATTTTTAATTTTTAATTTTTAAAATTTAATTTTAATTTTTAATTTTTAATTTTTAATTTTTAATTTTTAATTTTTAATTTTTAATTTTTAATTTTTAATTTTTAATTTTTAATTTTTAATTTTTAATTTTTAATTTTTAATTTTTAATTTTTAATTTTTAATTTTTAATTTTTAATTTTTAATTTTTAATTTTTAATTTTTAATTTTTAATTTTTAATTTTTAATTTTTAATTTTTAATTTTTAATTTTTAATTTTTAATTTTTAATTTTTAATTTTTAATTTGTAATTTGTAATTTTTAGTTTTTAATTTTTAATTTTTAGTTTTTAATTTTTTATTTTTTATTTTTAATTTTTAATTTTGAATTTTTAATTTTAATTTTTAGTTTTTAAATTTTAAATTTTTATTTTTAATTTTTTATTTTAAATTTTTTATTTTTATTTTTAATTTTTTATTTTAAATTTTTAATTTTTTATTTTTATTTTTAATTTTTTATTTTAAATTTTTGTTAATTTTTAATTTTTAATATTTTTAATTTTAACGATAAAAAATATGTGGTAATACTTGCTTAAGTTAATGGGACACGTGCAGTGTTAATGTACACACAACTGCAATGACTTCAACAATAAGATGGATTGCAACATATACAACATATCTCAAGAAAAACAACAAACACACTGAAAAATATTATTTTTTCAACAGTTTTTTCAAAGTTTCATTCATAACTCGTAAACCCTTTGACCGATTTGAATGATAAACCTATATATACCCTCTGCCACTAAGGTGTGGAGGGTATAAAAGCCGGCAACTGTATGAGAATGGTAACCGTACCCAGCAGATGTTATTATATTGATTTTAAGACAGAAGTTGAGGGGTATCAAAGATTTAATTGACTTTAATACAGGTATTTGTTTTTAGTTCTTATTCACAAAATCTAATCTTAAGAAGAGCTTTTGAATTAAAAAGTTTTGATTAAGCTTTTGATATTTTATATTTCAATAAGACGGTAATATCATTTCATTTATAAGTGGCAATTCGAATTTTTGTTATTGCTTTGATATTAAAATTCTCTAAACCTTTTTTTTGTGCTCTGTGGAAAGGTGTTTGTTTGTAAGGCCATAAATCATTTAAGTTCAATGAAGGCATATTTCGGTCCCATTATCTAGTCAAGTGTCAAAATGTTTAACACTCAGATACTTGCCCACACATACATACATTGGCACACTTTAACACAAATGTCAAAGAGTCAATTAGTATTAACATATGAATACAATCTGGTTCAAAGGGCTCTTAACACTTGGTTGAATTGTATGAACGTCTTAAGGGTGAACTAAATTTAACTGTATTGTGATACTCATGGAAGAAGAGAATAAAAACTAAATATTACAAATTTCTTATAGATGAACTGTGTAAAAGTATTTTTTTCTTCTTCTTTAATTTAGTGCACGTTAATAATTTGACAAATTGTTTTCTAAATCGAACAATTTAAGTTCACTTTTAAGTGTAATGGTATGAGGGACTGACTTTTTGAAATATTTTTAAAATATTCAAGTGTTGGTTTCATTCATTGTTTCCAGTTTTATTTATGTTCGTGATCTAGGAACACAAATTGATTTTATTTTTGTGTGATTTGGAAATATCCTTCAACTAACGAAATTTATTCTAATGTGTATGTTTATTTATATATTTGCCTTTGTCTTTTTCAACTTTTATTTACAGATGGAGATCCCATCAAACTACCAGACAATTTGGAAAGCTTGCCAAGAGCTGACAGTTTCCCGTCACAACGTCATCGTTGGAATACAAATGAGGTCAGTCTTATTTATTTTATTTGAATTCATGAAAACAAGTGTGTACTTACATATTTTACAACTAAACTAAAACTGCAAGAGATAAACTGTGCAAGTACATCTTTTAAGTGTTTAGTAAAATGATGATGTATTTAAGAATCCATCATCCGTTCTGGTAGTTTGTTTTTTAAGTATTTTTTTTTTAACATTTTAATGTCTTGTTTTTTTTTTGTTGGTGTTTTTTTTTTCGTTGTTGTCACATATTTTAAACCCTTTTTGTTTATTGTTGATGGCATTGACGAGATACGCGTAATGTAAATTTGAAGAAGCCACCAAAAATCATGAATCTAGAATGTGTTGACATTAACAACTGTTTACTTTTTCAACTTTAAAGGTTTAACTGATGTGAAAAAGCCATTACTTATGTTGACAAGATGTCAGAATAGTTTTTTTTCTTCTCTCGAATGTAGTGTTTTTCGAAATTGTTACTAGGAGATTTGAAAAAAAAAACTTTAATTCACATTTGGCTTCGTTACGGAGAAGATACCAAAAAGGGTGAAATCACTCAAATATTCTTGAAACACTTTTTTAAGACATAATTAAGGGCAATCATACTTTGGATTCATATTTGAACTTATAATTCTAGTTTCTTATTGAAGTCAAATTAGATTCAAGGGTTACTACTTATATTTTTAAATATAGCAATACCGGTGTAGGTCCATCAAATTTGACACATGCATAGTAAATTCAGAGGTTTTTAAATGTTACACGTGTCATACGAGCGTATATGCGTTGCGGTTTTAAACCGACACTTGAAAAAAGAAATCATCTCGAGCAAAGAATTAAATAATGTCGTAAACAGTTTGAATCCATGATGTTGGGAGATGTTCAAGTTGAATAAAACTGCTTTGTTTCTGATAGTGAAGCGACATTCAGAAATTGCAAAATTCTTATGAGAAATATTTGACAATCGTTCTAAAAAAGATTCTCGCAGGTCGGCTCAGACAAGTAACATTGTGAATAAATGAGTCATTTGGTACCCAATGAGTTCTTATTCCCACACATACAAAATAAATAGTGAGGTGAACGTTTTTCGACGCCTAGGCGCGCCTGTAAAAGTGATTGTTGCATTAAAAGCACATGTTGTTGAGTTCGTAAATTGACTCAAACGCATCCAAAGCGAGAGGAGCATGGGGGGTATTAATCTTCATGGATAATATTTTAGAAAACAATAAAGCCGGTTTTGTATGATATATTTTTTTTTTTTCATCAAAAACCAAATTGTGTCTAACTTTGATACCCTCCAACTCGGTTTGAGTATTGATAATAAATGTAAACAAAATATTTGAAAAGGTAAACAATTTGTTAATACCAAATTATTTCAGCAAATTCTTTGGTTTGACCTAGATTTTTGTTTATTCCAAGAGTTGATAAATATATAAAGCTATCTCACATTAGTAATTCGCGCTTCAGCGAGGAAAGATTGTTTTCGTCTTTTCTATTATTTCGGATAAAAGAAAACACGTTTCGGTGTTTGTTTTTTGGTCATCGTGGTTGCTGACATAACCTCTCGTTTAATTTAGTTTAAAGTAATGGCTGTATAGTTTCTTTTAACTGGCCAAATAATTCTTCGTTTTGGCCGTATAGGTCGGATGGAGTAACAAAATAACCAAAAACAAAAGTTCTGTCAATTTTTTTTTTTTTGTTAAAATATTGCCATATTTTGAAAATATTTTATTTTTTTTTTATTAAAAGGTAGTTTTCACTATTAGATTTTGTGGTGACACAACATAACACAATACAATACAAAATCCAACCCAGTGATGCCAACTTTTGATTTTGAATTAAATTATTTCAATAAAATATATTTTCATTTATTGACCCCAAATACTTACTTCATGGGAATTTTTATCGAACTTCAATTTTTTGGGTTTTACTTTGCCTAACATGAAGTCAAATTTTGAAGCCATCTTGAACACTGGTTCAAATTAGGGATGCCAAATTCAAAAAACCAAACGTCCCAAAAATTTTAAATAAAATAAATTGTTATCTTTTTTTTCCTGAATAACTTCAAATTTGCAGCTAAAAAAATTATGACAAATAATATATAAATAACATTCTCATTAAATTGCGCTTTATTTATGTAACAATTTTTATGTTCGCAATTCTTAAATATCATTTGAGGTTTTTTAAACTTCGCTGAATTTAAATTAATGTTTTCTTATTCTGAAATGCTATTAATGTTTCCTGAATCGCAATATTTTTTTTTAATTTCAGTTGATTTTTTATATGTAAACATATTTGGTGTTTTCTGAATTTTAATTTGTGTTTAAAAAATAAAATTTATATTTTAATAATTCAGTTGATGTGTTATAAATTTCAAGTTATTATTTCCGTCGTTTTAATATTATTTTCTAAAATTCAAATGATATTTTCTAATTTATAATTGGAAATCTGAATTCCAATTTTTAGAAGTGATATTTTCTTAAATTTGAATGGAAAATTTAAAAGGTGCAATTTTGTATTTATGTGAATAGTAATGCGTTAGTAATTATATACAATTTTAAAAATTATATATATTCGCAATCAGATATTTTGTAGGTAAAGCAGAATAATAATTGTATATGCATAACTATGTAGAACTGTTTTGAAAGCAAAAAACGCATTGCTTCTTCTTTACTCAGCTCTGTATATACTTTTAACATTGTTCTGTTTGATATCTAATTGAAAATGTTGACATTCATGTTAAAATAGAAGTAGTTAACTATTGCAAAGCTAATTAGAACGAAAACTGTGCGCCATCTACTGTGGCATAGTCACACTGAGCAAAATGAAGTGACCCTCTGTTTGTTAATGCAAAATAAATGTATTTTCCTTAAAACAAAACGTTGCAGAATTTTATATAAATAAGATAATATACCAATTTATTTCTAACATGCGGTTATTATGGATATATATATATATATATATATATATAGAATATATGTATATTATTTTATTATTTAATATGTGTACAGATGTATGTATATGTAAATACTACACACAAAAAATACAACACCAAAATATTACAAAATGAACATCAGTGTATTTTATATTACTTTTTTTTTTAGCTAATAAATATTTTTTTTTGTGATATAGTTAGGTTGGCGCTAGCTCCAGCTATTCGTAATGCCAGGTTATTCGACATATAAATTTTTACCAGAGTAGATGAAAAAAATGTAAAAAGGGTTAGTTTTTATTATAAAATCACCACAAGGACCACAAAAATAACAAGTTCAGCTATGACAACAATACAACATTTATAGTAACAACAAGAACAATATAGAAACATCATATTTTTCATTTTTTTTTTTTTACTTTTTCAGAGATTTCTCTGGACCTGTTCCACCGATTTTAATGATTTATGAAACAGAAATCTTCCCATGCTCTTGGTCAATCATTCTCACTAAAAACGATCACTCTAGCTGTCCTATTGAGGGCGTGATTGTGACAAGAACAACATAGAAAATCATATTTTTTCAAGACTTTTTTTAGTTCTTCATTCAAATCTCGGGCCCTAATCAATCGATTTGGACGATTTTAAATAGCAAACTTCTCAGAATGTTACTAAATCATTCTTTATGCTAACGAGCACACTAGCTACCAGATTAAAGTTGTCATCGTGATTTCCACAGACGGACAGACGGACATCGCAATATCAACTCCGCTTGTTATAAGGATCACAAATATATATATTTTATGAGGTCCAGAATTTGTTTTCTAATTATTACAAACGGAATGACAAACTTATATATACCCTCTGCACACAAGGGTGGAGGGTATAAATATACAGGATACGCCCATCTTTTATGTACTTATGGCAATATATAACAACTTTCATATTTGTCAACCGCTTGACTTAATAACTCAGGATATCTAATCATCAATTCATCAATTCGCCAAATTAGTGATGCTGTACATTGAAAATAGTCGCTCAGTTGTGTTAAAGCAACGTGCATATTTTTGTAGTGGCGAATTTTGTTGAGCACCGGAAGTGGGAGATCGTCCACTTGCTG
This sequence comes from Cordilura impudica, assembly GCA_963682025.1. Classification (NCBI taxonomy): domain Eukaryota; kingdom Metazoa; phylum Arthropoda; class Insecta; order Diptera; family Scathophagidae; genus Cordilura; species Cordilura impudica. Next base: position 80,649,487 of record OY821521.1, on the reverse strand, counting down.
TTTGTCAACGCTCAAGACGTTCCAGAGAACTGGTTGAAGCGATAAGAGAGAGTGAGTCATGTCGTAGCTACGGTCAGAATTTTGACGTCCGTGGAATCACCTTATGGCGCATTTTGATGGATTATTTTGCCGTATAAAGTGCAATTGACTGAAAGAATTTTGTTGATACAAATTTTGATTTTTGTTTTAAAGCAAATTTTGATAACCGACGAGGTTCATAATTTTTTAGTACGGTGTTGGTAAAAAAATTGACCCGAAGTAGTTTTTGGGTAACCTAACAACTTTACATTTTTCCAGTATTTACACCAGTCGGTTCACAAATTATCATTTTAATGGATCTTCACAAATCAAACCTATTCAACATATCGTTGATACCGTTAAATATAAGCGATTTTGCACTATCAAGTACTTTTTTGATAACTATAACCCGCATTTATTTCTTTCCAATCTTCTTTCCATCAAAGTCAAGGCATCAGTCTCCGTTTTTCAATGTCGTAGCCAGTTCTACTTATTTTTGTTTGGCGGATCTCGTCACAGCTTTGTATATGCCTGCTTGTGTTAGGATGGCAAATGTTATTCCCAGGCTCAGTAAATTTTTTGATAATCTTAGCAGCTTTTTTGATGCTCACGTTAACATTGTTGAGTTACAGCTAGACTTAACGACAAATTAAGTTGATTTTGTTTGTTCGTCATCAAATTGTCATCGGTATCATTTTCAGATATTGATGATAAATCAGAAACATCAGAATTTATATTATGGACGGGTTCCTGTTCAGGAAGAGATTCTCTTTCACTGCTATCATTCGGTCGTTTTAAATGATTTTGGTAAGATAATATCAACTTTTTAACTTGTTTTTTAATACCTCCCACACTAATTTTTTTATTTTAAGTTTAATGCACAACAACATATTTCTGCTTATGGCATTTGTTTAAAGTACGATAATGATATTTCAACGTTTTGTATTTCTCGACATTTTACCAAACTCTTGGTCCAGACTTTGCATTTTTTTCAACAGCGATTTTGGTTTTTTAAAAATTAAAAATTAAAAATTAAAAATTAAAAATTAAAAATTAAAAATTAAAAATTAAAAATTAAAAATTAAAAATTAAAAATTAAAAATTAAAAATTAAAAATTAAAAATTAAAAATTAAAAATTAAAAATTAAAAATTAAAAATTAAAAATTAAAAATTAAAAATTAAAAATTTAAAATTAAAAATTATAAATTATAAATTAAAAATTAAAAATTAAAAATTAAAAATTAAAAATTAAAAATTAAAAATTAAAAATAAAAAATATAAAATTAAAAATTAAAAATTTAAAATTAAAAATTAAAAATTAAAAATTATAAATTATAAATTATAAATTAAAAATTAAAAATTAAAAATTAAAAATTAAAAATTAAAAATTAAAAATTAAAAATTAAAAATTAAAAATTAAAAATTAAAAATTTAAAATTAAAAATTATAAATTATAAATTATAAATTATAAATTATAAATTATAAATTATAAATTATAAATTATAAATTATAAATTATAAATTATAAATTATAAATTATAAATTATAAATTATAAATTATAAATTATAAATTATAAATTAAAAATTAAAAATTAAAAATTAGAAATTAAAAATTAAAAATTATAAATTATAAATTATAAATTATAAATTATAAATTAAAAATTAAAAATTAAAAATTAAAAATTAAAAATTAAAAATTAAAAATTAAAAATTAAAAATTCAAAATTCAAAATTAAAAATTAAAAATTAAAAATTAAAAATTAAAAATTAAAAATTAAAAATTAAAAATTAAAAATTAAAAATTAAAAATTAAAAATTAAAAATTAAAAATTAAAAATTAAAAATTAAAAATTAAAAATTAAAAATTAAAAATTAAAAATTAAAAATTAAAAATTAAAAATTAAAAATTAAAAATTAAAAATTAAAAATTAAAAATTAAAAATTAAAAATTAAAAATTAAAAATTAAAAATTAAAAATTAAAAATTAAAAATTAAAAATTAAAAATTAAAAATTAAAAATTAAAAATTAAAAATTAAAAATTAAAAATTAAAAATTAAAAATTAAAAATTAAAAATAAAAACTAAAAATTAAAAATTTAAAAATTAAAAATTGAAAATTGAAAATGAAAAATTAAAAATTAAAAACTAAAAATTAAAAATTAAAAATTAAAAATTAAAAATTAAAAATTAAAAATTAAAAATTAAAAATTAAAAATTAAAAATTAAAAATTAAAAATTAAAAATTAAAAATTAAAAATTAAAAATTAAAAATTAAAAATTAAAAATTAAAAATTAAAAATTAAAAATTAAAAATTAAAAATTAAAAATTAAAAATTAAAAATTAAAAATTAAAAATTAAAAATTAAAAATTAAAAATTAAAAATTAAAAATTAAAAATTAAAAATTAAAAATTAAAAATTAAAAATTAAAAATTAAAAATTAAAAATTAAAAATTAAAAATTAAAAATTAAAAATTAAAAATTAAAAATTAAAAATTAAAAATTAAAAATTAAAAATTAAAAATTAAAAATTAAAAATTAAAAATTAAAAATTAAAAATTAAAAATTAAAAATTAAAAATTAAAAATTAAAAATTAAAAATTAAAAATTAAAAATTAAAAATTAAAAATTAAAAATTAAAAATTAAAAATTAAAAATTAAAAATTAGAAATTAAAAATTAAAAATAAAAATTAAAAACTAAAAATTAAAAATTAAAAATTAAAAATTAAAAATTAAAAATTAAAAATTAAAAATTAAAAATTAAAAATTAAAAATTAAAAATTAAAAATTAAAAATTAAAAATTAAAAATTAAAAATTAAAAATTAAAAACTAAAAACTAAAAATTAAAAATTAAAAACTAAAAATTAAAAATTGAAAATTAAAAATTATAAATTAAAAATTAAAATTTAAAAATTAAAAATTAAAAATTAAAAATTAAAAATTAAAAATTAAAAATTAAAAATTAAAAATTAAAAATTAAAAATTAAAAATTAAAAACTAAAAATTAAAAATTAAAAATTCAAAATAAAAAATTAAAAATTAAAAATTAAAAATTAAAAATTAAAAATTAAAAATTAAAAATTAAAAATTAAAAATTAAAAATTAAAAATTAAAAATTAAAAATTAAAAATTAAAAATTAAAAATTAAAAATTAAAAATTAAAAATTAAAAATTAAAAATTAAAAATTAAAAATTAAAAATTAAAAATTAAAAATTAAAAATTAAAAATTAAAAATTAAAAATTAAAAATTAAAAATTAAAAATTAAAAATTAAAAATTAAAAATTAAAAATTAAAAATAAAAAATTAAAAAATTAAAAAATTAAAAATTATGAAGTCAAATTTAGGCTTTCTATATATTGAAATTTGCTTAAAATTATGAAAATTAAATTACTAAGTTTTGTCTTATCGAAATATCCGCATAAATTACTCGTATCTCCCTAAAAAGTTCGCTTCGATTCACACGTTTGAAACTTTCCTAACAACGAAAACAATGACAATTTGTTGTATCTCTTTTTTGTATTTATTTATTAATTAAACTTTGTTGAATTTTATTTGTTTTTGTTTCTGTTTATTTTTGAATTTTTTTTTTCGGTGTCGAGAACTATAACTTTTAATATTTTAACCTTTTGTTTGTGTCTTTTGGTTGAATATATATTTTTTATTTTTTTGGTTGGCTACTTTATGATAGGAAAACTGTTTATCTACTGTTTAAATTTCGAAAAATTAAAACCATGTGGTTGCCCGCACTCTTGCCATATTTCCTGTGTTAAACCAATTGCCGGTAAAAATGCATCTCGTACTACTCGAACTACTCTCTACAAAGACTACTCTATACCACAGGACATTGAGTTTCGAGTTGTTTTTCGTTTTTTTTTTTTTTTTGTATTTTTAACTGCTTGTTGGTTGGTTGTTACAAGACCAAAATAAGCGTGCGTAATTTTATTTATGTTTTGTATTTGGACAATGTTACATTCACCAACACTACGTAGGCTGTTTGATAGGTTGTAAGTTACAAAAATATCTAACACCTAAATGAACTTTCATTAAAATTGGGCACTGTCGACTGGATTTCTCGAAATACGAGTAATTTTTTTTTTAAATTGTTATAAACAGCTGTGGTTGATATGATATGGATTTTGGCGGTATGGCATAGGTTCTTCTAATCACATCCGAATTTTAAGGACCAACAAGGGACGAGCTTTAAAGATTTAAAATCTTACAATTCAAGAGATCAAGAATGGCTTGTAATTTATTGAGTTACTGCGTCGATATATATGTTATATAACACATTGCCATGATAGCGTTGTACTCGTATGCATAATTTATTCCGGTTTAAGCTGGAGATGACATCAGCGAAAAAACTCCGTGGAATAACTCGACGCATACGTTATTTTGTTTCTCTGACAAGTAAACTAAGCAAGTTCTGTCCGCCAAAAACTAGCATCTTTGTATTATCGTTCAGTGATCACTGTCGAGTTTTGTGTCTGAAATAGAACATTTGTTTTTCTTGCTTAATTAAAAGAAAAAGTTGTTGAAAGTCATCGTTTGCTGGTGAACACGCTAGCACCATCGATTAAAATATTTGAGACATGGCTTCGACAATTTAAAAGTGGTGTTGTCAATGTGAAAGGCAGTGAGCGCTCTGGTAAACCACAAAAATATAAAGGAGATCAAAGTGCAGCTGTTATTAGATGATGACTCAATTCAAACTAAACGGCAATTAGCAGAAATATTACATGTACCACAAGAAACAATCAGCTGACATTTACGAGCAATGGGAAAGATATACTGGTCCCACAAGATTTGAATCAAAAAGAAAATCATGTTTGTATCGAATTGTGAAGTGTGACTAAAAATATATATATTTATATTATAAAGAATGCAAGTGCAATGAAAATCTTCCGTTACTTTTCAAATTCATTATTACCAGTACTGTTTAAAAGCAGCCACGTTTTTATTCAAACAGAAGTTTTCAAGGCGATGGCATCGATCCAAGAAGAAATAAGGAAACAAATTTTGCACATAGCATTACTTTAATTTCTAAATGGGTATGTGTTGGATCCTCTGGTCCGAAACAATAGAAGCAATTTAATGCCGAAAATTCATCAGATGCTAATTTATTTATGGTATCTTTCGCTCCATTGCGCTTAACAAAAATTTATAGCGGCTTAGAGTCGTCAACTAGCAGAGCAACAGAAATTGATATATGGAAAAATGAAATTCCTTACACAGTACAACATTTTTCAGCTCCTGATATGGGACTCAATTCTGAGAATTGCAACTAAAATTAGCCCGAAAATAAGAACTTCTGCATCATTAGTTTTGTCAAGTTGGCTGCCATTATAATTTAATGGCCATACGAATTTTTTTGCTCAAGGTGGATTTTTATCACTTTTTGTATGTTTTAACACGGTTATAACTTGGTAACCGTACGGAATATCTCTCTTGTGTCTGAAACAAAGTTTTAGATATTGAATAAGACAAAAAAAAAAAGCGGAACAAACCTACCCGAAAAAAGTGCTTAAAAATAGCAAAAATTCCCATGGATCCATGCATCCATGACGTTAAAATTACATTTCATGCATTTCCACCTTGATACCTTTTTGGCACAATTACCTCAGGAACCGGACGAACAAGGAGCGGGTTCCACCAGGTAACCATGCCGCATTTGAAGATGAAAGCACTGAAGATGAAGATGACACCGAAATTGGTGGACACACTGAAGAAAACATGCGCTTGAATATTATGTCTAACTCGGATGATGATGCAAACTCAGACCATGAATATGGACAACCTACGAAGAAAACAAGATCATCAGAACCACAAGCGTCAATTTCAACGAGGATGGATATTGTTAATAATTGAAAATGTTCTAAATTTTGTTTCCATGCATAGATAACAAATAAAATTCTCATATTTTCTGTGTAAGAATAGCTGTAATATGAATCAGAATTTTTATTGTCATGCAAAATAAAGTCTATAAAGAAAAGAACAGTATATTTGTGGATTTGTAATCCAGTTATTTAGCAAAAAAGGTGAAAATGGGTGAAAAAAATGGGGGGAGAATGGAAATTTTTGCAATTTTTAAGGCACTGGATGCACTTACTTCGGTTAGGTTTGTTCCGCTTTCTTTTTTTTTTTCCTATTCAATATCTACAACTTTGTTTCAAACATAAAAGAGATATTCCATATGGATACCGGGTTATAACCGTGTTAAAATATACAAAATGTGATAAAAAGCCACCTTGAGCAAAAAAATTCGTATGGCCATTAAATTATAATGGCAGCCAACTTGACAAAACTAATGATGCAGAAGTTCTTATTTTTGGGGCTACTTTCAGTTGCAATTGTCAGAATTGAGTCCCAAAATCATGTGTTGTACTGTGTTATTCAACAAAGTATTACAAACCAATAACATTTGCATTCAAAAAGGAAACCAAAGATGTCAAAGCTGAAGAAGTTCAAAAAATAATTGATTAAATTACAGAACTTCAACCAGTAATATTTAAATTTGATGACCAAGACATTGAAGTTAATTTTAAAATGTGTGTAACATTGATTGATGCAAAAGTTGCACAAGCTTAAACCGCAACAAAGTCATCGTCAAACTGCATTATATGGCAAAAGACATCAAGTCAATTAAGCCAACCCCAATCACGAGACGATAGTTTTAAGGAAGCCTACGAATTTGGAATGTTCCCTCTTCATGCTAGAATACGTTTTGTGGATCATATTCTTAAATTGGGTTATGATTTGGAATTTGGTCCTTTGGGCGAAACAGTGAGAAAAAAACAAAGAAAATTAAGAAAAAACAAAGCAAAAAAAAAAACAAATTCAAGAAAAATATTTGCAGCTAGGCCTCATAATCGATCAACCGAAACAAGGCGAAGGAAACTCAAATGATGGAAATACTGCAGTGAGATTTTTTCCGATCCAGAAACTACAGCATCTATCACAGGTGTAGACCATGAATTAATAAGACGATTCAAAATCATATTACAAGTTCTAGCATGCAGCAGAAAGATAAATGCAAAAAAATTTTGAGAGTACGCCAATAAAACAGCTATACTTTATAACGAAAACTACTCTTGGAGATATATGCCACCCACAGTTCATTAAATTTTGTACCATGGGGAACAAATAATGCTACCAATAGGAGATCCATCTGAAGAAGTGCAAGAAAAAAATGAACAAAAACTACAGATTATTTCACGAGCACAACACAAGAAAAATGTTCAGATGTTGCACTAAAGATAAGTGATAAGGTCACTATTTTGTTGTGCATTTCTGATCCATATATGTCCTACATTCGACAGAAATGGAAAACTACCTCTATTGAATTATATATAGTTAGCAATTTTCTAAATTTCAATATTTATGTATTTTATAAATTAACAATAAAAATTGGTATAGAAATATTTAAAAAGACAATAAAAAAAATTTTAACTTAAGTAAAAACATACGACTTTTTCGTTGAAACTTCTCTATCTTGATCCAATATCAGGTAACTTTAACGTTCGCTGCTTAATAAATTATATTTTAACTCGGGCTCTTTCAAAAAAAAAAAAAAAAAAAAAAAGCCAATCTTTGTATCTTAGACTAGATTAGGACTAAAAAGTTTACGGGGCCAAAGTTGGCATTTTCTGACAAAATTTAACTTACAAAATTTTTAAAAAGTGTTAATTGTAAAATTAACTGAAAAATTAAGACATCATATATAACTCTTTTAACTCTTCACTTTGGACTAAAATTCAATTAAAACAAGTAAGAAAATTATAGTCGGTCTAGACCGACTATATAGTACCCTGTACCATGGTTTAGATACCGTTTCTCTTCGGTCCAACTAATTGGATATAGAAAATAAGCATAAACCATATTTGAGTGACATGGTTATTAATTCTTTTGGGTGCAGATATGAGAAAGTTCATAACGGGTGCTATATTTATATGGGGACTGGGTCAAAAAATGGACCGATCCTGACCATATTTGGGAAAGTAACTTATATTTTGATAAAATATATACAAACCAAATTTGAGAAAAATCTGTGCAATATATTTGTTTTTTAATAGATTTAAGTGAAGATCGGGAAGCAGCTCTATATGGGGCCTATGACTAATAATTGTCCTATAGGGATTATTTTTGGACTATTGATTAGTGGATATAATAAACACATACAAACCCAATTAGACTGAGATCTATATCATAATTTGGATCTTATGACCATTTATGTCGATTTCATAGGGGTCATATGTATGGCGACTAGGTCTAAACCTTGACCGAATTTCACCAATTCCAATAGTGTTCATCCTATGACCGATAAAAGCGTACTTGCCAAATTTCATCAAAATATATTCATATTTGCGACCTGCAGTTTGATTACAAGGTTTACATGGACACACAGACGGACGGACGGACACACGGACGGACATCGTTAAATCGAATCAGTTAGTGATTCTGATTCGATCGGTTACAAACAGCAGGACAAAGTCATTATACCCAAGGCACATAGTGGTATAGGGTATAAAAATGGTATAGAAATATTTAAAAAGACATTAAAAAAAATGTTAACTAAAGTAAAAACATACGACTTTTTCACTGAAACTTCTCTATCTTGAACCAATATCAGATAACTTTTACGTTCGCTGCTTAAAAAATTATATTTTAACTCGGGCTCTTTCACAAAAAAAAAAATAAAATAAATAAAGCCAACCTTTGGCTCTTGTGAACATTAGGACTGATAAAATTTAACTTAAAAAATTTTTAAAAAATGTTAGTTATAAAATTAACTGAAAAATTAAGACATCATATTAAAAAAACCCTTTTAACACTTCACTTTTGTACTAAAATTCAATTAAAATGTAAATATATATTAAACCCTCCATAACTTTTTTAATTATCGGTCGCTATTTACGTTTTATAGCAAAAATTAAGGGCTATGGTGCCACCTACCAAGCAAAAAAAAAACCATATATCAAAATTCCAATCCAATCAAAAGTCATTTAGACCGCCTTCTCGTGAAATGGTCCACTGTGCGCCGTGCTTCAGAGTAGGAATGAGCTTTTACGTCGCAACTCTTCACTAGGTTTGCGTCCAACGTGTTGCTTCTCATTACAACCAAATAAATTAAACTAACTCCCATCGGTAAATACCACATTTGCCCAGAAATCTGTTGATTTGTCCGCATGCTGTAGTGCGAAGTAAAGTCGCTTTTTTGCTTATTTCACTTATAAATGGTTTTTTTTCCGTACTCGGCCATGGAATCCGCTTTTTCTCAAAACACAAAACACGAACAATTTCGAAATGCCCGTTAATATGTGGTCATTCTCCAATGTATCTCGTATTTATACGGTTGTAGTTTTATAATTTTTGTCCACATCATTTTTTATGTATCGGGCAAATCTTCAATACATTTGAGGTGGACGACCAAGATTAGCAAGGTTTCGACTCAGAAATTTTTTTAAATATTATCTGTGGTTTTGACTTGGCGCGCCCAATAGTTTTAGCTATTGCATTCAATGAATTCCCACATTTTCATAATTTAATTATGTGCACTCGCTACAAATGTCCTTGGCTTTTTTCACTCATTTTCATCAAAATGAGAGTATTTTATTTTTCCAATGACCATAAACTTCTCCAATTAATATACAAATAAGCCTAAAGCAGCTTCATATGCAATTTTTTTATGTAAAATTTTCCGTTTTAAAATTAAAATACAGTTTCTTTTCACGTCGTACATATATTTCTCTGTGGTGCCATATATTAATGGGAATTTTGTTGTTTGTTTAAAGAAATGTGTTGCATTTCCAAATCAAAAGACAACTTCGATAATAAATGTGTAGTGTTATTATCTATACTAGCAGATTCCAGCCCTCGAAATTCGAGCGCAATTTCGAGGAAATTTTATTTTTTCATTAAATAAAGACCCTAAAAGTATGCTAATCAATTATAGCCAATTCAAAATCAACACAAAAAACAAACCCATTTTTATAACATTATCAAATTTAATAAACACGCACATAGCATTGTATAATTTTATGTATGTGTTAGTAGCAACTTTAGATGCAATTTACTCAAAATAAAGGACAAAATTTAAAAATCTGTAAATCTGTAAAACGGTTAGAAAGAAATACCTTTCAAATAATATACGTTTGGTCAAAATCGGGATAAAAAGGTAGAGCGAAACATCAGTCACAAGAAATCGCCTAGCTTATTAATATTATAGATGACTACTGTGTGTTGTAATTATATGTAAATATATATAGGGTGACAGCGGTTGGTATGAAAAAAAAATTTTGATCGAATTTTGAGGTGTGCGGTTCGGATTATATTGACACTGGATCTAAAACTTCTGTGCGCAAAATTTGAGCTAAATCGGACAATACTTTCTGGAAGCGCATTGTGTTCAAAGTTCAAATATGCATTTATATGTAAAAATTATCAAAAAAAATTATTTTTCTCAAAAATTTTAACATTAATGATTGCGCTTCACTTAAATTAATTAATAAACCATAATTTAGAGTAAATTATCTATCTAATAAAACAACAAAATCTATTATCGGTTGAAAAACAGCCAAGTTATATCAAGTTCCCCAATAATAAATGTGCCGCAGACCACATGATTAAGAAAATCGAGCTCACATTTTTAAAGACATTGAAATGATTTAGAACAACAACATTTTTGCATTCTTCTGACTCTGATATCATACATGATTAGTACAACTATCTCTTAGCAAATCGATCGACAAATACTTTCAGATCTTATTAATAAATTGGTTTTACACGCTCTCTTTAAATTAATTATTGATGTAGATAGCACTTTTTGAATATAAGCCTTCGATATACAAATTTATTTATACAAATGTATTTTCAGAAATTATCAAAAACATTTCAGAGGATATCTGATGTACTTCAGAAATTATTAACTTTTGAAAATATCGTTGCGACAATTTTTCTGAAATTGGATTGATATTTCCTGAAATTAAATTGATATTTTCTGAAATAAATTTGAAAATTTCTGGAACTCAATCGATGTTTTCTGATAAATAATAGATACTTTGATACTTTCTGAAAATAAGTTGATGTGTTCTGAAAATTAATTGATTATTTCCGATCAAAATTAAAATTTAATTAGATTTATAGTCATTTTTCAGACATATTGCAATTAATACTGTAATTACTATGCAAATTTTTAATTTTGGTTCTTCATTGGTGCGTGGTAAAGAAGAAGAAGAAAGCATATATTTAAAAAATTCTTAACTACACTGTGTTCGTAATGAACCGGTTTCTGGCATTTCAGCCTTCATTAGCGATTTATTGAATATTGTGATAATTGTTTCTATATGAAATTTTTCTACTTAGGGCGGCCGTGAGGATTGAACCATGAACCTTCACATACACTCTTACTTGCACTTTTTGGTCAGCGCTTTAACACACTCACCTAAAGTCAGGCCTGCGAGCATTGTGGTTAGAATCAGTTTTCGTACCATACAGCTTTTACTTCCTCTGGAAAAAAAATTAAAATTTTTTGAAAATCTATTGATACCGAAAATCAATCGATGTTTTCTGAAATACAATTGGAAAAGGTGTAGTTCTAATATTGATATGTTGAAATTTGACGCAATTCGAGGGTCAAGGTAAATTTTTATATGTATTTTTTTAAATTTGGAAAATACTATCGAAATTTTAGCTCATAATGAAGCAAACTCAATAAATCAACAAATAATAATTAAGAAATGTTTAATATTCTTATGTTTGACTTTTGACCTCGATGCGACACGGGTTTACAAAATATAAATTTTTCTTTGATAATTGCCTTTTTTTACCACAACCACAAATTGCTTGACAGACAAGGTAATGGTTAGGAAATTTTAATGTTTTTTGGCATTGTATTTTTCCTAAACATTTTCTCGAAGATCGGTAACATGGTAATCCTCTCTACCAGAAGCTGGGAAAATTTTTAGGCGCAGAGGTCTCTTTTCCTACAATACAATATTTATGTTTTTTTTTTAAATAAAATTTTATAAAAACTAGGAGAGTCCAGCCCTCTATATTCGAGCGCAAATTCTACAAAAAATTTTTTTTTTTTTATTAAATAAAGACCCTAAAAGTATGCTAATCAATTATAGCCAATTCACAAATCAACACAAAAACAATCAGATTAAAAAATTTAATAAATACACAATTAGCATTGTATAATTTTATGTATGTGTTAGTAGCAACTTTAAATACAATTTACTCAAAATAAAGGAAAAAATTTAAAAATCTGTAAATCTGCAAAACGGCTAAAAAGAAATACCTTTTAAATAACATACGTTTGGTCAAAATCGGAATAAAACGGTAGAACAAAACATCAGTCACAAGAAATCGCCAAGCCTATTAATATTATATTTCTGGTTTGTGCTTACTTTGTAGCGATCTTATCCTATATGTATTTTGTAAAAATTAAACGATTTCGACCGAGCAACCGCTTAAAATTTACTTGGAAAATTATCCGATAATTGCAGGGACCGTAATAATTATTCTTTTTTTCATAAAAGTCAGCTGATAACAATTATTTTTTTGTTTATATTTTTTTGTGCAAAAATAACAGTTATTTTTTGATTTTGATTTTTTCGAGCAAAAATAACAGTTATTTTTCATGAACATTGAGTTGATCAGATGCTGGTAAAATACTCGTGCAAAACTCCTTTAACTCCAAAATAATATTAACTTTTATTTTTGCTCAAAAAAAAAAAAAAAAAAAATTCACAATATTACTGTTATTTTTGCTCGAAGAAATAGAAACCAGAAAATAACTGTTATTTTTGCTCGAAAAAATAAAAATCAGAAAATAACTGGTTTTTTTGTTTGAAAAAATAAAAATCACAATATAACTGTTATTTTTGCTCGAAAAAATAGAAACCAGAAAATAACTGTTATGTTTGCTCGAAAAAATAAAAATCAGAAAATAACTGTTATTTTTGTTTGAAAAAATAGAAATCAGATATAACTGTTATTTTTGGTCGAAAAAATAAAAACCAAAAAATAACTTATTTTTGCTCGAGAAAAAAAAAATCAAAATTTAAAAAATCAATATATGTTATCATAGACTAGTTCATAAGGATGAATATGGTATATTTGAATCAGTTTTCCGACATTTGCTTCTATATGCTTTTTTTGTTTTAAAATTTCAAAAAGACTGTTACTTTCGTTCCCTGGATAATTGTTTTAGTCTGGCTGCTTTTCAGTTAATTTTTTTTTAATATTTTAAGTTTTAAAAGTTTAGGCAGATCTGTCCGGTTTAATAGCTTAAGGTGTTCACAGAAAGTATCAGACAAAACCCTAAGCGGACGTAAGGTATTTAATCATCGATCGTACGACTTCATTTGAAACTGTTTGGGCAGCTTTTTGAAAAATATTTGATTTTGAAACTGTTTGGGCAGCTTTTTGAAAAATATTTGATGTTTGATATGATGATTTGTTCAGGTTCAGTACTTTTAAAACATCTTACGTACAACGAACATACCATTCAACCAATACCTACCTACAAATTGTACATATTTAACATACGTACAGGTTGACTACGAGTATATTTACCAATGTTTGGAATGTTGACAATAATACTTCGTATGGGCCGTTTATTTTTTCTGTTCAGCTTAATTCATGTTTTTTTAAAACTTATTTTTGGTATTTTAATAAACTTTTATTTTTAATTTAGTCAACTTGTTTTATAAACTTGGCGTTCGTGTGTGTGAGTGTGTGTTAAATACTCGGTATTAAGTATGTTTGTCCAGTATTATAGCACTACCAACCACCATCGAGCAATCTATGTTTATTATATGTAAATATGTAATACTTTTACAAACCCCATCGCCCATCAACATTTTCAACTTCATTTGCCTTCTCTACGTTTAACCCACCATTATGAAATCGTGTTCCTTAAAAATTTTTTTTTTTTTTTGGCGAGAGGACGCCGATGAACTTTGCATCTGACAAATGAATATTTGCGGTTGCTCTTAATTCACAAGTAAAATAGCGAAAATAAAAAATGAAAAAAGAAATGATAAGGTTTTCATTGTAAATAGTTGACTTTTAGCATTACGTGAGCCTCAGGCTACAATTTTGTTTTATTTTCAAAATATATGTTTATATTTTGGTCACCTTAGCACGCCATAAACTTTATGAGATACTCGTATTATGAAGGAAAGCACTTGGAAAAATTTTAGACACAAAGGAATAGCTAAACCGATTTAAATGTTATTTGTAGGAATCTTTAATTGGACATTTTTAAAACCCATCACACCACTGATTATTTAATCGAAATAAAAATCTGGATAAACCGTATGTATGTACTCTACAATCCAAAAGTATTTGCCTCCCCTCCTCCTTAAATTTCAAATTACAATATTTCCTTTATATTTCAATGAAAATTCTTCAAATTTAAAACATATATTCTTTATTATTTACTTTTATTATTTACATAAATATATTTACTGGAATGGAAAAAACAAATATTATATATTGCTAATTATTAGACAAACTTATTTAAACTCATTTTTGAAGAATAGTAATGAAAAACGAACGAAAAAAAGGGTTCTCATGGCAGATGCACAGTCTTGTCCTCGCCATAGTAAAATTTCATGATTTAAAATTAGGACTTCTTTGTCAGCCACCGTATTATCCAAACTTAGCACCCTGCGACTTGCGTGTTGGTAAATTAAAAAAAAATTTCAGAGGAAAATGATTTAACTTAAATATTGTGTGAGCGTTAAAATCATTATTTTGAAGGAATCGAGCGCAATTGTAATATTAACAATGAAGCACTTCACAGAACATTTCGAAGGAAATGTTCATTTCATTGGAGGATTCTATATTATAAAATGGCATTAAGTTATATTAGTCCATGGCACCTGTAGGCCGTTTGAGTCATCCAATGAAAAATTATGAAATTGCTTTCTTAAGAAAACGTAGTTTTTAATACATAGTTAATAGTTAGTTAATAGAAACTTTTTGTTTATTAAGAGAAGGTACTTTTTAAACTAAAGGTGTTTTTTTTTTTATAAAGTACTGTTTTGAGAAAACGTACTTTTTAAAAAACAGTGAATTTGAAATGAAAATTTACTGTTTTAAGAAAATGTACTTGTTAGGAATGTACCTTTTTAAGAAAATATACATACTTCTTTAAGAAATTGTCCTTTTTTCTAAGACACGATTTTAAGAAGAGATACTTTTTTAAGAAAAAGTGCTTTTTAAGAAATTATACTATATCTAAAAATGTAATTTTTTAAGAAAATTTACTTTTTCAAGTAAGGGTATTTTTTTAGGGTAGGCCCTTTTTTTATTAAAGGTACTTTTTTTAGAAAAGGTATGTTTGTAAGAAACGGTACTGTTTTAAGAAAAGTTACTTTTTTAAGAAAGGTACTTTTTTAGAAAAGGTACTCTCTTAAGAAAGGTACATTTTAAGAAAGGTACTTTTTAAAAAAGGGACTTTTTTAAGCAAGTAATTTTATTTAGGAAAGGGTACTTCTTAAGAAAATGTATTTTTTTTTTTAGAAATGGTACTTTTTAAAAGAAAGATATTATTTGTGAAAAGTAAAATTTTTAAGAAAAGGTTCTTTTTTAAGAAAAGGTTCTTTTTTAAGAAAAGGGAAAAGGCACTGGAAAGGCACTTTATTAAGAAATTATTTGTTTTTAGGAAAAAGTACTTCTAAAGATATATTTTTTAGATGGTACTTTTTAAAAGAAAGATATTATTTATGAAAGGGTCCTTTTTTAAGAAAATTTACTTTTTAAGAAAGGCAAGTTTTTAAGAAAATATACTATTTTTGGAACAATATTTTTTAATTTAATGTATTTTTTTTTAAACATTTTTTTTTAAACTAACTTTTTGTAAAGAAGACATACTATTTTTGAAAAGATGCTTTTTTAAGAAATTTACTTTTTTAGGAAAAGGTACTTTTTTAAGAAAATATAATTTTTTAATAAAAGGTACTTTTTTAAAGAAAATATATTTCTGAAAAGGTTCTTCTTTAAGAAAAGGTACGTTTTTAAGAAAATATACTATTTCTGGAAAAATATTTTTTTAATTAAATGTATTTTTTTAAAGAAAATATACTTTTTTAGAAAAAATATTTATTTTTAGACTAACTTTTTGTAAAGATGCTTTTTTAAGAAATTTACTTTTTTAGGAAAAAGTACTTTTTTTAAGAAAATATAATTTTTTAAAAAAAGGAACTTTTTTAAAAAAAGGTACTTTTTTTTTTAAAAATGGTACTTTTTTTTAAGGAAAAGATATTTCTAAAAAATAACTTCTTTAAGAAAAGGTACGTTTTTGAGAAAATATACTATTTCGGAAAAAATTATTTTCTAAGAAAATTTACTTTTTATGAGAGGGGCACTTTTTAATAAAATATACTTTTTTATATATGTTTTTGGAAAAATACTTTTAAAAAAAAGTACTTTTTTTACTTTTTTAGGAAAAAGTACTTTTTTAGGAAAAAGTACTTTTTTAAAAAGGTATTTTTATGATTTTTTAAGAAAATGTACTTTTTAAGACAGGGCAATTTTTAATAATACAGTCTGAGACATTCGTTTGAAAGCACATAAAATATTTTAATAAAACTGCTCTCATTTTTTCATTATTAAGATTGAAGAATTTTTTTTGTATCTTTGTTTACATTATTAAATAAGCTATAAAATATAAAAACAATTACTAATGTAACGGTTCTTTTTATTAAAATTATGCACTCTTTTGTAAAATTGTTGGTATTTTGAGTGAGCCATTCGTTTGAACGCAGTTACAAATAAATTCGTTCAAAGTAACACGTGTGTTTAAATTTTAAAGGTAAAATATAATAAAAATTAATTAATCAGGAATATATAAGTAATTTTTTTTTAGGAAATGGGTTCCGGAAAG
This sequence comes from Cordilura impudica, assembly GCA_963682025.1. Lineage (NCBI taxonomy): Eukaryota > Metazoa > Arthropoda > Insecta > Diptera > Scathophagidae > Cordilura > Cordilura impudica. The sequence continues at coordinate 80,632,572 of OY821521.1, read as the reverse complement.
CGTCTTAATGAAACGGAGAAGAATTTGATAAATAATTTTAAAAAAGGAAGGGTATTCAAACCGAAAAATTGCAGGATTGTTAAATCGTTCAGAAGTTGTGGTGAGAAATTATTTGAAACTGGAAAAAAATGATGGAATCAAGGCTCCAACAAAAGGTTTTTCAAAACTAACGTTAAGACAGAAAGGTCAAATTCGACATCAAGCAACGCAAAACTGTCTTACTTGTAGTCAAATAAAAGAAAAATTGAAGCTTACCGTATGTAAGAGAACCATCGCTCGAGTTTTGAATGAGACTCCATCAATAAGATGGAAAAAATTAAAAACTAAACCACGATTGACAAAGCTACACTATAAGAGACGCTTGAACTTCGCGAAATCTTATATGTCATAAACGAATGAGTGGAAAAAAGTAATTTTTTCAGATGAGAAGAAGTTCAATCCGGATAGACCTGACTATTACAGCTGCTACTGGCACGATATAAATCAACACGATATTGTAAGATCGAACCGGAATTTCGGTGGTGGAAGTGTAATGGTATGGGGAGGATTCTCATACAATTTCAAACTTCCTATATGTTTTATTCCAACAAATGTGATTTCTGAAATGTATTTAGATTTATTAGAAGATATTTTAATATCAAAACTTGATGAAAGTCCCGAAGAGGAATATATTTTTCAGCAGGATATTGCACCTATTCACGTATCTGGGCTAAGTAAGGAATTGAATTGAATTACTTCAATGGCCAGCTTGTAGTCCTGATTGCAATCCCATTCAAAATTTATGGGGAATCCTAGCTGACAATGTGTATGAAAACGGAAGACAGTTTTCGACAGTAAATGAACTAAGTATACAATTAAAGAATAATGGTCGGAAATTGATATTCCAATGCTCCAAAAATTAGTGAAATCAATGCCAAATTGAATTTATTGTATTATTAGAAATAGTGGAGGATATACTAAATATTAAAAAAGAAAAAAAAAAATGTTTGTAAAATAAATTTTAAGTTTTTTAATAATTTAAACAAAGTGCGTTCAAAGGAATGTCTCACCCAAATTTCAGTTTTTTTTTTTTTGTTTTTTGAAATATTCAAAAGAACAGAAAAATATATTAAGTTTGTTTTATTATTTATAATCGTTTTGTGAAAAAATCTACTCAAAAAGTCTTTTACTTTTTTTTAAATAGAAAAAAACATGCTGCGTTCAAACGAATGTCTCAGACTGCATAACTTTTTTAGAAACGGTATATTTTTTTGAAAACATACTTTTTTAAGAAGGCATACTATTTTTAGTACCTTTCTTTAAGAAATGTACTTTTTCAAAAAAATATACTATATTGGAAAATATAATTTTTTAAGAAAATATGATTTTTTAAGAAAATGTACCCTTTAAGAGAGGGCCCTTTTTAATAAAAAATACTTTTTTAGAAATGGTATATTTTTTTGAAAATATACTTTTTTTTAAGAAGACATACTATTTTTGGCATGATACTTCTTTAAGAAATGTACTTTTTTAAGAAAATATAATTTTTTAAGAGTCGGCACTTTTTAATAATACATATATACTTTTTTAGAAATGTTTTTTTTTTCTTTGAAAATATACTTTTTTTAAAGAAGACATACTATTTCTGAACAGGTACTTTTTTTAAAAATGTACTATTTTAGTAAAACGTACTTTTTAAGAACATTTAATATATTAAGAAAATGCACTTCTTTACAAAAGATACTTTTCTTTACAGAAAAGATATTATTTCTGAAAAGATACTTCTTTAAAAAAAGGTAGTTTTTAAGAAAAGGTAAGTTTATAAGAAAATATAATATTTCTGGAAAAATACTTTTTTAATTAAATGTAATTTTTTAAGAAAATATATTTTTTTTTAGAAAAATTATTTTTTTAAACTTACTTTTTGTAAAGAGACATACCATTTTTGAAAAGGTACTTCTTTAAGAAATCTATGTTTTTAAAGAAAAGTTATTTCTGAAAAGGTACATCTTTAAGAAAAGGTACTTTTCTACGAAAATATTCTATTTCGGAAAAAATGATTTTTTAAGAAAATATGATTTTTTAAGAAAATTTACTTTTTAAGAGAGGGCCCTTTTTAATAAAATATACTTTTTTAGAAATGATTTATTTTTTTGAAAGTATACTTTCTTATAGAAAACATACTATTTTTGAAAAGGTACTTCTTTAGGAAATGTACTTTTTTAAGAAAATATAATTTTTTAAGAGAAGGTACTTTAAAAATAAGGTACTTTTTTTATGATTTTATATAGTTTTTAAGAAAATATACTTTTTAGGTGAGGGCACTTTTAATAATATATTCTTTTTTAGAAATGTTTTTTTTTTCTTTGAAAATATAGTTTTTTTAAAGAACACATACTATTTCTGAACAGGTACTTTTTTTAAAAATTTACATTTTTAGGAACGGGTACTTTTTAAGGTAATTTAATTTTTTAAGAAAATGCACTTTTTTAAAAAAGGTACTTTTCTTTTATTTCTGAAAAGATACTTCTTTATGAAAAGGTACTTTTTAAGAAAAGATACGGATTTCAGAAAATATACTATTTCTGAGAAAATATTTTTTTAAGGAAATGTACTTTTTAAGAGAGGACACTTTTATTTAATAGAATATGCTTTTTTAGAAAGAGATTTTTTTTTTGAAAAACTATTACTTAAAAGGTACGAAAAGGTATTTTTTTAAGAAAAGTACTTTTTTAAGAAAATGTATTTTTTTTTAGAAAAGATATTATTTCAAAAAAAATAACTTTTTTAAGAAAAGGTAGTTTTTAAAAAGGCACTTTAGCAATTCTTAACAATCATACAGAAAATTTTGGTAGGCGCTTTTGTTACTCGGTTCTCACGTAGAACTGCTCAAGCGGTGTGATCAGTGATCAAATCAATAAGAAGTAGACAGTCATTTTCGCTTTTTAAATACATGATATCCACCAACTATTTATGGGAACGATTGGGCGTTAAGGAAAATTATTGTGGAAAAAGTATTTCACACCTGTACCTCTAAAGTGAGTCAACTCAAAATTTACAAATTTTCAGTAGATGAAAAAAACGGTTTTTTTTAATACAGTTGTTTCATTGTAAAGAATTGCGAATAATAAGTATACAGCAGTAGTTGTTTTTGCGTTTTTTTTAGTGATCATCAAAAATAACAAGTTTTCTGGGTGCAACTCAAAATGTGTCTTTTTAGCGGATTCTAAAGAAGATACTCATATAGCACAAAGAGGGTTACAACTGTATTTTTTTTTTTTTTTTTTTTGCGAAAGACTAGAAAAACCGATGTGAGATTTTCCCAGTGGATAGAGATGACTACGATACACATCGTTTTCTTGCAAAAAGTGAAAATTGAAAAATTTTGAGTTGACTCACTTGTGCGATTTGAAAAGTTTTTTTTTAGTATTTTTGATCCATCGTCTTGGCAAGTACAATTTCCAATTAAGGTTTTTATACCCTATACCTGTGGTCAGAGTTAAATGAGATGACGCTGAACCTAGACTCAACATTTATTATACCAATCAGAATCCTAGCCTAACTTTAATTTTTTTACATTTTTAAATTTTTTGAGTATTTCTTATTTGATGTTGATATTTGCTTAATACTTTATTATGACTTCTTCTAATATTCGGTCGAGTTCCAAATACAACACTCATTCTATGATTCGTATAATTGGTAAACAAAAGGAAGGTTTAAAAATTTGTCACTTAAATGCTCAAAGTCTTTTTTGTAAATTTGATGAATTTCGATACATTTTTGAAAACTCAGGAATTGATGTAATTTGTATATCTGAAACATGGTTCAATCCGAATAAGATAAAAAACTTTCAGTCAAATTAGACGGCTATGATTTATTTAGAGCTGATAGGAATACTGGTAAACGTGCTGGAGGCGTTGCAATGTATGTCAAGAAACAATTACGTTCTCGATTTGTTTGCAAATCTATCGATGAAGAATATTATTTTGTATTTATTGAACTTCCTTGTGACGTAAGCAAATGTCTCATAGGTGTTTTATATAGGCCTAATGATTCACTAGATATTTCTCCGGTTGTTAATATGTTAGATGAAAATTGTTTATCTTATAGTGATATTATTCTTTCTGGAGACCTAAATGGAAATTTGCTCATTGATTCTGATCTAATTTCACTTTTCCAACCGATTGGGCTTACAGCTGTAAACACTACTATTCCCACTCACTTTACTTCAATGAGTAGTACCCTTATTGACGTATTCTTTGTCTCAGATATTAGAAAAGTTCTTTTGCATGACCAGTTTTCTTCTCCTAATTTCTCAAAACATGACGTCATATATATGACCTTTAACCTTCGTTATTTTAAACATGAAAAACCACAGCATATTACTTTCAGTGATTACAAGAATATTAACTATGATGCTCTTTTAAATGAAATTAATATAATCAATTGGACCAGTATCTACAGTAATCCTGATTTAAACCAACAGATATCCTTTTTTTATGAAGCTACCACATACCTATACGACAAATACGTACCGGTTAGAAAGAAAACTGTTAAATCTTCTACTAAGCCTTGGTTTAATCAAAATATTTGTGATTTAATAGTTAAAAGAAATTCTGCTTACGATAAGTGGAAAAGATATAAAACTACACAGTCAAATGAAATTTTTAAATCACTACGTAGATCTGTTACTAGGGAAGTAAAGTTAGCTAAGCAACGCTATTATAGTCGTGTGTTTTCAGAGGCTATGGATACTAAAAATATGTGGAAAGAGATAAAGAAAATTGGTTATAAAGATGAAAGTGAATCGGTAAATCTTTCCACTTTTGAACTAAATGAATTGAATAGACAATTTACTTGAAATGACTTAACTCCTCTTCGTTCTGACTCTTATGCAAATCTACCAGATTGCAATCTGGATTCTTTATTTAGTTTTTCCTGCGTTAACCAGGAGGATGTTCTGGAAGCTTTTCTTTCCATAAAGTCAAAATCAATTGGTCTAGACGGTATGAATCCGATATTTATTAAAGCTATTTTACCACAGGTTTTACCCTATATCACTCATATTTTTAACACTATTTTTACAAAATCTATTTTCCCTGATTTGTGGAAATGGGCAAAAGTAATTCCCTTGCCGAAATCTAATAAAGAATACAGGCCAATTTCCGTACTTCCTTTTCTTTCGAAAGTTTTCGAAAAAATTATGAGCAAGCAAATGAATGAACACATATCCAATAATAATCTTTTATCATCTAAGCAATCTGGTTTTCGCAGGAAAAGAGGGTGTATCACTACTCGGAAGATCTTCGTTATATCGTTGACAGTGGTAATATTGCTTTTTTGACTTTATTGGACCACTCTAAAGCTTTTGACTCAGTGGACCATAATATTCTTGTTAAGCTTAAACATATTTTTGGTTTTTCTGAAATCTCCTCTAAATTGATTAGCTCTTACCTTCGGAATAAAGAGCAAGTAGTTGTCTCTAAAGACAAGTCGTCTACCTCTGCGTCTTTAAGTAGGGGTGTTCCGCAGGGGTCTATACTTGGCCCTCTTTTGTTTTCTATTTACATAAATGATCTACCTCCTGAATACTGAACTGAACCACGTATTTGAATGGGCTAGGTTGAATTGTCTTACCTTAAATCCGAAAAAATCTCAGTGCCTTGTTATTTTTAAAAAGATATATGATACCACTTGTCTTCCGAAAGTTAGTATTAATGGAGTGGATATCGCCTACGTTGCGAATGCTAAAAACCTTGGAATGATTTTTAATAATACCCTAACGTAGAATGATCAAATTAACAAAGCTTCTGGAAAAGTTTATAGTATTCTCCGTAATCTTTGGTCTTCTCAGTACTTCACACCGCAGAAAATTAGATTTGTTCTTGCAAAATCGTTTATCTAACCTACGCTTTTATATGGTTGTGAATTGTTGTCAGGTTGTGATAGTGCAGACATGGGTAAACTTACACGCGTCTTTAAAAGTTTAGTTAGATATGTTTATGGTTTACGGAAATATGATAGTATCTCCGCTTTTCTAAATAAAATTTATGGCATTTCATTTGAAGAGTATCTTAAATTTAGAACTTTACTTATGGTTCATAAAATTATTTTCACTGAAGAACCCGTTTACCTTTTCGAGCGATTATTATTTACAAGATCTAACCGTAATAACTGTCTTGTACCAATATTGTACAATAGACTAATATCCGAAAGACACTTTTTTGTAAATGGCATACGTCTTTGGAAGTCGTTACATACTTTAAATAATCAATTTCACAAAATATCAAATACAACATCATTTAAGAAAGAACTTTTTAAACTTTTTCTCAATTGATTTTTAATACTTCATTTTAATTTCTTTAGTTAATTTAATTTTAATTTCTATATAATTTTTACCTGCTGTGCAGGATATTTTTACACTTTATTTTTACATTTTTATTATATTTTTTTATATATTTTATATTATATTTTATTTTATATTATTCTTCTAATTTTAATTATAAATTAAACTTACTTACATTCTTCTTATTGAAAATTAATTTGTTATGACTAATGTTGTTTTATAAGATTTTAAATCTTGTTACATTAGGATTTTCATTAATAAAAAATTAATAATTATAATTGGGGATGTTTGGATATTGTCGACATTTTATATCAAAATTTAAAAAAGACCGACTATACGATACCCTATAAGACTATACGATACCCTATATCATGGTTTAGTGACCCTATCTCATTGGTCCAACTAATTGGATATAGAAAATAAGCATAAACCAAATTTTAGTGGCATTGTTATGAATTTTTTGGCTGCAGATATGAAAGAGTTCATATCGGGTGCTATATATGGGGACTAGGTCGAAAAATGGACCGATCCTGACCATATTTGGTAGAGTAACTTATGTATACAAACCAAGTTAGAGAAAAATCTGTGTAATATTTTTGTTTTTTTGATAGATTTAAGTGAAGATCGGGAAGCAGCTATATATGGGGCCTATGACTAAGAAATGTCCTATAGGGATTATTTTTGGACTACTGATTAATGGATATAATAAACACGTACAACCCCAATTTGACGGAGATTAATATGATAATTTGGATCTTATGGCAATTTATGTCGATTTCATAGGGGTCATTTGTATGGGGACTAGGTCAGAACATGGACCGAATTTCACTAATTTCAATAGCGTTTATCCTATGACCGATAAAAGCTTATATACCAAATTTCAAAATATATTCATATTTGCGACCTTTAGTTTGATTACAAGGTTTTCATGGACACACAGGCGGACAGACGGACGGACGGACGGACATGCGGACGGACAACGCTAAATCGACTTAGAAAGTGATTCTGAGTCGATCGGTATAATAAAAGATGGGTCTAGGTCAAATATTTTTGGTAGTTACAAACACCAGCACAAAGTCATTATACCCAAACCACATTGGGTATAAAAAATGTAATAAAAACTTAAAGGTGCAGTGGTCGAAAATTCCTCAGAATTATATATATTTTTCCCGTATTCAACACGTCAATACGGATTGTTTGAGGAGTATTACTACCACGCTAAAGAACAATATTGCCGCCCATCTATGAGAACGAATGGAAAAATAAATAGGAATATCGCCAGCTTCTCCATTGCGAAAAAAGTTTTTCTAACAGTGTATTTGCCAGCTATTAACATCTTGAAATTTTTCGACCATCTCTGTAAAATGAAAACAAAAAATAAGGCATGCATATTAAAGTGCACAAACCACCAACCATATGCCACGGGGAAGGAAGTGGTTTTTCGCACCTTGTTTATAATAAAAGTACTTCTGCAATTTCATACATATGAATATTTCTTTCACACACACACTCCAACAAACGCTTCAGCACACATACAAACATCTGTAAGTAACAACTTGTACTCCTCCTCCTAGAACGTTAAATATGTTGGTACAATTTTATGGCCTAATGAAAATTTGTTATACGATCCAAGTAAATATTTTTACAATTTCCTGTTTTTACTACCACTCCGGCCAGTCCTACTATGTATTTATATATATGACAAGATGTCTTTCGTAGCACGTGTGAAGTTATGTGCATATGTGTTAAATATGCTGGGCAGGAAATGATTTAAAAATTTTTATTTCACCACAAGAGACAGGACCAAAAAGCTACATAAAAAAAATATACAAATAAGTGTTCTGTGCCATACACACAAATGTGACTTTTTGACGCTCTCTAACCGGACCACTGGTCACTGGTTAGGTCGCTACTAGTTTACATCTGTAAGCACACTAGGGCGCCAGTTAATTTTCCAGTTTGATGAATGAAGGTGAACTATTCATAATAAAATGGATTCAAAGAAAATTAGTTAGAGTATTTTCGATACTTCCGTAGAACGTAATTATATATGTAATTAAATTTGCCATTGTACCATGTCGTCATTCCGTAAAGAACAATCTCATACCGCGGATGAGCAATTTTCAGATTTTTTCTAAATGAGATGCGTATTTTATATCGAAAAGTTAAGAAATTTTCATATTTATTTTGAAATAGTTGTTGATCAAACCAGCAATCGACCCTTGACGTTACTCGTTTCCCAAAGATGCCACCCTAATTTATATACATGACACCACACACACACACACAAACATAGACACCTCAAAAACCACAATCCTTTTAAATTACAGGTGTCATATAAGGAGTTCACATATTTTTCGCGAACTATTTTTATTGTCTTTCGGAATTATTTATGCAAAATGTTTAAGTTGTCGTTGTTCTGGTGTGGCCTCAAATAAAAATTAATCAATTAATAACAAATAAATGTCAGAAATTGTTGTTATTTTTGTTGTTTAAGAATGAAAATAAAATGATGCTTTAATATTTATAAAAATTGCTTCCATATTGGTAAAAGAAAAAAAATGGGAAAATCCATTTGTACTTATCAATTTGAATAAATGATGATTTTTTCAGTAGTCGTGCTATTTTATGAATAATTTAACTCGTTTTTTTTTTGTGATTTTTATGTATGTGATTTACTCTCGTCCATTTATAGATGTATTTTTTTTCCAATTTTTTTTCTTTTGTAAGCATCTGTGGTTGTAGTCCATTATGTAAGCCACTTTAGAGTGACATATTGTCGCGAATTTCAAACATACTCATAGATCACGCTCTTGTCAAGACAGTGTTGTGGAAAAGAATTGATGCATTTAAAAGGCAATACGGCAAAATTTACTCAGCAGATTCCAGCACTCGAAATTCGAGTGTAAATTCTAGGAAATTTTATTTTTTTTTCATTTAATAAAGACCCTAAAGGTATGCTTCACAATTCAACTCATTTTAAATGAAGAAAACAAACTCAACACATTAACACAAACAATTGTTTGTTAATTTAAATTAACAAATTTAATAAACACACGCATAGCATTGTATAATTTTATGTATGTGTTAGTAGCAACTTTTAACGATCATAACTCCAAAAAAATATTCCAGACTATGAAAATCTGTAAATCTCGATAGCAGCTAAAAAGAAATACCTTTCAAATGATAAATTATTTGTCAAAATCGGAGTAAAACTGTGAAACTTACATCGGTCACAAGAAATCGCCTTGCCTATTAATATTATAGATATTAAAGGGATATTAAACAAAATTGTTTTTTATGTGTTAAGAAACCAAATTTCTAAAGTTATTTCAGTGAAAATTAATTTATAGGCTGTATTGACTAATTACTCTTCTTATACAGCGACCAATCTCGGTCTGTTTAAGGACTTCAAATTGTGTTAAGGAAAAGTTAATTTTTGAAGTAAAAAAAAAAGAAAACAAATTCTTCCCATATAAACAATTTAAGGCCGATTTCTTTGCTTTTGAATTAAGGTAAAATTAAAATTATTCAGAGGAAATTATTCGCGAAAAATGGATGTGGTTTAACAAACTAGTATATTTCAAACTGTGTTAGGACATTTTATCAAAGTTTGAGAGATTTATGAATTTTGAGGTATCTATATATTAATACATGAAGAAAAATTTTAAGTTCCCTTTTTAAGCAATATCCGGGTATGGAGGAGTGTTAAAATTGGCATAGTTATAGTTCATATTGAGGAAAAGCTGAGAATGATAAAATTTATGTTTAATCTGTCGTAAAAATATATTAAATTAAATATGTAGTGTGTTTGATAAGTCATAGTTACCCTACCTTCTGTACGGTAACTAAATAGTAAAATTAAATTACTAATTGTAACTAAATATATCCACCTGCACCGAACTCAAGCGTGAGAAAAGTATTTCTCACAATTGTACTGTAGTATAGTTACGTGTGAACTGCTTAATACGCAAATTCACTCGTCTACTCAGTTACACATAATGTAAGTGTATGTGTACGCGTGTACAATGCATGTGCGCGCGTACGTAGGTAGATATACGTTAAAATTAGTATAGAAAAGAATTAATAAAGAGACGTGAAAGTAAACAGTCGCATGAGCGGCTGTTTTTAAACAAATAATAAAAAGTGTAATTATTTAAATTATATGGCGATCCTGCCAATGAAAAAAAATAAAATATGAAAAAAATAATAAGTCAATTAAAATTTTAAGAAAAAATTTAATTTGTGAAAAAATCAGAAAAACAATAACTACATATACCAAGCATGAAAAGTCGAAAAACGTACATTATTAATCAACATTTAAATTTAATCAACAATTAAAAATTTGTTAAGAAGGAATACCAAAAGTGTAAAAGCCAAAATAATTGTAAAAAAGTGAATAGTTGAAAAAGGTAATAACGACATGAATAAGCAACCGCAGCAACAACGGATTCATCAAACTGGAATACCAAAAGTGTAACAGCCAAAATAATTGTAAAAAGTGAAGAGTCGAAAAACGGTAATAACAACATGAATAAGCAACCCCAGCAACAGATTCATCAAACTCTACGTCAACAACAGTAACCATCATCTACAGCAGCTGGAGAATAAAACAACAGCTAAGTAGCATATTTTATTTTTTTAAATAAGTTGAATCATACATATTACATAGTAGTTAAATATTGATTTCTTCGATACTCGTATTGATAACATTTTTTTTGTTAAAATCAATCAATTGAAAAGAAATTTGAATACAAAATATTAGAAAAAAAAAATTATGTATTTAATTATATTAAAAAAAAAAAAAAAAAAAATTTTTTTTAAAAAACAAAAAAAACATGATTATTAATATTGAACTCACTTTAAAATTAATTAAACTGTGAATTTTTCTATAAAATAGAATAACTTAATATATAGAACAGAACATAGAAAAGTCATCATATTTAGGAATAAATCGACAATTTAAAATATTTAATGTATCATTAAAACTAAAATATTGATTCTTTAATATAAATTTAAATATTGATTTTTATTGGGAATAGGAAATTAAAAGATAAATTATATTTTAACATGGGTAAGCCGGAATCAAAATTAGAAAACCCAAACGCAAATGTAATAACCAACGTTGAGGTTGTCGACCACACAAACCAAATACAATCCTTGTGGTACCTCACATTGTGCTTGGTATTGATAAGCGGGGTAAACTTAACGCTAAAATTATACCTACTGCACAAAAGATCTCTCCGTAAGAGATATCTAAGTAGAGGCGACAACCTTGACAAGGTTTAAAAATGGGCCCATAAGATTTTAAAATTATATACTCCTCGAATAGATTTAAACAAAAAAAAAAAAAAAAAAAAAAAAAAAAAGAAAGAGAACAAAGCAGAGACTGCGATAACATCATGTTATATATTATCAAAATTTTTTTATTTTGTCATCATTATTAAAAATACTGACTAAAGAGAATAAAATTTTACATAAAGTGCCGGAGGAGTCCTATTATTGAATTACTTTATTTTGTTGAATATTTGAATTAATTGCTAATATAGCAGGAACTTTGGGGGACAAATCCTAAATGACAAATATTTTGAATATTTTTTTTTTGTGCGATTTTCTGGTAAGATTTTCTGTCCTAGCAGACAAAAGTCAATTTTAATCTGCATGTATGGACTGGTCTGCGATACTAGGCCAGTGCAGACTTATCAGAGAGGAATTTGACAAGTCCTATAAATGCCTCAATAGCGATAGGCCTACCAAAGAGGAAACTGTTGAAAAACATCTAAAAAACCTCTACTTACGACTTGAAGAAATAAGAGTCGTATTAAACGTAAATTATCAGCGTTTAACACCCGCACATAAGGTTGCAGCAGAGGGTTTTTTCATTGACCTAAGAAGTAAACTCATCAGTGTAGCAGCTCGTAGGGGTCTTGAAGTAGAATTGCCCAACTCATTACATGAAAGGGTAGAATTTGCGGATGACAAAAATAAATTAGCAATACAGACAGAAATAATAAGCGCAAACATGCCACAAACAGCAACGGAATTTTTAAGGACAGCATCCAGAATCATACCTGATTTTGATGGTAGGGCAGAGAACCTACAAAGTTTTCTGGATGCATTAACACTGGTGGATTCAATTGCGGAAGACCAGGATGCGGTGGCCGTCAATTTAGTAAAGACTAAATTGAAGGGAACGGCACGTACTCTCATAGAGGGTAATGAAGTAAATTTAGCCGGCATAATAGCTAGGTTAAAAACAACAGTCAAGGGCGAGTCCGTTGAGTTGCTTTCGGCAAAGATAATGAATCTCAAACAGTGTGGTAGGACACCGAATGACTACACCAAAGAGATAGAAGAACTGGCGAAAAGATTACAAAGCGCCTACATAGTGGACGGTTTAAATACTACACTAGCCGAAAAATACACGACGAACATTGCTGTAAAGGCAATGACAAAAAACAGTACCAACGACAGAGTGGGACTCATACTAGAAGCAGGTCAATTTAACACTCTCAATGATGCGGTAGCTAAGTTTATAAGTTGTTCAACCGATGCGCCTAAAAATAGTACAATAATGTACTATAACAGGGATATGCACAATACCCAGGGTCAAAGACGTGGGCGATCCTACGCAAATTTTAGCCGACGTGGAAATTACACCGGAAATAGCGGTCGTAGTAACAATAACAGGAGATACAACAGTGGGAGTAACCAGTCCCACAATGATAACAATGAGGTCAATAGGCAATATAATGGCCGTGACAGTTACAACAGGAACAATAATAACTACAGCGGGAACTATAACAACCGCAATAATAATAGAGGACGTGATGTCCGGGCTTTGCATGGGAGTACGGAAAACGTACAATCCCCGGGTACTCAATAGATGAAATAATTAGAAATAGTAGAATCTTAAACGTTAATCTGAATTCAGCATCATATATTTCACTAAAATCAAAATTCAATGAAGGAGTGTCGACATTTTTGGTAGACACAGGTGCGGACATATCAATAATAAAAAGCGGACAGAATAAATTTGAAAGAATAGATACATCCAACACAATTAGCCTACATGGCATAGGAAAGGGTATAACCTATACTAGGGGAAAGATCACAACGGATCTGATATTTGAAAATCTGTTAGTTAAACATAAACTCCATGTGGTAGATGATGACTTTCCAGTTCCATCTGATGGAATATTGGGACTTGACTTCATTAGAAAGTACAATTGTAAACTAGAATATGGAACGGATCAAGATTGGATAGTATTAAGACCAGATGATTTCCCACAAAGTATACGGATGAAAATGCGAAAATACCCAAACATCAACACAATATCATTACCTGCGAGATCAGAGGTAATTAGAAGAATAAATGTAGGAGATTCAAAGGGGGACATATTAATTCCTAACCAAACCCCTAAGGAGGGGATATTTATAGCAAATACAATTTCTAACGCCTCACAAACTTTTGTACGTATAATGAATACAACAGACGAAGAAGTTGTTATATCTGATGCTCAAATAGAGACTGAAAGCTTGGATAATTATGAAACAGTATCAATGGTCGAGTGTCAGAATAACGATGATAAATTTAAGATATTGTCCGAAAAATTTCCTAAATTCATTGAGAATGAACTAAAGGAAATATGCATGAAATATATTGATGTTTTCGCACTAGAAACAGAAAAAATATCTGCGAATAATTTTTACAGGCAAAAATTGCGTTTAAAAGATATAGAACCAACATATATTAAAAACTATAGGATACCTTATGCGCATAAGGAGGAAATAACAGGACAAGTGGATAAATTAATAAAAGATGGTATAATTGAACCATCAGCTTCTGAATACAATAGCCCAATATTATTAGTACCGAAAAAATCTTTAGCTGGAAGCGTTAATAAAAGATGGAGATTAGTAGTAGATTACAGGGCGGTTAATAAAAAATTGATTGCAGATAAATTTCCATTACCAAGAATAGATGACATTCTTGATCAACTTGGCAAAGCGAAATATTTTTCTTGTCTAGACTTAACGTCTGGGTTTCATCAAATTGAATTAGATGAGGACTCCAGGGATATCACATCATTTTCAACAGATAAGGGATCATTCCGTTTTAAGCGCCTCCCATACGGGCTTAAAATAGCCCCAAATTCATTTCAGAGAATGATGACAATTGCATTCGCTGGTTTATCACCAGCTCAAGCTTTCTTATATATGGATGATTTAGTTGTAATTGGTCGTTCAGAACGACACATGATTAGGAATCTGGTAGATGTTTTTGAAACCTGTCGGAAATATAACCTTAAACTACATCCAGGAAAATGTTCATTTTTCAGTCATGAAGTGACTTATTTGGGACACAAATGTACAGATAAAGGCATTCTTCCAGACGATAGCAAATTCAAAATAATTCAAGACTATCCCACACCTAAAAATGCCGATGAAACAAAACGATTTGTAGCATTTTGCAATTACTATAGACGTTTTGTTCCTAATTTTGCGGAACACGCTCGTCTCTTAACGAGATTATGTAGGAAAAATACAAAATTCGAATGGAGTAGAGAGTGTGAGAAAGCATTCGAATATTTGAAAAACTCACTACTGAACCCAAGAATATTACAATATCCCAATTTTGATGAACAATTCTGTATCACAACCGATGCAAGTAAATATGCATGCGGTGCAGTGCTAAGCCAAGAGCATGATGGAATACAACTTCCAATAGCATATGCCTCACGATCGTTCACGAAAGGTGAAGCGAACAAATCTACTATTGAACAGGAATTAGCAGCTGTACACTGGGCGATTACATATTTCAGACCATACATATATGGCACGAGATTTTTAGTGAGAAGCGATCACAGACCACTGTCGTACTTGTTCTCGATGAAAAACCCTTCCTCAAAATTGACGCGAATGAGATTGGATTTAGAAGAGTATGATTTTACAATAGAGTACCTGAGGGGAAAGGATAACCATGCGGCAGACGCTTTATCCAGAATAACAATAGCAGACATAAAAACTGGCGGAAACATTTTTATGGTAACCACTAGAACAAAATCTAGAAAAACACAACCAGGAATAGATGAGAAAATAAAGAGTATAACGACAACCCCAAGGGTTTATGAAACACTTAGTATAAAGGAAGTAAGAAAAAATGTTCGCCTAAAGTTTGACTTACAAGGCAAAACACCGAGGTGTTACCTTAAACACGGGAAAATAACTTTAGAGGAGCTTAGGATAGATGACCTTATTGTTAATGGGAAAGTTGATCTAAATCAATTCTTCCCTAGGTTGGAAAATATGACCGACAACAAAGGCATCAAAAAGTTGCAACTATCACTAAATGACAAAATATTTGAGAAGATTCGAATCAATGTGTTTAAAGAAATAGGGAACAAAGAATTAAAAAAATTAATAATAGCTCTAGCGCCACGGAGAATAAATGTTACTGCTGACGAGCAGAAAAACACACTCCTAGAAAAATATCACAATGATCCTTTATACGGAGGTCATCCAGGGATAACAAGGATGACAGCAAAAATAAATGAAAAATATTTCTGGAACGGAATGTCAAGAGACATACGTAACTATATAAAAGGATGTAAGCAGTGTCAGACAAATAAATCCCTACCGAAAACAAGGGAACCAATGGTGATAACGGAAACACCAGTGAAAGCATTCGATATAGTCGTTATTGACACAATTGGTCCTTTTATTAAATCTAATAACGGCAATGAATATGCCATAACCATAATATGTGATCTAACGAAGTATTTGATCACTATACCAATTCCTGACAAACAGGCTAAAACCGTAGCCAAGGCTATTTTTGAAAATTTCATTTTAATATACGGTCCAATGAATAGAATTCTGACTGATATGGGAACGGAGTATAAGAACCAGACCATACAAGAGCTTTGTGGATTGCTGAATATTGAGTACACAACATCGACAGCATACCATCATCAAACGTTGGGTACTATAGAAAGATCACATAGAACATTTAACGAATACGTTCGTTCATATCTTTCAGCGGACAGAACAGATTGGGACGAATGGTTGACATACTTCACGTATTGCTTCAATACAACACCTTCTACTGTCCATGGGTACTGTCCGTATGAACTGATATTTGGTAAGAAATCACCTAACATACCATTTCTTGATAACAATATCGTTGACCCAATATATAACATAGAGTCATACGAAAAAGAGGTAAAGTATAGGCTTCAGACGGCGCAGCAGCGAGCTGCGAGTATGATAGAAAGGCAAAAACAAAGTAGTAAGACTCTGTACGATAGAAGAATTAATCCCATTGAAATAAAAATAGGAGATTTGGTTTTGATAGAGAACAATGCGGGCCATAAACTGGAAAGCTTGTTTAAGGGACCTTATTCGGTAGAGAAATTAGACGAATTAGGTAATTGTACCCTATCAATGAGTGACGGTAAAAAAGCCAATGTACATAAAAATAGACTAAAACAATGTAGCTAAAAAAAAAAAAAAAAAATTTTTCATTCTAATTTTAAAAATACCTGGCCAGGTCAAAATAAGTTTAAGATTAAAATTTAACAACAATTCTAAATATAAAATTTAAAATTTTTAAAATTAACATTATAATTAATTTAAGAAAAAAAGAAGAATTTATTGTAAACCAACATTAAAAATAAAAGAAGAATTTATTGTAAACTAACATTCAAAAAAAAAAAGAAGAAAACATTTTACATATAAATTATAATTTTACCTACAACATTAATTTTAAATAACTTTATAAAATTTAAATTAAAATTAAAAATAAATTTCAAAATCGAATTAATTAAAATTTAATTTTATTTTAAGGAAAAAAGGGAAGGTGAAGAACCCAAAATAGATCTTGAGACCTAATATTTTTTTTTTCAAACTAAATTTAAAAATACTATAAGTATATGAAAGAATGATCAGGAATATATATCATTCTTTTTCTGTAAAAGGGAGGTGTAGTGTGTTTGATAAGTCATAGTTACCCTACCTTCTGTACGGTAACTAAATAGTAAAATTAAATTACTAATTGTAACTAAATATATCCACCTGCACCGAACTCAAGCGTGAGAAAAGTATTTCTCACAATTGTACTGTAGTATAGTTACGTGTGAACTGCTTAATACGCAAATTCACTCGTCTACTCAGTTACACATAATGTAAGTGTATGTGTACGCGTGTACAATGCATGTGCGCGCGTACGTAGGTAGATATACGTTAAAATTAGTATAGAAAAGAATTAATAAAGAGACGTGAAAGTAAACAGTCGCATGAGCGGCTGTTTTTAAACAAATAATAAAAAGTGTAATTATTTAAATTATAAATAAAATAAAATATTTATAATAATTCGGTACACCCTGTTAATGCGAATGATTTAAATTATATATCAGACGCTCTGTGTTGAATTGTTAATTGCTAAAATTGATTAACATACCTTTAGGCTCATTTAAATATTCATAAATTTTTTATACCGGGTGATCCAAGTAGAGATACTTATTTCAATAGCCTTTTTTTTGACAGATCACGTGTGAGTCGTGTCATGCTGTCATGTTATTTTTGTTTAGTATTGTTTGGCATTTCATCATGGAAAGACTTACGCCTGAACAACGTTTACAAATCGTTCAACTTTATTACGTTCTGTGAAGAATGTGTTTCGTGCACTTCGCTCAACTTATAGTCAACACCATCACCCGTCTTGAGACCCAGCATTCATTATTGGATAATATTCGATCGAATAGACCACGTCCAGCACGCAGTGAAGAAAATATATCGGCCGTAGCTGAGAGTGTACACGAAAACCGTGGAGAGTCGATTCGGCGCCATTCGCAGCAACTCGGACCGTTATTGTGCCATGATAACCGACTATTTGATGCCTGAAATTGAAGCTCGTGATCTCGGCGGCATTTGGTTTCAATAAGACGGCGCTACTTCCCACACAGCGCATCAATCAATGGATTTATTGAGCGAACACTTCGGTGAGCAGATAATTTCACGTTTTGGGCCGGTCGATTGGCCACCAAGATCATGTGATATCACACCGCTAGACTTTTTCCTGTGGGGATATGTAAAGTCTAAAGTCTATGCGGACAATCCCGCTTCTATTCAGGCCTTGGAGCAAAACATACTAATGTCATTCGCCAGTTACCAGTCGAAACAAGTCAAACGAGTCATCGAAAATTGGACTCAACGGGTGGACCATCTGAGACGTAGCCGCGGCGAACATTTGATAGACATAATCTTCAAAAAATAAATGCCAAAGAATGTTCTTTCAAATGATAATAAACATTCCCCATTAAATTTGAACTTTCTGTGTTTTTTTCTTTAAAATAGTAGGGAATCTCGAAATGGATCACCCTTTATATATAGATTAAAAATTGAATGAAAAAATAATATTTCCTAGAATTTGCACTCGAATTTCGAGTGCTGGGCTATACTAGTTAAAATAAATGCCTCAGAAATGCGTCCTTGATATTATGCTTACTTTGTAGTTCCAGAAAGTTTGTTCTTAAATAATATTTGCAGCGATGTTTTCGCAGAGTTTTACCTAATAAAGCATTACGAGCTAGTACAGCATTACTACTTCATAAAACATGTATAAGACCAGTTTTGCTGTATGGATTTCCTATTTGATTTTCGATTTCACGCAAAACACATAGTGGCGTCCTTAAAACAAATTAGGTTGCAAAAATCAAGAATTCCATGTGCGCTTACGATATTTTGAATAAACTCATCTTATAGGAAATTGTTTTAAGATTAAAAAATTTGCTACCTTCAATAAAATCAGATTTTTAGTTTAGAAGATATATATAACCCTTCAAAGTTGACCGATTTTCAGTTAAAAGAAAAGCCATTGTCTTTTCGGTGTTTTGAGTTACTGAATATTTAAAAATTTTAAAAATGCCATTTGAGCAAGGTGAAATTATTACATTACTAGCAGATTCCAGCCCTCGAAATTCGAGTGCAAATTCTAGGAAATTTTATTTTTTCATTAAATAAAGACCCTAAAAGTATGCTAATCTATTGTAGCCAATTCACAAATCAACACAAAAAACAAACTCATTTTTATTACAAACACATTAACAAATTTAATAAAAACACACATAGCATTGTATAATTTTTTGTATGTGTTAGTAGCAACTTTGAATGCAATTTACTCAAAATAAAGGAAAAAATTAAAAAATCTGTAAATCTGCAAAACCGCTAAAAAGAAATACCTTTCAAATAATATACGTTTGGTCACAATCGGGATAAAACTGTAGAACAAAACATCGGTCACAAGAAATCGCCTAGCCTATTAATATTATAGATACTATCGCGGAGTAGCAATGAAAGAAATTGGGGGTCAAATTTATCATAGTCTTTGAGCTATACAAAATTATTGAAAAAAAAATCAAAAATATAATCTCCACACTGAGACTCGTATTTCACGCAAAGCCAGCACTGGTCCATGTTACAAATCGGCTTGGTGAATGCCAACGTGTCAAAGGCAACCAAAGGGCTTCAAAGCGTAACAAAAAAAGATAGAGTAAGTTCGCTGAATGTACAACAATTATTTTATTTTTTTTTGTAAACAACCGAACCCCGCCTCACACTTACCCACCCCACCATATCGAGGGGACACGCCCCCTTAACGTGGGGACCGCGTACAGACCATATTCCGAACCCTGGCGGATTCCAAGAGCTTGCAAGTAGATTGTGTGGTCATAAATCAGCTACAGACTAAGTCATAAGCTGATATTAGGAATAGACAAACTTAAAAAACATAACATAACAATAATATAATTAAGCGCCCCGGTAGGTGAGTAGGTAGCGTGCTTGCCTATCATGCGGGGGTCGTGGGTTCGATTCCCACCAGAGGCTTTGGTCTGTCGCTGCAAAAACCAGCCAAATGGTCTCTGTCACCCGGCTTATCCCTGGACCCAAATTAGAAAACAAATTTACTTTGTATTGTAATTAATATAAATAAATAAATAAATAATAATATAGTTAATTAAGGTATTCAATTATATCGCGCTTTACTTTCAGTATATTACAATCAAAGTCAACGAAATTGTGTGATACATTATAATAATGACAAAATTTGCGAAAAGGATAAAAATTAGCATAATTAGTCCTAAAATAGTCCAAATGAAGCGGATTAAAATGTCTTCTGAATCTATAAAGTATGTTAAAATTTAAATTTGATAAAAGACACTCTGACTCAACGTCACCATTCGCAAGGTTGAAAACAAATGTGACACCCAACATGGTCCTCCTACTCTCAAGAGCTGGAAGTCTGATAAGCTTCAGTCTATTAGTATATCATGGCAAGTCATCATAACTCCAACCTAAACCACGTAGACAGAATAGCAAAACCTTTCTCTGACTCAATTGCACGGCGTGAACCTGATAATATGGACTCCATATTATTGATGCATATTCCAAAATTGGTCTTACAAGTGCTGTATAAAGCTGTTTAGTAACATACTAGCAGATTCCAGCCCTCGAAATTCGAGTGCAAATTCTAGGAAATTATATTTTTTCATGCTTATCAATTATAACCAATTCACAAATCAACACAAAAAAACAAACTCCATTTTATTACAAACACATTAACAAATTTAATAAACACACACATAGCATTGTATAATTTTATGTATGTGTTAGTAGCAACTTTAAATGCAATTTACTCAAAATAAAGGGAAAAATTTAAAAATCTGTAAATCTGCAAACCGGCCAAAAAGAAATACCTTTCAAATAATATCTGTTTGGTCAAAATCGGGATAAAACGGTAGAACAAAACATCGGTCACAAGAAATCGTCTAGCCTATTAATATTATAGATATGGATCTGAAAACTCCTTAGCCCATCTTTTAACGAAACTAAGAGTAGATCTTGCCTTATTAAAAATCATAGCAATATGACCAATGAAGTCAAGTTTCCTTTCCATAAGTACACCTAGATTCAAAAATGTTTGAACGGTATCCAATACCATTCCATTAATGCAATACTCGTTAGAAATTATCCCCTTGCTGTGAAATACAATATGATTACATTTCTTAAGATTCAGTTCCATCAAGTTCACATTTTACCATTCAAGTAATAAATCAAGCTCACGCTGAAGAGTAATACGACCATTTATGTCATTGAAACTGTGAAATAATTCACATCATCTGCATACATAAGGACGAAATTAGAGTCGGAAGATCATTTACGAATAGTAAAAACAATAAAGGGCTCAAATGACTGCCTTGGGGAACGCCAGAAATAACTTTTATAATTTTAGATTCAATATTGCGAAACATGACCCTTTGAGATCTAAATGTGAGATACGATTCAATCCACAAAATAATAGATTCGTGTATGCCAATGAGTCATTAGTTTCAGAAGTAAAATATTATGATCCACCCTATCAAAAGCTTTACTAAAATCAGTGTATATCACATCGTCTACTCACCACGGACAAAAGCTTCGAAAACATGAGTCGAAAATTCTAGAAAATTAGTAACTGTTGATCTTGATTTTAAAAAGCCATGTTGAAATAGAGACATAGTCGACTTTAGTTGATAAGAGAGATAATCAGTAACATTAGCTTAGTTATTCCCCTATAGTTAAGTACATTCGCCTCTCACCACCTTACTTATACAGAGGTATAATAAATGATTCTTTCCATGAAGTAGGAAAATAAGCACTTTGCAAAAGACTGTTGAAAATACACGTTATGGGCACACTTGGAATTTGAGCGCAATTTCTCAAAATACAAGCAGGAACACCATGAGGACCAGAAAATTTCAACTGAATCAGAGACTTAAAAACAGTTTCCGTATAAAGAGCGGAATATTTGATACCGATGCAATTTTTATAAAATATGGATAGTTAGCGACGGTTAAAGTATTTGAATTGCTATACGAGGACTGGAAAAATCAGCAAACATATTCGCACTATCAAGATAATGAGAGGATAAATTATCATTACAAAACATTTCGGCGGAAACGACGAAGATTTGCGCTTGGTGATATTAGTCGTTAAGTTTAAAACTGTGATTTTTTTTTTATATTTATTTTGATTATTTATTTTTATTAATTTATTTAATTTTATTAAAATTGTGTCGTGATGTCCAGTTTTTTATCTTTAAATTTATTAAATAATAATAACCTGACAATAAATTAATAATAAAAAAATTTTTATACACTCCTGATGAAGTTGAAAAACCGTCAACGAAACGTAGAGTGGAGATGAAATAAATTTTGTTTTAATTTATTTTATTTAAAACTTATAAGCTGACCATCATAGCCCAAAAGAAGTAACATAAACTCAAGATAACTGGTCATAAAACAATTTAATAACATACAAGGTTAGGTTAGGTTGAAAAAGAGGAGCCATGTATACACATAGCTCATATCCGTTTTACCCGGATATACACTGAAGCCAGAAAGTCGGCTTGTTGTGCGCTCTACATCCTCGTGCTCATCCGTTTATCTACCCCTTTTTTAACTTAGGAATTTGGTCTTGACAGCAAATTTCTGAGTGTTTTCCAGCGTATCCCCCTAAGTGCCGCTAGGCCTGGTATGATGTCGTTGGATAAATGTCTGACTTGTTCCCGCAAATGCAGGACAGTAACAAAGGTAGTGTTCTAGGGTCTCGACATCCTCTCCACAAGCTCTGCATGTGTCCGATTCTGCCCGTCCTATACGGTATAGATGAGCCCTCAGTTCAGAGTGCCCAGTGAGGATGCCAATAATCCTACTCAGTTCCCTTCTATTTAGACTAAGGATTTCCTTAGTCTTCGAAGTGTTTGGAGAGCACCATAGTATCTTCGTAGCCTTACCCACGTCAGTTTCCTCCCAAATTGAAGTATGTGAACTGGTTGCCTACTCCGATAGTTTCAATTTGAGAGACTGGAAAAGTATTGGGTTTTCCAAACTACCTCCCTCCAGGAAAGTAACACATACAAAGTCAAAGAAGAAGAAGGTTATTAGCAAAGTTTGATTTTAAATTATCCAAATACCTCATATAGCAAATATTATTCAGCAAATAATAATCAGCGCGAGCGGTAGTATATTTATCATAATCTAAAGTTGAACAGGATTTTACGTATCTTTGAAAAAGGCTAGATTTTCCGTTTTTTAGCCTCGTCAATTCCTTTGAATTCCACGGTAGATCAGTATACTCAAAGTTCTGATGGGAAAGAGGAATGCATTTAGAAAAACAATCGTTCAAAATATCATTAAAGCAAGTCCATGGTGCAAGTATTAAGGAGCCGATTATCAACCAAAAATGACCTGTCAATATGATAAAACAGTTCATTCAATTTATTATAATCAATTCATTTGCAAAATGATTTACTCATCGCAGTATTTAGTCCCATTATAGGCTCTTCTTGGCCAACATCAAGAACTATAACAAAAGTAGGGTGATATAGATTTTCAGGTAAGGATATTGGGTCAATGCAATTCACTACAAAAGTTTCAACATTATCCACAAAAACTAGATCCAGCATTATTTTGTTCGACTTTAAAACACAATTTATCTGAAATACCCCCAGATCTGATATACTCTGAAGAACTGTATCATAAAAGGGAAATGTCTTAATACGGTAGGTAAATTGAAATCGCTAAGTATTAGAAGTGAGTCACCAAGTTTCAGACAATTACTTACAGAAGAAATCGCATAAGCATGAGCATCATATACTGTAGGCTAGGCGATTTCTTGTGACCTATGTTTTGTTCTACCGTTTTATCCCTATTTTGAACAAACTTATATTATTTGAAAGGTATTTCTTTTTAGCCGTTTTGTAGATTAACAGATTTTTAAATTTGTTCCTTTACTTTGAGTAAATTGCATTTAAAGTTACTGCTAACACAAACATATAATGATATATGTATATGATATGTGTGTTTTATTAAACTTGTTAATGTGTTTGTTGATGAGTTTGTTATCTTCATTCACAATAATAATAAACCATAAAAGTTGTGGTTTGTGAATTAGCTAAGTTGAAAAATAAAGCTGCCTAGAAATTGCACTTGAATTTTGAGCGCTGGAATCTGCTAGTTTTTATTATTCATCTACTTTGCAATCTTACTTTATATTGAATCAAACCACTTTATATTATAGTTTCCGACGAAAAAAGTTTAATTTGGATGGGCCACAGATGGTTTTCCAGGCTATTGTCATGATGTCTGGAAGGCGCCATTGTGTTTAGCAAAACGTGATTTGAGTGGCGGAAGCACAATGGTGTGTGGGGGGGCTGGGATTTATGGAACGTCGAATAATATCTTTTCGGATGAAAAACACAGATTACATACAATTCCTTGAGAAAAGCCTGGTGCCATTTTAAGAGGAAAAATATGACACACCGTAGTGTTTTCAACAGGATAATGCTCGAATCCATGGTAGTCGAGAAACAAATTACGGTTTTTGTTAAAAACAGTAACAGTTTTGTTTTAGAGTGGTCGGCATGCTCACCACACCTCAATCCCATAGAAACTTCCAGGGGCATCTTGACACAATGACAGTTTGAATCAACTGCTTGTAATAATAACCACTCTAAAGAAAGAATGACAAAAAAATTAACCAAAATACAATCAACAGTCTTGTTGAAGTATGGAACTATGGAAAAACGAATTGAAGATGCTTAAAATAGGATAGAAGAGTGTATACTAGGGTGGCCCTTTATTATATGGAGGGAAACAAGTGTTCAAACTCTCGGTCTCACCCCCGAGAAATATGCGAATAGTAAAAAAACTGAGAAATACCATGTTTTGGGCCAATCAAACAACATTTAGAGGTGGCTCAACGCGATTGAAAATTTCAAGTGTGTTTATATGGGGAAAATATGACTTTTTTTTTTTCCAGATTTTACGAAAATTTCGTTCTATAGTTTAATGTTTCCGACAAGTTGTTATATAGTTCGGGATCAGTATTAAATTATCCTTTCAAAAAGCTATAAAACTTCAAAATCGGTTTAAACCTCGCCAAGAAATCGCAAATGCCCCAGACCACTTTTGTGCTAAAAAAAAAACTAGCTCATGAAATTTGATGGCATTTTTTTCAACTTTGAGAAATTGATTAAAGCCATTATTTCTTTTTGGTATCTATACCTATAAGTACTCAGATATGGAGGATTATTTTATTACCACGTTGTTAAAATTTTGAAATTTTTTTGATAAAATTTTGAAAACACCTTTTTCAAGTTTTAAAAAATTTTCTTAAACAAAATTTGAAAAAACTGGATCTAAAACTTTAAGTTCTTGTTAAATACATGTTACGGATTAACTGTGTGAATTTTTTTGACAAGGATTTTATTTTTGCGGATTTCGAGAAAAATGGGATTTTTGTAAAATATTCTGAACATGTACTCCTTCTAAATACTTTGTATCAAAAATTGGTCACTTTTCTTCCTTTAGATGTTATATTTTATCTTAATAGCCTAGGGTTTCGGAAAAAAATAATATGACCCCATTAACCCTTTTGTAATTGGGGTCACATATGACCCCAAGCTAATAAAAAACAATTTATTCAAAAAATTCAAATATTTTGTAAGTGCTGTTGAATTTTTAGATGCGATGCTTAAAATATAATAACCAAATATGTAGAACTTCTGCTCCTAAAATTTAAGATAAATCCGAGAACGTTAACCCATTATTTGCCAAGGCCAGCTTTGGATTTTAAGATATTTTTAAATAAAAATGACCGAAAACGAGTTTTTCTGTTAAAGTCGATGAAACCACTATTTAGATTTAAGAAAAATAATTCGGTTAATTTTTATTTATTTAACCCTTCAGTGCTCCTGGGATCAAAATAATCCATTGTGATATACACATCTTTGCTGCAATTATCTGCTTATTGCTCGCGAATATCAAATAAAACAACTTTTAACCAATTTTGTTATAAAATTATATTATGTACAAAAACTATCTATATTTTTCTAAATAAAATAAGAAGACCCACAAATAACACAAAGCTAATAAAAGGGCATCTTATTAGAATACAGACCTAAAATGCAAAATCGACTTTTCTTATTTTGACTATGATGCACTCAACTAAACTACGCTACATATTTGTTATTTTTTCTTTTTTTTTTTGGACAACGATCCAAAAGTCAACTCAGAAAGTGATTCAGAGTCGATTATTTTAGGTGAAGTATTTGTATTTAAAAAATTCATAACTACAATGTATTCTTAATCGGGCCGGTTTCTGGCATTTATTTATTTATTATTGTTATTTTTTTTTTTTTTTTTTTTTTGTGAAACCCACCACAAACTCATAGCTACTGCGTGCATACAATTTATCAGCACTGTGAGTTTGTACACACATTTCGTGCAATATCATAAAAAATATATAAAAAGGATTGTGTGTGCCCTTGAATGTACTCGTATGTATATTAAAATAAAGAAATATAGAATATCAAAAACTCTTGTAAAACATGTGCAAATCTATATCCGTATCCGTGCAATAAAGAAGCTGTGTTTCGACTTATTGAAGGGCACTTCTGATTCAATCAGCATTTCCATGATTCAGTGATTTCCTCAAAAGAAACCTTTGAAACATTTCGTTTTTCTAATAAAAAAAAAAAACATCACTACTTAGAAATATTTATGATGCCATTACATATGTAAAACATGTTTACGCACGCTTATACAAAAAAAAAAAAAAAAAAAAAAAAAAAAACATAAAAAATTTATAATACTCGTATTCAGCAAAAAATAAAAAAAAAATAAAAATATTTAGATTTGTTTTTCGTTTAATGTTCATCTAACGTATTCGAATAATTTAATTAACGAGTTGGTCATTAGACGTTAAAGTAAATATTTATATTGCCAAATTTCCTTGAGCTAGTTTAAGAATATAATAACTTCTTTACATTGTTTTTATCTTTTGTTCTAAACAAACAGAACATAAACAAACAAAACAACACAAAACAACAAATGCAAACATATATTAATATAGAAGATATGAAAAATTTTTGCAAATAGAAATGTCAACTTTTTTTTTTATACAATTATTATCTATGTAAGTAAATATTATCTATGTGAAGGTTTGTGCACGAAAAAAACTGTAACAAAAGTTTTCACTTGTCAAATTTTACTTATTATCAATATTTATTAATTAGTTTACTTTTATTTATTAAAATTTTCAATAAAAATTCGAAATGGGCTTACGAGGCGAAGATTCTTCGGTGACATGTTTCCCGGATTATTACAAATTATAATGAACATCTTACTGTTAAGATAGGTCACATGGTGCGGGAAGAAAGAGAGGACCAGATGATATTTTGTAGGTCAAGAAATGAGAAATCATATTGAAACAAGTAAGAAATTATAGTCGGTCTAGACCGACTATATGATACCCTATACGATGCATTTGGAAATCCTATCTCTTAGGCCCAACTAACTGGAAATAGAAAATAAGCAAAAACCAAATTTGAGTGGGATTTTTATTAATTTTTTTGGCTGCAGATATGAAAAAGTTCATATCGGATGCTATATCTATATGGGGACTAGGTCCAAAAATGAACCGATCCTGACCATGGTTGGTAACGTCTCTTGTATTTTGCAAAAACATATACAAACAAAATTTGAGAAGAATCAGTGCAATATTATTGTTTTTTAATAGATTTAAGTTAATATCGGGAAGCAGCTCTATATGGGACCAAAGGGATCATTTTTGAACTACTTATTTATGGATGTAATGAACGCATACAAACCCAATTTGAGTAAGATCTATATGACAATTTGGATCTTATGGCAATTTATGTCGATTTCATATGTGTAATTTGTATGGGGGCTAGGTCTGAACATGGACCGAATTTCACCAATTTCAATAGCGTTCATCCCATGGCCGATAAAAGCTTATACACCAAATTTCATCAAAATATATTCATATTTGCGACCTGCAGTTTGATTACAAGGTTTACATGGACACACAGACGGACGGACGGACGGACGGACATTGTTAAATCAACTCAAAAAGTGATTCTGATTCGATCGGTATAATTAAAGATGGGTCTGGGTCAAATATTTTTGGTTGTTACAAACAGCAGCACAAAGTCATTATACCCAAACCACATAGTGGTATAGGGTATAATGAGCTCCCAACACATTCGGTACATTCATCAATCGGACTATTTGGTACGAAACTTTAAAACCAACGAAATTTAAAAAAAAAAACAAGTAAGAAAATTATAGTCGGTCTAGACCGACTATAGGATACCCTATACCATGCGTCTAGAGAGCCTACCCCATAGGCCCAACTAACTGGATATAGAAAATAAGCATAAACCAAATTAGAGTGGGATTTTTATAAATTTTTTTGTCTGCATATATGAAAAAGTTCACATCGGATGCTATATCTATATGGGGACTAGGCCCAAAAATGGACCGATCCTGACCATGTTTGGTAAGGTCTCTTGTATTTTGCAAAAATATATACAAACAAAATTTGAGATCAGTGCAATATTTTTGTTTTTTGATAGATTTAAGTGAAGATCGGGAATCAGCTCTATATGGGGCTATGACTAAGAGTTGTCCCATAGGGATCCTTTTTGGACTACTGATTAATGAATGTAATAAGCACATACAGACCCAATTTGACTAAGATTTATATGATAACTTGGATCTTATGGCAATTTAAGTCGATTTCATAGGGGTCATTTGTATAGGGGCTAGGTCTGAACATGGACCGATTCTCACCAATTTCAATAGCGTTCATCCTCTGGCCGATAAAAGCTTATATACCCAATTTCCTCAAAATATATTCATATTTGCGACCTTCAGTTTGATTACAAGATTTACATGGACACACAGACGGACGGACGGACGGACGGACGAACGGACATCGTTAAATCGAATCAGATAGTGATTCTCATTCGATCGGTATAATTAAAGATGGGTCTAGGTCAAATATTTTTGGCGGTTACAAACAACAGCACAAAATCATTATACCCAAACCACATAGTGGTATAGGGTATACAAAATTTTCCGGTATGAAAACCAACACTCAGTGTCGGCAAGTCATTTTTTACAAAGGGTTCTAAAAATACCGAATAAGACTTCTTTCTTTCATAAGCCAACATAATCAGTTATGTGATGGAAATCGATTTAGACGCAAAAACGATTTAAATTCAACTAGCAGACTCCAGCCCTCGAAATTCGAGTGCAAATTCTAGGAAATTTTATTTTTTTATTAAATAAAGACCCTAAAGGTATGCTAATCAATTATAGCCAATTCGCAAATCAACACATTTGTATTACAAACATTAAAAAAATTGTATAATTTTATGTATGTGTTAGTAGCAACTTTAAATTTAATTTACTCAAAATAGAGGACAAAATGTAGAAATCTGTAAATCTGCAAAACGGCTAAAAAGAAATACATTTCAAATAATATATGTTTGGTCAAAATCGGGATAAAATGGTAGAACAAAACATCGGTCACAAGGAATCGCCTAGCCTATATTTTTATATTTTTCATTTTATAGTGTCGATTTAAAATTCCATTTTGTTCTGTGGATCCGAGATGTCACGTAAATGTTTCCTCTTTATGTTTTCTTTTTTATTATCCTCTTCTAATAACAAATAGGATGCTGCCAAAATAATCGACATTTTATTTTCACTACAGCTTGTCAATACATTGTTGTATTTTTCAAAATAAATGATACGGAATGATACAAAAGTAGAAAATGAAATCGATCGAAATTCATCACACCGTTGTCGATTTTAAAATCGTTTTCACTTTTGAAATCGATCGATTTCCATCACATACCTGAATGTGTCCACATTTTTTTGGCCCAATTTGGCGTCCTGTTACTATGGTAGGAATGCTCTTGAATGATGAAAACGTGTAAATAATAACGTGGTTTTTGTACCAAGGGAGGCAAATCCTCCAAACAGTCCGGATCTTAGCCCAGTGGCGAGATCTTAGGCTCTTGTGAATAGGCAGTTGAAGTGCACAAAAAGGGGTCTTCAAGTGTGGAAGATTATATACGGAGATGCACAACGTGTTGCAAAAGAAGTGACAGAAACGACTACAAAATCCCTAGTGGAAGTGTTTCCGGAAAAAGGTTCTTAAATAGTGATTAGAGCTATAAAAATTATCCATTTTTGTAAGCTTTTATATAATCAAAATTAAACAAAAAACCAAACCCTATGTTCAGTCCTTAGAGGGATTGTCAGTGAATAATATAAGATACACAAGAAAAAAAGAAGTTCCAAAAAAATATTTTAGATTGGTAGGCTATTTAGTTGTGGGAAAAGAAGCGGTTCGATTGTGACAACGGGTGCGATTAATGCCGATGTTCATATTGAAGAATGCTTCCAAAAGAAACTACTTCCTGACCATATACCTTGTCATTATATTTATGGGGCGTTTCATGTCAAGTGATCCAACTTTTGAAACCTGTGTCTTCCGATCGGGATGAATTTGCACCAAGGTTAGTCCTATTGGATAGTAGTTTAGACACAATTTTCCAACAAGATCGGTCCAGAACTCTCTGAGTTAGAGGGTTCAAAATTTGACATTTTGGCCAAATAGGTATTTTTTCCTCATCCATGTAACTTATTATCTATTGTTCTAACAAAATTTGTCCCAAATAGTTTAGATAACTATTTCTTCAACCTTTCGGAACAAAAGTTTTTAATTTTTTTAAAATTTTTTTTTTTTAAAAATTTTTTTTTATTTCTTTATTTTTTTGCGAATAAAAAAGTCAAAAAAATTTTTATTTTTTTAAATTTTTTGGAAAAGTAAAAAATTTTTTTTTTTTTAATTTTTTGACTTTTTTTCCAAAATCAAAAATTTTTTGACTTGTTTTTCAATAAAGGCATTTTTTGCTCAAAAGAAAGCTTAGGTTTTTCCTTTAAGAGCTTTTTGGTCGCTTAGTGGGATGCGAGTGGGATATCTATCAAAAAAAAAAAAAATGTTTTGTAACTCAAGACAACGGTTTTTCAATTTTTAGCATATGCACCAATTTGAATTTTTTCCTATTAGACGAATTGCGATATATCTTTGAAGAATCTGTCGTCGATATTATATGTGTTTCCGAATCCTGGTTTCATGTTGACATTTGCGATAGTTTTTATCAATTAAATGGCTATCGTCTATTTCGGTCGGATAGAAATACGAATGCAGGTGGCGTTGCAATTTATGTAAAACTGTCCATTAGATGTACATTTAAATGCAAAAATCCTGTGCAAGATGAAAATCAGAGTGTTGTTTCGAAAACTACCAAAGTGGAATATCTATTTATTGAAATTGTTAACAGTAACCAAAGGCTTCTACTAGGTACTGTGTATAAACTTAATAGAAATATTAATATTTTTCCGCTTTTTGACGAGCTAACAACTCTTTCTCTTGGTTACACTGATGTTATCTTAACCGGAGACTTTAATACAAACGTACTAGTAGACAAAAGTCTAATAGAAGAAATGAGTGCCATTGGATTAATTCTAATCAACAGTTTAACACCAACACACTTTACATCTACCTCAAGTACGCTACTGGATCTATGCTTTACGGATAATCCTTCTAAACTACTGCTATATGACCAGCTGTCTGCAAGTATGTTTTCAAAACATGATCTAATTTTTTTATCATACGACTTTAAATATCCGGTCCAAGACCAAACGACAACTTTTAGAGATTTTAAAAATATTGATTTTCTATCAATGAAAACTGAACTTGCTACAATGAATCTGAACCAAATTTTTTATATGCCTTACGTTGATGATCAAACAAATTTTTTGCAAAGTAATATTCAAAGCTTATACAATAAATTTGTCTTGGTGAAAACAAAGAAACTTAAGAATGAAAAATCATGGTTCTCACCAGAAATAAAGTCCTTAACTGATAGGAGAAATTTAGCATATGAGCGTTGGAAAAGATTTAAAACGACCGAATTTCATACTATTTTCAAATGCTGTAGATCTCAAGTGAATTTAAAGATACGAACTGCTAAGACAAAATACTTCGATGACAAGTTTAAGACAGCTATCTGTTCTAAGAAAAAATGGAGAGAAATACGTAACATGGGTCTCAATAATAATGCTATAGCAACTGACAACACAATTAATGTAAATGAGTTAAACTCTCAATTTGCCAATATACCAATGCCAGATATTGATGAAAACTTCTACAACTCTTCAAGTACAACAAATAATAATGTCCCAAACAACCTACAGACGATGTGCTTCGAATTCATATTACCCATATAGATGTATTAAAATCTGTTTTAAGTATTAAATCGAGCTCTGCTGGATATGATGAAGTCCACCCTAAATTTATAACATTAATCCTAAGTTACATACTGCCGCACATAACACACCTTTTTAATACAATAATAACCACATCAACTTTTGCGTCAATGTGGAAACATGCGAAAATAATTCCAGTTCCTAAACAAGATAAGAGCTATAGGCCTATAGCAATATTGCCATTCTTATCGATGGTCTTCGAACGCTTAATTCATGCACAGATAAGCCAACATCTTTATGAAAACAAACTTCTTACTGATAGACAATCAGGATTTAGGCCAAAGCATAGTTGTATCTCTGCTCTTGTTGATGTCTCAGAGGAGATAAGAACTAAATTAGATAACAAGATGATGTCATTTTTGGTTCTTCTGGATCATTCTAAAGCTTTCGACACAGTGGAGTACTCAACACTTTGCTTTAAGCTTAAAAATATATGCAATTTTTCACCTAACGCTACAAAGCTTATTGGCACATATCTTAATGGTAGAAGTCAATCTGTTTACAATGGCATTTAGATATCAAACACTTTACTAATTAAGCGTGGTGTACCTCAAGGTTCAATACTTGGTCCACTTTTGTATTCCATATACTCCAATGACTTACCCTCACAACTAGAAAATTGTAAACTACAAATATATGCAGATGATGTGCAGCTTTACATCAGTTGTATGCAGTCGGATGCCATAATCTGCATAAGAAAAATTAATGAAGACCTCAAAAAAGAATCTAGATGGGCATCAGCCAATGGGCTTTGTTGAAACGCGAAAAGGTCAAATGCAATGATTATTGGAAACTCTAACATTCTACCTACCACTCTGCCACCACTACTTTTAGATAACTCAACTATTGAGGTTACTGAAACTGCCAACAAGCTCGGGATAATTTTTAACAAAAAACATAACTGGTCTGGCCTGTGATAAAACGCATGGTATGCTGAGAACTCTGTGGATGACTCAATATTTTACACCATTAAATATTCGCATGCTCCTTGCCAAAACCTATATACTGCCGACACTTCTATATGGATGTGAGCTATTTGCCAGTTGTGATTCAATAAGCAAACAAAAGGTAAAAGTAACTTATAACAATGTTGCTAGATACATATTTGCACGTAGAAGATTTAATGAAATCTCGCAGTTTTCAAAGCGTATAAACAATGTTTCATTCGAAAATCTGCTAAAATGCCGAACTCTAATATTTCTGCACAAAATAGTTAACACAACA
Organism: Cordilura impudica; assembly: GCA_963682025.1. NCBI lineage: Eukaryota > Metazoa > Arthropoda > Insecta > Diptera > Scathophagidae > Cordilura > Cordilura impudica. The sequence goes on along the minus strand of OY821521.1, from coordinate 80,598,771 downwards.
CCTTCTGTCTTAACTTTATCTCCCCAGTACTGTAATATTAATAAGATATATTTCTTGTTGTACTGCATTCCTCAAATAAATAATAAATAATAAAATAAATAATAAATAAGTGTTTCTAAAACCTTAAAAATAAAGCATACTCTGAGAAATTAGACAAATTAACCTTTCAGACGATATGTAACTAAAATCTCATACTTTCGATACTGTAATACCCGCAATATGTTAACCTCAGGAAAAAAATCACTTTTTTTCTATAGAAATGTTGATAAATTATTATTTTTTTTTTATTTGTAATAATAATTAAATTAATATATAATAATAATATTAATAGGCTAGGCGATTTCTTGTGACCGATGTTTTGTTCTACCGTTTCATCCCGATTTTGACCAAACGTATATTATTTGAAAGGTATTTCTTTTTAGCCGATTTGCAGATTTACAGATTTTAAAATGTTTTCCTTCATTTTGAGTAAATTGCATTCAAAGTTGCTACTACTGTGTTTATAAAATTTGTTAATGTGTTTGTTATAAAAATGAGTTTGTTTTCTGATTTGATTTGTGAATTGGCTATAATTGATTAGCATACTTTTAGGGTCTTTATTTAATGAAAAAATAAAATTTCCTAGAATTTGCGCTCTAATTGTTTGTGCTTTCATGAGAGTCGGTCGTGTTATTTTTATTGCTCCGTGAATTTTTTCCAAATCAATAATTACCATACAGTTTCGAAATAGTATGTTATCGATTCACAATAATTAAATAGTTATTAACAAAATAGTTTAAATAAATAAAACAAATCATTTAAATATTTCAACATTTTATTAAAAACATTGTATTTGAAACCGCCAAGCAATAGCTTAAATAACAAAACCAAACGCAGTAAAATAATTGCATTGATATTTAAAAAACAAAAAAAAAAAAAAAACAATTCATATTAACTCTCATATAAAAAAAACAGCGTTAAAACAGATAAATGCTCTCATCAATACCAACAAATAAAAACATTAAAAAGAAAACAAACAAAAAGAATAAACACAAAATAATAAATTCAACAACAATGGAAACAATTACTACTCCCGCGCAAAAAAGATTAAGAGAAGTCTTACAAAACTCTCTCATTGAGAACGCTCCTAAAACTCCACGATTAACGAGTACGGAATCTCCACTCAAGTTCATACAGATAATGGACAAACGCTTTGAAAAATTAACCGAACAATTACAATCGACAATACAAAATATGTTTCGCGAATGTGAAAATCGCCTCTTGAGTGAGATAGACAAAAGATTAAATATAACAATGAGTGATTTAAATAATATTAAAGAGAGAATTATGAAGTTAGAAGTAATTACGACTGATGTTAAAAATACAGCTATGAGCGAAATAGAAGCACTAAAAAATGAAAATGAAACTTTAAGAAATGATATTGCTTACTTAAAAAATTGTGCTAGAAAACAAGACAATTCAATAGTAGCATATGATATTCGAATCAATGGTGTCCCCTCTAAACCAAATGAAAACCTTTATGACATTTATTTCAAGTTGTGCGAAGCTGTTAATATCTCTGCACCAAACATCAAATCTATCTTTCGTGTTAAAATAAATAGAAATTCGCGAATTCACGCCCAAAATATTAACAATAATAAACCTAATGATGCCGCAATAATTGTGAAATTTAAATGCCCATATGAAAGAAACTTTGTTTTAAAATCAATTACGACTTTCATTAAGACCCGTAAAGATGTTCTACGTTTAAATCTGATAGGACTTAGTAGTACGGCCCCATTTTATGCCAACGAAAATCTAACTCCCGAAAACCACCATATATTTCTACAAGCTTATAAACTAAAAAAAGATAAACATATATCAGCTGCTTTTACTAACCGAGGTCTAGTTTATATAAAACATATTGGAAGCGATGACCCGATATGCATCAATGACATTAATGAATTAAAACATTTATTTCGTACTCGAGGACCTGATGATGAAAATATACCTGTTCGTAATGAAAGTATCAACTAAATTAAACTGTTTTTTTATGTCATATTTTAAATACTCATATATTATGTTTTACTTTTTTATTAAAAATTACTTATATATTAACACAAACAAATATTATATTTCTGCTTGCATTGCTAAAAACATCTTTTATTTTCATAATGGAATTGCAATTTAATAATAGGAGGGTTGGTTCTAAAGAAAATCTCTACAATATGATCAGAATACTATCCAAGAGAACTTCTGGTCTCAACATCTGTCATATAAATGCTCAGAGCTTAAACAACAAAATGGATGAATTTAAACTGATCTTCGATGAATCAAATGCGGATATAGTGTGCATCTCAGAATCATGGTTTAATCCTGATGTTCACAATAGTATATACTGTGTGAGTGGCTATCGTCTTTTGCGCTCAGATAGAGCATCGAAAGCTGGTGGTGTTGCAATCTATGTCAAACTTTCAATTTCTTGTAAATTAAAATGCAAAAACCTTAAGGATGATATAATCGAACACTTATTTCTGGAAATTGTTAATAATAACGAAAAGCTCTTAATTGGTACTATATACAGACCAAATAAACGAACTGAAATAGATCCAATGCTAGACAAGCTGAGTACCCTTACTTTGGGCTACACTGATGTTATTATAACTGGAGACTTCAACGCGAATATATTGGAAGACAACAGTTTGATGGAAAATATGAGCGCTATAGGGTTAAGTCTAGTAAATTACTCAATGCCAACACATTTTACGAAAACATCAAGCACTCTACTTGATCTTTGCTTTACCAGTAATGATTCTCGACTGCTGTTATTTGAACAGCTTTCTGCGTCAATGTTCTCAAGACATGATTTACTCTTTCTGTCTTATGATTTCAACCCCATATATAAAAAACAATCACAAATTTTAACATTCAGAGATTTTAAGAATATAGATTATCAGCTCCTGGAAACTGAATTATCATCAATACCATGGGCCGATGTCTTCTATATGCCTACTGTGGATGAACAGCTTAGGTTTATACATTGTAATACAAATTGTCTATACGAAAAATATATCTCAGTTAAATCTAAGAAAATTCGAAGCGATAAACCATGGTTTACAAATGACATTAGAGCACTAATCGAAAAGAGAAATTATGCATATGAAAGATGGAAACGATTTAGAACAACTGAGCTCCATAACACTTTCAAACTTTCTCGAAGAACAGTAAATTCAAAAATTAAAACTGCTAAGTCAAAATTTTATGAGGAAAAATTTAAATCTGCTGTCTGTTCGAAAAAGAAATGGAGGGAAATTCGCAAAATGGGCATTGTTAATGATGACATGAAAGCTGAGAACACAATAGATGTCAATCAGTTAAATCTCGATTTTGCCAATATTTCAATGCCTGCAGCTGATATAAACTTTTACAATAATATTTCCACCAATGATATATCAAACCAACAACATTCGCTTTGCTTTAATTTTATACATTTCACACAGGAAGATGTTTTGGAATCATTTCTCAGCATTGAATCGGATGCTATAGGACACGATGGGGTTCATACTAAATTTATAAAACTAATTTTGACTTATATCTTACCGCATATCACACATATGTTTAATACTATAATCACAACATCTACTTATCCATCTATGTGGAAACACGCAAAGGTTATACCCATACCAAAAGCTGATAAGACATACGGACCAATTGCAATATTACCTTATATATCCAAAGTTTTTGAGCGTTTAATTCATACTCAAATGAGTCATTATTTATATACAAATAGTTTGCTTACTGATAGACAATCGGTTTTTAGACCAAAACACAGCTGTATATCTGCTCTAATTGATGTTTCGGAGAAGCTACGGACCCAGATAGATGATAATATGATATCATTTCTAATATTACTCGATCACTCAAAAGCGTTTGACACTGTAGATCATTCTATTCTCTGCCTGAAACTGAGAGGCTTATTTCATTTTTCAACTACAGCTGTAAAGTTAATTTACTCTTATCTTTGCGATAGAAGTCAGTCTGTATATAATGGATCGAATAACTCTAACAGCTGTTTAATGCCTAGAGGAGTGCCACAAGGATCGATACTTGGTCCACTATTGTATGCTATATATGCAAATGACCTGCCTTCACAAATTCATTTCTGTGGAATACAAATGTACGCGGACGATGTCCAGCTCTACATTAGCTGTAAACCATCGAGTGTTACAGAATGCATTGGGAAGATAAACGATGATCTCAACTATATTTGTGAATGGGCATCAGCAAATGGTCTTTGCTTAAATGCTAAAAAATCTATTGGTATGATCATTGGTAAAGCAGAGACCTTACCGACAAATCTACCACCTATACTGATTAACAACACAAAAATTGATCTAGCTGAAACTTCGAAAAACCTTGGCGTTATATTCAACAAAAAACTTGATTGGTCGGATCACATTAAATTTGTCTGCGGTAATACTAGAAATCTATGGATGTCACAGTATTATACGCCCTTGCATATTCGGATGTTACTTGCCAAGACCTACTTATTACCAACACTAATGTATGGATGTGAGCTTTTTTCCAGTTGCGATTCATTAAGCAAACAAAGGCTTAATGTAACTTATAATAACATTGCCAGATACATATATGGCCGCAAAAGACACAGCAGCATCTCAGAATACTCGCAACAAATCTATAATATATCATTCGAAAACTTACTAAAATGCCGAACATTGTTGTATTTACATAAAATAATTTATACAGGTCAACCTGAATACCTTTACAACAGAATAACTTTTTCGAGGTCAATGCGAGGTAAAAAAATTAACACTGTACGATATAAAAAGCAAATATCTGAACGCCATTTCTTCCTGAATTCTATTCGCCTTTGGAACCAACTACCCCCCAACATTCAAATTATTAGCAATGCAAGGCACTTCAAAGCAGCTATATTTAGCAACTTAGCGTAATTAAAATATTTTATAATAACTATTATACTTGTTTTACTTATAATTAAATAATTGTCAAGTTATTGTTTTAAATATTTAAAATTGTATAGGTATTAATTTTATTTTATTTTGTTTAACAATATTCTATGTTTGCCTTAATCTACCCAATACTGTAATATAAGACATGCTCTTGTTGTATTGTATTTATCCTCAACAAATAAATAAATAAATAAAATTTCGAGGGATGGAATAAATTTGCTAGTTTTTATTAATATAGACATGTAAAAAATATAATAAAAAATACTGATGTATGTTTGATGTAATATTAAGAATATCACTCATCCGTGTACATCTCATCCACTCTAGTAAGAAATAATAATCATACACTCTGAATATGTTATGTTATTAAAAAAATTTATTAAATAATCTAACCCATAAAAACAAAGTTTTTATTAAAACTCTATCTTTCCTTATGCATATGAGTTTTGAATCTTTCCGTGACTTTGCGTAACTATTGTCTTTGGTCACAACAAGTCTATGGACCAAGTTTCAGATTGATTGGATGAGGGGAAATGGAGTTTAAGTCACTCCGTGACTATCCGTGACTATGCGTGACGATCTTAAAATTAATCTTTGGCCACAACAAGTCTATGAACAAAGTTTCAGATTGAACAGATGGGGGGGAAGTGAGGTTTTAATCTCTCCCTGACTGTGCGTGACTATGCATGACTGTGCGTGACTATGTCCAAGTTAATCTTTCTTTACAGCAAGTATATCGACCAAGTTTCAGATTGATTGGATGAGGGGAAATCCATTTTAAATGTATCTGTGACTGTGCGTGACCATGCGTGACTGTGCGTGACTAAGTCAAAGTTAATATTTTTTCACAGCAAGTGTATGGACCAAGTTTCAGAACGATCGAATGAGGAGAAATGACATTTTTGTATATCACTCCGTGAATGTGCATGATTATGCGTGACTACCCCAAAATTAATCTGTCACACCAAGACTATGGGCCAAATTTCAGATCAATTGGATAAGGGGGAATGGGGTCGCCCCACGACAGACAGACAGACAGAGAGTATGAGTTAAAAGAATGAGTTTAAAAAGGGGGAAAAATTAAAATTTTTTTGAAGAATTCATTTGAGGTTGATTTGCCAAAGATACTTGCTGAAGAATGAAATGAGAAATGCTCAATGGTTCTTGAGTTATAACAGAAAAACTAAGCTAACAAACTTCAAGATAAAGGTTATTACAAAAAAGAGTTTGCCCTAAGAACATGAAATTCTTTGGAGATTTTACTATAGTGTTGCACAGAATTTCCACATGTGTAGAAATTCACTCATCAAAAGTCATGCCAAAAATTTATCAAATTCAATGAGGGTACGGTCGATAAATCTTATTTTCTTCATTGTCTATAAATAGATGCGACCATGTGTGCGACTTAGAAGTCATATAAAATATTTAAATGTCATAAATACGAGTATTTGAAATAAAATTTATCTTTCATGACATAACTTGTTATCATAATTTAAATTGTTTTTTCTTACAATTTCAGGAAATAGCTGCGATTCTTATCAGTTTTGATAAACATAATGAATGGCAATCAAAAGAAGTTAAAACAAGGTGAGTCATTTAAAATTATTTATAGTATAGCAGGAAATTTAAATATCTTTTAATGAAAGCTTCTTATCAGAAACAGAACAGTTAAGATTCCTCTTCTTAAAAACATCTTAAAAAAAAAAAACTTATAATTTAACAAAATCATTTTGCATATACTCAAATCATCAGCATCATTTTTGTTTCAGGCCAAAAAGCGGTTCTCTCTTATTGTATTCCCGAAAAAAAGTACGTTACCGACGAGATGGTTATTGCTGGAAGAAACGTAAAGATGGCAAAACTACACGAGAAGATCATATGAAACTTAAAGTACAAGGCACTGAGGTAAGTGATAATGGCTGGCATACGAGTTAGCGATGTTAGAGATGTTAGCGATGATATTAACAAGATACATTTTGCGTTAAGTAGACATTACAATTTGGAGGATTTTCTTTATAAAGAAGATAGTTCTCTTCATTTACAACATAACAAGCAATTAGCCAATGTGGAAACATTTTCCTTCAAACTTTATTTCATTTTTTACCCTATGCCACCACTCTGTGATCAGGGTATAATGAGTTTGTGCTGATGTGTGTAACTATTAAAAAAAATTGTACATAAACCCATCTTTTATTATACCGATCGACTTCGAATTTCTGGCCGCAAATATAAATCTATTTTGATAATATTTCGTATATCGAAGGTTTATATTCAAAAAGTGCTATCTGAAAAATCGCAATTTTGAACGTTTCTCCGTTAACTCTAAGATTAATAAATTTACTTTATTTAACAATGTTATTTAAAAAGGATGTCTAATTTTTTACAAATTCCTGATATTCGCGCTTATATATTAGATAACAGTTTTAGAAGTTGAAGTTTCATCGATACTAACAGTGAAATAAGCAGATTGCGTCTATTTGAACAAAAATAAAAATTTTGTGATGTTTCTATCTCTAGTGGAATCTACAAAATATATTTTATATTCGTTTGTTTAGAAGATACTAAATGTACAATTTTTCCCTTTTTTTGCCGTGTTTCCTCCCATTATGTTAGAATCAGCAATAAATTCATTATTGACTGATGCCCACGTTTTCGATGGAGTTTGTATACCAAAATTCATGTACTATATAGATTCATATGTTAAGAAGATGCAGAAAGGTACCACTTTTACCCTTTTGGCCGGTTTTCTTTTGCCTTAAATGGCCGAATTTCGAAAAAAAAAAAATAATCTTGAGCCCATGTTTGTTTCTCGGATGGAGTCTACACACCAAATTTCATATTCCATTTTCCCCCTTTTTGGCCGCTTTTACACCCTTAATATACGAATTTTTAACAAGCCATTCTTTGTGGATCTTTACGCCAAGAGGGGAACCTACAGTCCAAATTCCAAGTTTCTGGGTCGAAGTTTTTGGGTTAGGCGATGATGATCATCCACGCAACTCTTTTATACATACAGAAGATAAAGGGTACTTTTTGTAGAAAGGTACTTTTTAAATAAGAGGTTCTTATTAAATTAAAGGTTCTTATTGAATAAAATGTATTTATGGAATGAAAGATACTTTTTGAATAAAAAGTACTTTTTAAGATAAGGTTCTTGTTTAAGATAACTAACTTTTTAAGAATATGTCTTTCTAAGAAAAGATGTTTTTGTAAGGAAATGCGCTTTAATGAGTAAAGGAACTTTTTTAAGAAAAATTACCTTTTTCACTTTTTAAGAAACAGTACTTTTAAGAAAATGTATTTATTGAAAGAGATATAATTTTTAAGAAGAAGTATTTTTAAAGAAAATGTATTTTAAAAAAAGTTTTCAACGATAAAAATTTACTTTTTTAAGAAAATGTACTATTTCAGTAAAAGCAATTTTTTAAGGCAAGGTTTTTTTTAAAGAAAAAAATCCTTTTAAGAAAAGGTACCTGTTGAAACGAAAACGTTTTAAGAAAATATTCTTAAGAAAAGTAACTCTTTTTAGGTAAATGGTATTTTTTTAAGAAAAGGTACTATTAAATTTACCAATTTAAAAGGTACAAGTTTTCCCATTTTCGGCCGTTTTAATCCCCTAAAAGCTCGAAAAAATAATAATTTTATCCTTGGCTGATGTTTGTGTTTTAGGTGGAATCAACATAAAATTTCGTATTCCCAAATTTCTTTGTAAAGAAGATACAAAAAAAGGTGCCCTTTTACACTTACGGGCCGCTTTTTACCCCCTTAGCTTCCGAATTTCCAAAAGTTTTCTTCTCATCTGATGTTTTTATCTCTATTGGAAGCCACATACTATATTTCATATTGCTTGATTTGTATTGTTTAGAAGATACAAAGTGTACACTTTTTCCCCTTTTTGGCCGTTTTTCCATCCCTGGACGTTAGAATTAGCATTAAATTCACCACGTATTCGGTGGAGTCTATATACCAAAATTCGTATACTATATAGATTAATATGTTAAGAAGATGCAGAAAGGTACCACTTTTACCCTTTTTGGGGTGTTTTCCCCTTAAATGGCCGAATTGCGAGAAAATTTATCCCGGGCCAATATTTGTTTCCCGAATGGAGTCTACACACCAAATTTCATATTCCTATGCCGTTTTCTTTTCTGACAAAAAATGTAGCATTTTATTTGCACTTTTTTCGAAAAGTGTATTTTTTTAAACTAATTCTGAATTAAGAGAACCTTATCTTATACATCAATCGAACGGTCTCAAAGTCGAGCCCTCGTAAATTGCAAAAAATTGCAGCCATTGACTTTTTTCAGGTCATAATGTGAGAAAATTTCCCCTTTTGTTAATATTTTCAACCTATGACTTCAAAGATGATAATAATCAAAAATTTGAGACCTTTCGATTGATGTATAAAATTAGGGTGCTCCTAATTCAGAATATAAAAAAAAATAAATTTTTCAAAAAAAAAAGTGCAAATAAAAGCGACATTTTTTGTCAGAAAAGAAAACGGCACTAGATTCATTTCTTATCATTTTCCCCTTTTTGTCCGTTTTTACCCCCTTAATGTAGGAATTTCCAAAAATTCGTTCTTAGTGGATCTTTACGCCGAGAGGGGAACCTACAGGCCAAATTTCAAGTTTCTGGGTTGAAGGGTTTGGGCTGGGCGATGATGATCGTCCACGCAACTCTTAATATATATGGGGCGTTTCATGTCAAGTGATCCAACTTTTAAAACCGATGTCTTCCTACGGGAATGGATTTGCACCAAGGTTAGTCCTATTGGATAGTAGTTTAGACACGATTTTTCAACAAGATCAGTCCAGAACTCTCTGAGTTAGAGGGCGTCAAAATTTGACTTTTTGACCAAACAGGTGATTTTTCCCATCCATGTAACTTTTTACCTATTGTTCTTTGCAAAATTTGTCCCAAATAGTTTTAATAGCTATTTCCTCAGTCTTTCGGAAAAAAAATTGTAAAAAAAAAAAATTTTTTTTAACTTTTTTTTCAAAATCAAAAATTTTTTTGACTTTTTTTTAAAAAAAAGGAAATTTTTTTTATTTTTTGGAGCTCAAAAGAAAGCTTAGGTTTTATCCTTTAAGAGCTTTTTGGTCGCTTAGTAAGAAACACTAAGAAACTATACAAATTAACCTTTCCGACGGTATGTAACATACATAACTAAAATTGCATACCTTCGATACTGTAATACCCCCAATATGTTAACCTCAGGGAAAAAAATCAGTTTTTATACCCTATACCACTATGTGGTTTGGGTATAATGACTTTGTGCTGCTGTTTTTAACTACCAAATCAGAAACAGTATCTGATTCGATTTAACGAAGTCCGTCCGTCCGTCCGTCTGTGTGTCCATGTAAAGCTGCGTGTCCATCAAACTGCGGGTCGCATATATGAATATATTTTGATGAAATTTGGTATATAAGATTTTATCGGCCAAATTATCGATCCAAATTATCATATAAATCTTAGTCAAATTGGGTTTGTATGTATTTATTACATCCATTAATGAGTAGTCCAAAAATGATCCCTATGTGACAACTCTTAGTCATAGGCCCCACATAGAGCTGCTTCCCGATCTTCACTTAAATCTATCAAAAAACAAAAATATTGCACTGATTCTTCTCAAATTTTGTTTGTATATATTTTTGCAAAATACAAGAGAGTTTACCAAACATAGTCAGGATCGGTCCATTTTTGGGCCTAGCCCCCATATAGATATAGCATCCGATATGAACTTTTTCATATCTGCAGCCAAAAAAATTAATAAAAATCTCACTCAAATTTGGTTTATGCTTATTTTCTATGTCCAGTTAGTTGGGCCTATGAGATAGGGTCTCTAAACGCATGGTATAGGGTCTACACCGACTATAATTTTCTTACTTGTTTTTTCTTTTCGTTGAAATTGTTATGAACTATAGACGGTAAATTAAGTATGTTATCAACTGGAATTCATTTACGATATTATAATTTTAAACCCAATTTATTAATCTCGAATTAAGAGTTCCTTGTTAGTACCTTAGCCACACAATTCATAAATGAGATTCCTCTGTAGTTACAAGGATTATTTGTATCTCATTTTTTGTAAATCGGAAATACTTTCAAAAATGATATTAAAAGATTTAACCAATTCATTTAAAAATTCTACTGTTGCATTTTTATACATTTCATAGGGAACTCTATCAGCTCCTGGTGCTTTGTTAGGTTTAGTCACCTGCAGGACAATTTTTGATTCCTCTATTGTTATGTCTTTATCCAAGTCATCATCTCTATGCCACATTGATGCATAATATATATCATTAGTTATTTATTGCTGATTTAGAAGACTTTGGAAGTGTTGCTTAAAATCTGCTGCTGATATTTTTGAACCCACTCTGAAACAATAACCTCTTATTTCCTTCGCTAACTTCCACCAATTTTTAGAATCATTTATATTATTGATTTTATTGTTGAGCTGTATTTAACATCTTTGTTTTTGGTTATTACATTCCGAGACATAACGTTGTTTTGCTTACTGATATTTAAATTTGTCTTGCATATGTTTCGTTCTTCTAAATGCATTTTGGAGGTCGAACGCAGTTGTTCTTGCTTTTAAACATTTATAATTAAACCACCTGTTTTTAAAGACTGTTTTTTTTTTTTTAATTTTCTCTCGATTTGGCAATGAAATTTTAATTATATTGACTAATTGTTCCAAGTTTAAAAAATTTCCTTGAACGATTTGTAACCTTAGGTTCGTATTTAGGTTTTTCTTGTATTTTTCTTTTTCATGCGGACGGATCCTCATTAGTTTCGTTCCACCAGTAATTTGTGCATTGATGGGTTGCGAGATTGTATACTTGAAGGCGCTGTGTATAGTAAATAGCAGATGCTTTTATTTCGGGACAAATTTTACTGCTTCTGCATCCATGCTAAATACATGTCATCTGCCTTCGTGAGCTACAACTTTGTCCTCTCGTTTTTCCAAATGTACACGTTCATTTTTTTTTTCATATTTATGTTATATTCATGTAATCCAACTTGTTTGGCTCTGAATCCGACACATATGCCACATATATGTTAACGAGGCTAGTATAGAACGATATTTTGTTCGTGAAAAAAAATTATAAAACGTAAAAACTGATACCGGCCGAACGATGGAACTGACGTTTTATTGACCAACGAATATATTTGTAGCACGAATGGAAAGGAACATAGTTCTACATACATGAAGTACTTCGTGGTTGTAAGGAAATTTATACTAAAACTAATCTGTTTTCTGGAATTTTCCACAGAATTTCTTTTTATATGAAGCTGTGCTACGGGAGTTCTTACAAAAACTTGCTAACTTTCCCCTGATATATTCCAAAACATTTCCAATATAGCTTTTCTAGTGTCGTCATCTAATTTTTGGCAGTGTGTTACTGGACTTTTTATGCAAGTTTTCAATGAACATGCGGGTCCCATTTCTCTTTGTTTTCTTGTTACAATTTGTTTTACAACTTATCAGTTGTCGAAAATTCTTAATATTGCGGCCACTTCATACGCTTTTTCTTTTGTCTAGTCGGTTTTTTTAAAGCAGAAAAATGGACTCGTTTTCTCCTTTTCGACAAGAGACTACATTTTAGTTACAATTATAACTGTGACGAATTTTGAACAACAAACCTGTTATAAGATCGTCCTCATCTTCTTTAGATGAACTATAATGGATTGCAATACGATGTAGGGAATTCATCTTGTTGGTTGATCAAAAATTAGTACGTATATGTATATATTTTATAAAAAGAAAAACAACTTTTATTATATTCAAAAATATTTTTTATTTAGATTAGCACTTTTTTATTAACAAAAATATGTGAGTGTTAGATAGCACAATACAAACTTTATGAAAAAATCATTTGAAATATTTTTTTTTTAAATTAAAATGGCAGAGAATACGTAGCTTTAAAAAACTCGTTCTCGAGAAAATTTTAGATAGCACTATTTGAATATAAAGCCTTCATATAAGCTTTTATCAGTCATGGGACTATCGCTATTGACCTATACAAATAACCCCCACGAGATCGATTAAAATTGCCTTAAATCCAGGCCATGTGTATTACATCCATTAATTAACAGATGAAACATAAAGCCTGTAAGTCCATTCGTAGTCATAGACCCCATAGAAGCTGCTTTCGGATATTCAAATCTTTCTCAAATTTGATTTATATATATTTTTACGAAAAATAAGTGATTTACTAAATGTGATCATGATCGGTCTATTTTTCCACCTAAGCCAATGCCACACAAATTTGGTTTTTGTTTAATTTCTATATCCAACTAATTAGACGTAAGATCCTTTCATTAAAATCATGGTATGTGATATCGTATGGTCGGTCTAGACCGACTATAATTTTCTTGATTATTTTTATGAAAAACAACTAAAATGACCAACCATATTATAAGTGTTTTTAAGTACCGGCAAATTAGCGTCGTTTATTAGGATTTTCTTTGGAATTAATTTACGACTTAATAAAGAATACAATTAGAAAAAAAGGCTGATTTTTTTTCTTTTCTTTGCTTTTCACAAAAACATGTATGTTTATCTTTGGCTTCATATTTTTTTCTTTCTTTTGTAACTTCGTGTTTGTTTTTTTCCATATTTTTTCTTTTGTTAATTTTGGGGAAATGCCATGAATTATGATTTCCTAACGGAAACATACTGAATTACTTTACGAATAAAAATCACACTCCAGATTTTTTTTCGTTGTTCTTGTTTAAGGGTTAAATATGAGATTTTTTTGTTAAAATGTAAGGCCGAAGTTTGATAAGGATACAACGGTGAGCTACACACAGAAAACAGATTCATTGTGGCTACCGAATTTATTACCAACCGAATTGCGATAATGCTAATAACCGATTTTCGGGTTGACGATGATGACAATTCTATTACCTTAACAGTAAATATTTTATCATAATAGAAAATTTGCAGATGTTATAAAATTTCTGTTGATACAATCGAAAATACAGTTGTTCCACTTAAGACCAATTCGGTTGGCAAATATTTTTTCTGTGTGTACAAACCGAATGTTGGTGGTTTTTAAGAGGAGAGAAGGTTTTGTTATATTATAACAATATATATGTAACTTGGTTCCATTTTTTGCCGCTTCGAATAAAGTATAACCCCTTTAACAACTGTTTTCGCGATAACTTGTTTTCGCAAACCAGGTTGCATATATATTTCTTACTTTATAAAATATTTTATAAAATACATTAAAATTTAAATATTTCCATAAAAGTAGAAATTAAAAACAATTTTTTTTATTTTTATACGAATTCATAATGAGAAAGTATTAATGCCCTAAATAAATTTTTACCATATTCAAGCCCATCGACTGTACTTAAAAAATATGATTTTAATCTAATATCCCGATAATTTAGAAGTGTCTATTGTTTTTAGAAGTTTCAAATCTATCCGATGTCTTGAATGAGTCGATTGTAGAACAGAGGCTCTAAATGTTTCGATGGGTGGTTGGGAATGATCATTAATAACCTATCAGTAAACATCTGATGGTTTTCAATATTGGTCTTATCTGTTAATTTGAAGAGAAAATACAAACGTTCTGAAAACGTTGAAACGGGTTTCAAGGGTCGCTTTATACCTTTTATCATAAAAGCCACAAAATTAGGTTAGGTTAGCTGGGTTGCTTGCTCGAAGGTGAGTACACTCGGAGGCCATATGGCCTATTGTGATACGCTTTATAAAGCGTCGGAAGGTGGAGATAGGAAAAGAGTTTAGAAAAATACAGATATATAATGTAAGGAGTAGGGAAAAGAAAAGAAAAGTGAAAAAGAACTCTTTCGTCCGCATGGTCGCCGAGTGGAACATCTACTATGCAGCCCAGGTTATCGAAGAAACTTTGCCCTAGATATCTGAGGCGCCGCTCCTTCAGTCCTGGACATTCACTCAGCAAATGTTGCACTGACTCCTCCTCGTCCACATCCATACAGCTCATACAGAAAGCAGCTCTCGGGACACCTAAACGTTCTACCGTCCGCCCTATTACACAGTGTCCAGTGAGTACTCCTATATGTAAGCTGGTTGTCCCTTTACCAAAACCAAGGAGTGCTTTCATACTCCTTGGTTTAGGCAAGGACCACAGGATTTAGGATATTCTGCAAGAGGTCAGTTGTGTCCACCTTGTCCTTAATTCAGGATCAGCTGTCTCTTCAGTTAGATTCGACAGCTCAGATAGGGGGATTCTGATATCAATGCCCATCGTCCCGCTCAGGGAATCTGTGTTCTTCCGCGCACACTCGTCAGTCAGCTAGTTTCCTTTGACCCCACTCTGTCCTATCCTGGAACCCATATCAGCCTCACGGTTTGTTGCCAGATTTGGTCGAGGGACCTGATACATTCCCCTACGCACTTCGATCTAACGGTCTTCGATTTCAGCGCTTTGAGAGCAGCAAGACTGTCCACTAAAATATTAATGGTTGTTGGATCCATATCCCGTTCCAGAATTATTTTCGTTGCAGTGAGAATTGCGTGAATTTCGGCCTGAAAAACACTACATTTGTCAGGGATTCTTCGAGATACCTGAATGTGCGGCTTCCATCTTCGAATCGTCGGTATACGCTGAGATCGCAGCCCTGTCTGTAACAGAGTCTGCGGCCCAGTCTTCCCTATTCGGTATTTGGATCGTAAAATTACCCCCAAAGTTCATCAAGGGTGTGAAGATAAATATCGAAATAAATATCTGTTATGAATTTTAACAGAGAATATTAATGTTAACATTTTCTGTTAAGTACTTCACTTCAGCAAACGAAATTTTTTTATTCCAGTAAAAACCAATTATCTAAATATTTTAATAATTAAATTTAGACTATAAATAAATTTGGTTTGTTACTATTTTTCGTATATTGTATATATAATGTATATTCGCATCTAACAGTATATAATGTTAAAGTAGCCAAAACGGTTATTTCTAGCCGACCTGAATGAGGGTTGTCATATCCTGCAGACAAGTCAAACGGCTTCGTGGGATTATATACACACCTTAATTGTAATTTAAATTGTCTCCATAAATATGAATAAAAAAAAAATATCAGGTGAAAGCCCCGTGGGAGTAGATTCTAATGGCATACCGCCCATATTCAATTGTTTCTCAAGAAAAAAGTTACAAAGGATCAAAATAAAAAAAATCATATTTTTATACCCTCCACATCTCAGTGGCAGAGGGTATATATAGGTTTGTCATTCCGTTTGTAACGCATCGAAAAACTAATTTCCGACCCAATAAAGTATATATATTCTTGATCCTTATCACAGCTCGAGTCGATATAGCGATGTCCGTCTGTCCGTCTGTCCGTCTGTCCGTCTGTCCGTCTGTCCGTCTGTCCGTGTGTCTGTTGAAATCACGCTCATTCAAAAAAAAAAGCATTTACTTAGGTCAGGTTACGAAAAAATTATTTGCCATAATTCCCACCAGGTTGGTATTGAAATCGGAGTAAATCGGGAGCCTCTGCGCTGAGAAATGAACAAAAGTTTATAGATACCTCTAAAAAAAACATGAAACCTAGTGTTTTCTTGTAATAGTTTAGTGGTTGAACATACAACAACATAAAAAAAGCCACAAAAAAAATGTGATTCATACATATTAACAATAACAAGAACACAACTACCATGAGCTATGTTAATAGTATTGCCACAAACCGAGGTGGAGGGTATCAAAGATTCGGCACAGCCGAATTTAACACTCTTACTTGTTTCCATAAGAATTATTTTCAAGGGGCCAAAACGGTTATTTCTAGCTGACCTGAATGAGGGTTGTCATATATCAGGTGAAAGCCACATGGGAGTACAATCTAATGGCATACCGCCCATATTTAATTGTTTCTCAGGAAAAAAGTTACAAAGGATCAAAATAAAAAAAACAGATTTTTTCCGTAAGTATTATTTTCGTGGGGCCAAAACGGTAATTTCTAGCCGACCTGAATGAAGGTTGTCAAGGGACCAGAACGTGAATTGAATGGGTGTTTTCATATATCGGGTGAAGCATAATATTTTTTTTTTTTTTTTTGCTAATTTTTCATTTGTTGGAATACTAATTGTGCAATTTATGTTAGATTATGTATAATAATCAATAATAGAAGTGGTATACCAACAGGTTTTTAAGTCTCCGTCTAGCAACACTTCTGGTACTCTTAAACGCATGACATGGTCCATAGGGACCTATTTTTATTGATATGACATTTTCTATGAAAAAGACATTTTAAAATTTTTATTTTGTTATTTTATTATTGTTTATTAATTAAAGTGTTGATAAATAAATTAAAATATTTTTTTTTATACTAACATAATTAATTTTTATGAAACAGTTGCTTACGAAACTATAACCGCATTTATACCCTTTTCGTTGCCTACTTGTGTTCTAGCTTGAACATACGCGTATATCTACAAATAGAGATTAGTATTAGAAGGTAATAAAACAAATTTTAAATTCGAAGTACTCGTTTAAAATGTGTTCAAACAATAAAACAGTTAAAAAGAAGTCAAAATAAAGTTTATGTCTTAATGATTTTTTGTAATTTGAGTACAAGGTCCCTACGGACCGAAATAGGAGTAATTTCAGTTTGAAAATGAAAAAGGTCCCCAGGGACCTTCTCGCTAAGTGCCAAGTGTTATCGAACATAATGTAGAAAATCTAAAGCAAAATTAAAATGGCAACATTGTTAAAAACTCTAACTATTTCTAACACACAAAAATGTCAGGAATGTATTGCAAGCGTTTAAACCCAATAAATTGCGTTTAAACCCAATAAATTGTTGAAAAAAATAAAATATTCGGAAAATATGGGATTTGGATTTACTCACTCAATTGCTTATAACTTTGTCATTTTTCGGTGTTAGTTCTTACGTAAAGGTATCGTTTTGATGTGTAAACATCTATACGCGCAAGGGGTAAAAATTTATTTCACAATACAATCACAAAAACAGCGTAAGATGTATGATGTAAGACGTAAGACTATATCGGTGTGACTTAAGATTGCATTGTTGAAAATATTATGACATGTAATAACTTTTTGTCTCTGTTTTCTGCACTATATTTCTTCACTTTTTTTAAACATTTATAATTAATTTCCTCTATCATTTAGAAGTATTCTTAACGTTTTAATTTATTCCATATAAATAACACAATTATCACTGCATTTAATATTAATGCTAATCAGACATAAATAAAAAAATAAATAAAAATAAAAAATAAACGAATTACAGTAAAAAGGAAGTGTTTGGAGATAATATGCAGGGACAATTCATTGGAAAGTGTTTGGAGAAAAAATGAAGGCACGATTTCATTAGTAAGGGTTTGGAGATAAAATGAGGGAGCGAATAGCGTTATAAAAACGTTTTGAAATATGATAAATAAAAAATGAGAAATGAAAAATAAAAAATGAAAAATCAAAAATGAAAAATGAAAAATGGAAAATGGAAAATGAAAAATAAAAAATGAAAATGAGAAATGAAAATGAAAATTGAAAAATAAAAAATTAAAAATGAAAAATAACAAGTAAGAAAATTATAGTCGGTCTAGACCGACCATATGATACCCTATACCATGGTTTAGAGACCCTATCTCTTCGGTCCAACTAATTCGGTATCGAAAATAAGAATAAACCAAAGTTGAGTGGCATTGTTATTAATTTTTTTGCTGCAAATATGAAAAAGTTCATATCGGGTGCTATATTTATATGGGGACTAGGTCGAAAAATGGACCGATCTTGACCATATTTGGTAAAGTCACTTATATGTTGAAAAAATATATGCAAACCAAATTTGAGAAAAATCTGTGCAATATTTTTCTTTTTTGATAGATTTTAGTCAAGATTGGGAAGCAGCTTATATGGGACCTATGACTAAGAATTGTCCTATAGGGATTATTTTTGGACTACTGATTAATGGATATAATAAACCCGATTTGACTGAGATATATATTATAATTTGGATCTTATGGCACTTCATGTCGGTTTCATAGGGGTCATTTGTATGGGGGCTAGTTCTGAACATGGACCGAATTTCACCAATTTAATAGCGTTCATCCTATCGCCGATGAAAGCTTATATACAAAATTTCATCAAAATATATTCATATTTGCGACCTGTAGTTTGATTACAAGCTTTACATGGATACACATACGGACGGACGGACGGACATTGTTAAATCGACTCAAAAAGTGATTCTGAGTCGATCGGTATAATAAAAGATGGGTCTAGGTCAAATATTTTTGGTAGTTACAAACAGCAGCACAAAGACATTATACCCAAACCACATAGTGGTATAGGGTATAAAAATTGGAAAATAAAAAATGAAAAATTTTAAATGAAAAACAAAAAATGAAAAATAAAAAATTAAATATGAAAAATTAAAAACGAAAATAAAAATTGAAAAATAAACAATTAAAAATAAAAAATGGAGAATAAACAAGTAAGAAAATTATAGTCGGTCGAGACGGACTATATGATACCCTATACCATGCCCAACTAACTGGATATAGAAAATAAGCATAAACCAAATTTTAGTGGGATTTTTATTAATTTTTTCGGCTGCAGATATGAAAAAGTCCATATCGGATGATATATCTATATGGGGACTAGGCCCAAAAAAGGACCGATCCTGACCATGTGTGGTAAAGTATCTTGTATTTTGCAAAAATGTATGCAAACAAAATTTGAGAAGAATCAGTGCAATATTTTGGTTTTTTGATAGATTTAAGTGAAGATCGGGAAGCAGCTCTATATGGGGCCTATTGCTAAGAGTTATCCAATAGGGATCATTTTTGGACTACTGATTGATGGATGTAATATATACATACAAACCCAATTTGACTAAGATTTGTATGATAATTTGGATCTTGTGGCAATATATATTGATTTCATAGTGGTCATTTGTAAGGGGGCTAGGTCTGAATATGGACCGATTCTCACCAATATCAATAGCGTTCATCCCATGGCCGATAAAAGATCAAATACCAAATTTCATCAAAATATATTCATATTTGCGACCTGCAGTTTGATTACAAGCTTTACATGGACACACAGACGGACGGACGGACGAACGGACATCGTTAAATCGAATCAGATAGTGATTCTGATTCGATCGGTATAATTAATGATGGGTGTAGGTCAAATATTTTTGGTTGTTATAAACAGCAGCACAAAGTCATTATACCCAAACCACATAGTGGTATAGGGTATAAAAACATGCTCCGCAAAATTTGAGCCAGATCGGATAAGGGAAAACGTGCTGGATTAACCTTGAATTTATAAAAAGTTATTATATGGGAAAAAAATTGACTTTTTTGGGGTTTTTTAAGAAAAATTTTCTTAAGTGTACTTTTTTCAACCAAGTGAGTACAGAATAGTAATCAATATAAATTTATTTTTCTAATATGGTATATAAAATTAAAATCGGTAAGATAATATTAAAGTTTGTTGATATAACGCTGTCATTATATATGGAACGGGGGTTCCCCGTTTTTATGTTCACACACACAAGAAGCATACAAATCTGATAATAAATCATTGCAGTTAGTATTTAGAAACAGACAGTTGTGCATCGTGTTACATTTTTTATATAAGAAATATAAAAATATTTGTGAAGATAGTTTTTGCAAATTTGCATGGTGCAATTAATAAAATCAAGTGAAAAGAAAAGTATAATATCTTTAGAAACCAAAATTCAGATTTTAGATAGACTACGTAAAGGAGACAGAGTATCAACAGTTTCTAAAATTTTTTCTATTCACGAAGCTACAATAAGATCTATAAAAAAAATTAAATCCTTATCAGAAAAAGTGTCGCAGCTGGAACTAAGTCGAGCTTGAGTACAACTTCATACGTTCGGGACATGACGATTGAAAATATGGAAAAAGCTTTAATTATCTGGATAGAAGATCAAACTCAAAAGCGAATTCTGATTGATACCAATGCTATAACAAATAAAGCTAAGGCTTTATGAAAAACTAAATGATCGGTTACCATCCACGTCATCAACTACAAAAAAAACATCGTTTTCGGCAAGCCATGGTTGGTTTGAAAAATTTAAGCAAAGACAATCCTTACACAGTTTGAAGTTAAAAGGTGAACAAGCTTCCGCTGATACAGATGCAGATACATATCCTGAAATATATTCTGATATTATTGCTACCAATGCAGACGAATCGGGGCTCTTTAGGAAAAAAATGCCGCAGCGGACTTTTATATAAAAATCTAATAAATCTGCAAGTGGATACAAAGCTGCTAAAGATCACATAACTATTCTGTTTTGTTCCAACGCTTCCAGCGATCACATTATGAAGCCACCCACTTGTTATTCACAAATCACAAACGCCACGTACGTTTAAAGGATTGAATAAAACAACTTGCCCGTTTATTGAATGGTAAATAAAAAGGTTTGGGTTACGGCCGCTGTTTTTAGTGACTGGTTTCATAATATTTTTGTCCCAGATGCAAAGCGGTATTTAAACAAAAAGGGACTGCCATTTAAAGTGCTTTTAGCAATTGACAACGCTCCTGGGCATCCGCAAGACTTGCAACACGAGAATGTGCAAGTTATATTTCTACCAAAAAACACGACTTCCTTGTTGCAGCCCCTAGATCAGGGAATAATTTCGACATATAAAGCATTGTATATGAAACAATCGTTCAATTATATTTTAGATCAAATCGAAAATCATGAATCTTTAACAGTAATGAACGCTTGGAAAAAATTTACAATATAAGATTGCATAAAGCATGTCGCTTTGGCCTATACTGAAATCAGGGAATCTTGTCTATCGTTGGATCCTGAATATTCTGACATAATTTAGTTGACACGTGCGGTGGGAGGAGAAAGTTTTGATGACTTTTGTGCAGGTGATATTGATGAATTAATGATAATGAAGATTTAGTGAATTTGGTGACCGAAAAAAACGACGATTCCGATGAAGGAGATGCAGAATCAGTAGCACTGACAACGAAAAATATATGTGAAGGACTTGAGTTAGGTCGAAAACTGGGAAAGCATTTTTTAAAACATGACCAGAATATTAAAAGAGCCGTCGCATTCCAGCGATACATTACACAGGGATTAGCACAATATCGGGAGTTTTATAAGGATTTAAACAACAAATCAACTCAGGCTTCAATTACAAATTACTTTTACAAATCTCCACGAAATGATATTGTCTCCAATTTAACAAGTATCGAACCGGAAACGGAAGAAATTTCATCTAGTAACGATAGTGATTTGTCGCCCACCAAACATATACGATTACTAGTGATGACAGTGATGAAGAATTTATTGGAACTGATAACTGATATATCTATAATATTAATAGGCTAGGCTATTTGTTGTGACCGATGTTTTGTTCTACTATTTTATCCCGATTTTGACCAAACGGATATTATTTGAAAGGTATTTCTTTTTAGCCGATTTGCAGATTTACAGATTTTTAAATTTTTTTCCTTTATTTTGAGTAAATTGCATTTAAAGTTGCTAATAACACATACATAAAATTATACATATGTTATGTGTGTGTTTATTAAATTTGTTAATGAGTTTGTTATCTTCACTCACAATAATAATAAACCAAAAAAATTTTGGTTTGTAAATTGGCTAAGTTGAAAAATAATGTTGCCTAGAAATTGCACTCGAATTTCGAGCGCTGGAATCTGTTAGTATATATAAATAACGGGTGATTTTTTTGAGGTTAGGATTTTCATGCATTAGTATTTGACAGATCACGTGGGATTTCAGACATGGTGTCAAAGAGAAAGATGCTCAGTATGCTTTGACATTTCATCATGAATAGACTTACTAACGAGCAACGCTTGCAAATCATTGAATTTTATTACCAAAATCAGTGTTCGGTTCGAAATGTGTTTCGCGCTTTACGTCCGATTTATGGTCTACATAATCGACCAAGTGAGCAAACAATTAATGCGATTGTGACCAAGTTTCGCACTCAGTTTACTTTATTGGACATTAAACCAACCACACGAATGCGTACAGTGCGTACAGAAGAGAATATTGCGTCTGTTTCTGAGAGTGTTACTGAAGACCGTGAAATGTCGATTCGTCGCCGTTCGCAGCAATTGGGTTTGTGTTATTCGACCACATGGAAGATTTTACGCAAAAATCTTGGTGTAAAACCGTATAAAATACAGCTCGTGCAAGAACTGAAGCCGAACGATCTGCCACAACGTCTAATTTTCAGTGAATGGGCCCTAGAAAAGTTGGCAGAAAATCCGCTTTTTTATCGACAAATTTTGTTCAGCGATGAGGCTCATTTCTGGTTGAATGGCTTCGTAAATAAGCAAAATTGCCGTATTTGGAGTGAAGAGCAACCAGAAGCCGTTCAAGAACTGCCCATGCATCCCGAAAAATGCACTGTTTGGTGTGGTTTGTACGCTGGTGGAATCATTGGACCGTATTTTTTCAAAGATGCTGTTGGACGCAACGTTACGGTGAATGGCGATCGCTATCGTTCGATGCTAACAAACTTTTTGTTGCCAAAAATGGAAGAACTGAACTTGGTTGACATGTGGTTTCAACAAGATGGCGCTACATGCCACACAGCTCGCGATTCTATGGCCATTTTGAGGGAAAACTTCGGAGAACAATTCATCTCAAGAAATGGACCGGTAAGTTGGCCACCAAGATCATGCGATTTGACGCCTTTAGACTATTTTTTGTGGGGCTACGTCAAGTCTAAAGTCTACAGAAATAAGCCAGCAACTATTCCAGCTTTGGAAGACAACATTTCCGAAGAAATTCGGGCTATTCCGGCCGAAATGCTCGAAAAAGTTGCCCAAAATTGGACTTTCCGAATGGACCACCTAAGACGCAGCCGCGGTCAACATTTAAATGAAATTATCTTCAAAAAGTAAATGTCATGGACCAATCTAACGTTTCAAATAAAGAACCGATGAGATTTTGCAAATTTTATGCGTTTTTTTTTAAAAAAAAGTTATCAAGCTCTTAAAAAATCACCCGTTGTAAGACTCTAGTTTTTTTAATGGACTACATATTGATATTTTAAGATTTTGATTTTTTTTTTTGTTTTAAACTTGTAACTTTGTAAATGTTTTGAATTTTTGATTTATTTTTTTTTATAAATTTCTTTGAATATTTCTTACTTTGTAATTTATATTATTTAATTTACGCTGAAATAAATGAATTTTATAAACAAAATTTTAAATTAATTCTTGTTTGTGTCTTTTTTCGATTTACACGATTTTATATTTCATTTTACACGATTTTTTCAGGAACGCATCTATCGTGTAAATCGAGGGATAGATGTATTTGAAGATTATATTAAGCGAATTTAGAGATATCACAATATCCTAACCTTACCTATCGCAGATAAATGCTTCAAATATGTATACTTTAATAAAACGTTAGTCATTGCCAAAAAACTAAACCAATCGACTTAAATTCCATAACGAATATTTTTACTAGAAAATTCCGTAATTCGGTTGGTCTCGAACTTTGATTTTACTCTTTTTTTTTGTTATTATTATTTCTTCTTAAACATGTGAAAAAAGAAATCAAAGCAATTTCACGCCAATTTTTTTCTTTTTTGCTTTGAGTTTTAATTTTTATGAATTTATATCTGCCAACCTATTTTTTTTTTTCAAAGTTCTCTCTAAATATGTTTAAACGTAGATGTAAATGTTTTTTCATTTAATTTTTTTAGAGTTCTTGTTTTTGGTGTTGCTTTTTGGAAAAGTATCTTTAAGATTTATGTATTGTTTGAAGACGGAAATGCTAAGACAACAACGCGTCTGTCTAATGTCTGGAATATTATACGCGATAAACTAATATTCCATATAATATAGAAACAAACGAGAAAAAAATCACCCATACCATCATCTAAATAGCAACTGAAGGAGTTGGTCTGCTCTCTCAATGAATTAGATTACAACACAGCGGTATATCAGAAAAATATAAATTTATCATTTCTTAGAATTTTTTTTTTTTGTTTTTTTTTTCTACAATATAAAAGAGAAGAAAAAGGGTTGGTATGTTGGCACTTGTTACTATTTTTTTTTTTGGAGGTCTTGCCTTTTCTTAAATTTGTTTTTTTTTTTACAAAAAGTAAACTAATTTAACTAAACAAAAATATATTTTTGTTTTTCTAACCATCAATTTGGATAATTCCTCTATTTCGCTATTCTAATATTGTTGATATTTTTACAACATTTTTATGTTTTTGTTTTTCAAAATGTTTTTTTTTCTTTTAGTGCATCTATGGTTGTTACGTACATTCTGCCATATTGCCCACATTTCATCGCAGATGTTACTGGTTGTTACAGGTATTTGAATTTATTTATTTTTTTAACTGTATATTTGAAATTTGTATAATATTTATGTATTATAAAAATAGAATCCAGACATAGTTTTGGTTCACTATTTAAATGTACCATATCCCGATGATAACAAAATGGCTGTTATAGCACCCAGCATCAGTTTATGGGGTGATAAAAAGGAATGGACTAAGGAAGAACTAGTTAGCCAACTAAAACCAATGTGTAAGTTTTATACATCTTTTTAGTTTAAAGATTTTATCAATTATAAAAAAATCAATGTAGCCAAAGGAAGGTAGGGTGCTTTAGTTTGCTCACTCACAGCCTGTGGTAACTAGAAGTATTTATTGCGTGTACAATTTTTTTTTTTTTTTTTCAATTATATTGAAAAAATAATGGTTTTTAATGGCAAATAACACTTAAGAATTCGCTGAATGCGTATAATCGATTAAATATATTATTGAAAAGAACGAGATCGAGTTACATTTATTTTCGAAATTATAAAAAAATTAATGAGCATGAATTTCGATTTTAAAAATAAAATGAAATATTCACAAATATTTACAGACTAAAATTCAACCATTGGCAGTTTTCAGAACTAATGGATCCTACATAGATCACATCAACAGCCTATATGTATCCAAAAGAACATCATGTAGAACATCATGCTTGATATTATAAGGATTGTGTACATACAGATTTTTACATTATTAAATAGCATTTTTTGCAAAATTAATTTTTTTGCATTTAAATTTTAATTTTCTCACAACCTCCCATAATCGCTTTTATACATACTTGCTATAACAGCCTTTTTCTGGACACAGATCATTTCCGAACAAAAAGTGTGGTACTATTGGGTTATCATGGTGGATCCATTTTTAATCACTGTGATCATTTCGTATATATCCGGCAAGCAACATTTCACTCTGGTAAATTGGTGTTCATCGTTTCTCGGCATCAGTTCATACGTGAATTGTGTATCAATTAGCAATACTTATTGCAAGTCGTAAGTGATTACAGAAAACAATTTGAATCGCCATTAAATCATCCTTAAATACACCAAAATAAATAGATTTCGAAAAATAAAGATAATTTTTATACATAAAAAATAATTTTATAACAAAGTTGCTTAAAAGTTGTTTTCATTTATATTCGCGAGCAATAAGCAGATAATTGCACCAAAAATATGTAACAATGGATCATTTTGATCCCTGGAGCACTGAAGGGTTAAATAAATAAAAATTAACCGAATTATTTTTC